>LPNX010585574.1:120145-350085 GCA_001517045.1 Pseudotsuga menziesii
TTTCAAATTCAGCCCTGTCCATACAGGATTTTTAAACTACAAGGAAAAATCCAAGGGAAAACCCTTTTTTAGAGTGCAATTGTTGAAGCAGGGTTTGCACCTCGAAATATTTGATCCCTCTCGGTGCATGATAGAGCCGGGTAAAGCTGGATCTAAGCTAGTTTCATTATATACAAGATTTTGTGTGAATGTTAAAAAATAAATGTTAAAATCATGAAATCTAATAATTATAGATTATAAAAGTAATTAAGTAATTAAAAAAAACAAATGATTGAAAATCAATAATGACACTGTTTGGAAACATATAATCACAATATTGGAAACCCATAATGACACTTTTGAAACCAATAATCACACTTTTGGAAATGGATAATCACACTTTAGTAACACCATTTAATCCTAGATTGTCATTAGCCATGCTAAGTTTAATTAAAGCCATGTTACTAATGAAAACGAGGTTACTTGTGGACATGCTTGTGCACATGGGACGCATGGAACAGTATTAGTTCACCATTAAGCTTACTCATTGATTATGAAGTAATTATATCTATTAAAAACGTTATTGCGATTTGTTACATTGTTAACTGGAAATGATTTAGAGCCGTTGAATTCTATTTAAAATGCATTTTAATTGATTTTGAAATGGTTTATAACCCTGTACCAATAAAATATCTCTAAGAATTGTTTGACTAATTATAAAGGTATTCTGAACCTTGATTTTGAAATGGTTGATAAAGTTGTACCCATAAATTATCAGAATTGAACAAATTATAAAGGCATTTTGAACTTTGATTTTGAAATGGCTGATAACGCTATCCCAATAAGATATCTGTAAGAGTTGTTTAACATATTATTATTTATAATGAAGTGAGATGGAAGGCGCAACTTATTACTCTCCAGATAATAAAATTTTGTGTGAGAGAACCAGACTTACAGATAAAAATGTAAATGGTCGTTCACAGAATCTTAATCCTAATCTGAAATTTACAAATTCCAATGGCTTTTTCTTTCCCTTAGTGAAGGGAACTCTTGCTTAATGCATTGACCATAATTCTTATTATGAAAAACTAAGGAACTCTTGCTTCATGCATTGACTATAATTCTTATTATGAAAAACATCAAGCTGTAGAATGATAATGGCAAAAATCTTTTTATAAAACAGAAGCATTGGTTATGATAATGGCAAAAAATTTTTTATAAACCAGGCATTGGTTATGATAATGGCAAAAATATTTTTATAAACCAGAAGCATTGGTTTGTGATTATTTTATGTAATTTATCTGGTCCAATAGCTCACCATACTTTGTATTTTGGATTATCTTACTTATATTTAAATAAAGTAGTTTTTTTTCTTGGAGAAAAAACTAAAAGTATTTAATCTAACTGTTTTATAAACCATGTTTCAATCCATCTTAACTTTTCTTAATCACACCCAACTTAACTTAGAATAAGCTTCATCCAACTTAACTTAGATTGAGCTTCACATAATTCTACTAGTTTCGTGAACATATCTGAAAATTTCATAGTATTTTAGTATTAATATTTTTCAAATAAATTAAATTAAGTTTTCAGTTTTACCTGCTTTGGAAAAAATATCAAAACTTCTTTGTAATGTTGTGATAACGCTTCCATAGAAATTAAAATTAAGTTTGAACTTTAATGTAAATTTAAATCTTTAGGAATTTTAAACTTAATGCAACTAGTGTTGTCAAGAGTACACTCTCTCACTGCATGATTTACACCCTTTTTAGCAACAAAATAAATTCCTATACTCCAAAACAAAAGATTAATAACATATTCATTAATTAATTTTGGTTTGAATTATTCATAAAATGTGTTTCAAGTATATGCAGTAATGTGATTACATTTTTTATTATTTAGTTTCATATCATATATTTTTTGATATTAAATAATAAAAAAGTTATAAATTTTTTATGTCCAAATGTAACTGTTAAACAAAAGATTGGTGGTAAATTCCACAACAAAAAGTATTAAGCAAAAGATGTATGAACGTCTCAAAGAACGGTTTTCTTCTTGGTTATAATTTTTTTTAACTCTTGGTACGGCTTGATGTTTTGACCAGGACTTCAGATTTTGGTTTCTCCTACATGAGAATGATGGCCTTCTCCCATATCCTCAAATGGGCCCACTAGGAAAAGTATTAAGTCTGCAAATATAGATGTCAAATTATAACAAAAATAAGATGAAGATATGCGAACTATAATGTTTAAAATAACAAGAACAAGGCTAAAAGTTTTAGTTTGCATACCCAATATGTAAGTTAGTTTGGTGTACAGAAGCGTTTTCCTGAGCTGAAGTGGAGGAATTGCATTTAGTACCCAGCTGCCATACAAGCATCAAATTATATGGAAATCCTTAAACCGAGAAGTATAACCATCGTAATAGAAATTCGATTTTCAAGAAACCGGTACCTTGTTCTGGAGTTTCTTTTTCTGGTCTTCCAAGGAGCGTACCTGTTACAACCATGACCATGACAGCAAGGCTCAGGTCTCGGGATAAGATTTCATTGTATTATTATTGTAAAAGAGATAAAAATTCTTCCTATTGTTATATGAAAATAATAACAAAAGGGATTATCGGATTTTGTGGTTCCATAAAGTTCAAGTAGCAACAGGATTTATTTTTTTATATTTTTTTGTTAGCAAACAAGTTATTTGTTATTTTTTTTGTGTAGTTTTTATTACCAGTTATTTATGTCTCAATTATTTATTATTTTCAATCTTTTTTAGTTAAATTAGTTTTTTATCATAACTTGTAGGTTATCCATACATCTGTTACTAGTTATCCATGTATTAGCAACCAATTATATATCTATTACTAATTAAAAATAATTTTAATTGTTTATTTTAAATTCGATATATAATAAGATTGCCTCCACCAAATTCAAAAATCCCTCAAACAAAACAAAAACAAAACTCAAAAGATAAATGTCTGAAACAAACCTAAAGGCCTTGCAATATATAACCAGAAAAGACATGGTCGATCCCACCAATATATAGCCTCTTCAACAATGATTCAAATCCAATCATCACCCATCAAAATCCCTAAGAGTGGGTAGGAGGAAGAGGATCAATCAATAACATGAACATCCTATCGAAGCCTAAAGAGAGATTACAAAGAAGAAGTTTCGAAGACTTTGTTGTGGGCTTGACATATATGAGCAAGCATCGCCACATCTCTTCTAATTTGTATTTTCTTGTCGATTATTATGCAACTAGTTCTGCAGGATTGACTCTTGTGAGTCATGGACTGAATTCCATCAAATAAATGCAGCAACAAAGAGGAAGCTGAGCCTGTGGAAGCTTCCTTTCCCTCTAAGATGCGGACAAGTGAATAACGTTAACCTCCAAACGAAATTCTCTGCATGTGTGTCTTTTTGTCATATGGTTTGGATTATATATATATAATATAATTAATATATAACAAGAATCACAGGTAGTAATGTCTACAGAAATATAAGACAAACAACAAAAACATTTCTCACTAGTGGTTTGGACTAGCAATGATTAAGAGACCAATGCTATAGCTACTCTTAAAGAAGCATCTATGTATATTCATTGCTAAAAAATTTACACCATATTTATAACAAGAAATAATGGCAATATAACAATTATGTGTCCAACTACAATTATGATAAGTATCAATCCTAATGATAAAATACAAGCAAATTAGATAAATAATTATCCATGCAAATGATAAAATACAATCAAATTAGATAAAGTTATAAGCAGTGTGACATTCATAACAAATAATACTAAGATAGTAAGCCATAATTATGATATATCCATATGAATTATATAGGATGTTAGACAAAGGCAACATGCCACATGAAGGCTGAAAACAAAAACCATAAGTGATGTGGATGAAGTATCAACAATTTTGATATGAAAATGTCATGTGAACAAGTGATAGAAATGGCTATGTACATGGCCAATTTTCAAGAGTTGAGTCTTGTCTATGTTGAAATTATGCGGTCCTTAGACCTTTCTAGCATTGATTCCTAGAAAATAATTGTTTAGGTAAGAATGCTATCACTATGATAAAACTAACATCTTTTGCTACTAGTTTATCATTTGTGAAACTCTTGCATACTGTTCATTTTTTCATTATAGCACACTTTCTTAAGACCATTACTTTTTTTGTCTCAATCCATTTCAACATTAAAAAATGAAACTACTGCATGGTGTTCATTTTTTCATTATAGCACAGTTCCTTAAGAAAATTACTTTTTTTTTGTCCCTATCCATTGCCACATTAAAAAAGTTTTAAAGAGATTTATTTGAGCTACTTCTCCTTGTTTCTCCTTGCACATTATATAATCACATTCCAAATAGTTGAAAAAAGGAAGAAATTCCGTAGAAAAAAACAGACTTCATTCTCCTTGTTTCTCCTTGCAACTTTTATATCATGGAAGTTTTTGAAAAAGATACACCAATATATCATTGTGAATAACACTAAAATGGAAATTTCCATTGTTATTGAAATTTTTGAGAATGTTTGGGTATCCCGAAACACTATATTAAATTCATTTGGCAAGCAATGTGCTTCGCGAGCTAGAATGTTTTTTCCTACATGATCTAAGCTAGCTGACATAGGATTTTTCTTGTGGCACTCCTTGCTTGCAAAGGGGCATCCCATAAAAATTACGTTTCTTATATCTTTTTTTGGTTGATCAAAGGTGATTTTAGTGCGATAAAGTTTTTTTTCAAGAAGAAAAGATGAGTTCCTTGATATTGTATTGAGTCAAAGGTAAAAAAAGACAATCCATGATACTGTGTATCATACTATGTTACAAAAAATCCATCAATCATCACCAACACAAAACAACATAGCAGGTCCAACATCTAACTACGACAAAGCGGGACTGAATAAATCACATCCCCATTCAAATCTTCTCTGAGAAGTCTCTCCACGCTACCAATAGGAAGCACAATAAAAGTCCTCGAAGCATATCCAAAGGACGAACTAGAGGGGAAAGATGATACCCCTCGACATAAGGCATCAAAAGTGACAAACAAATAATAATCTCAAGCTAGAGAGAAAGGCATTATGATACAATCTTTCAAAGAAAGATAAGTAAGCCATCATCGTACAAAGTAATTCAAATGAACTTTAAATTTCCAAATCCAATCACCTCTCCTTCCAAGTACTCAATGAAGGATATTTTTCCAATACCCAAGGACAATGCTTCCTTTGATAGTCCATTAGCACTCGAATTGTGCTTCCTATAAATGTGTTGAAAGCTTAAGGAGAAAAAAGAAGCCTTTATATCACTGATGCAATCACACGAGTGATCAAGGTATGCCACCTCAAGGAAGATCACTTGGTTATCCTAGTTTATGATAAACTGGGAGTCCCCAAAGATCGAGAGGGAGGGTATGCGAGTAGACACTTTGAAAGAGAAGAGAGCCCACAGAGCTAGTAATTCATCTCTATTATTTTTACCATTACTGCATCCCATCTTAGCATGAAAGTAATGGGAAGAGTTGATAGGGAGGACAAACCCAGCTCCCCCAATGTTTGTTGTTGTTGCGCCATCAAAGTAACCAGTGGCATAAGTGATATCAGGTGCAAGTCCAGTATCCTGTTGTGTCACCGTTTCCCCCACAAACAAATATTTGTAAAAAAAATTCAAGATTATGTAGCAGATAGTGCCAACCAGTTGTTCTTGACCATAAAAAATATAGAGGTTGCAGGATTTCCATATACACCAGATATAAAGTATAGTCAAATAGAGTAGTTAGTGAGATTTCATTGTCCATTTATTTAAATTTTCGAGGAACAAAGGCTCCTTCCAATTAATAACTAGTGAGAACTAGGATGCAAGAGTATCTCTAACTTCCTTAGTGAAAGAGAAGGTAACACAGATATGATCAACCGATTCTTGATCCAATTCGCACAAACAACATTGTCCAAGGCCAATCCATCCCCTGTTTTTTAAATTATCCTAGGTACATATATGATTTCCCACACTTAACCAAAAACAACAATTTAATTTCAGTGGTATCTTCCATTTCCATAGTTTGTTGAATTGCCAACCAAATAGTAGCTTTTAGAAAGACGTCTCAATAGGTCGTATGCTAGATGAGCATTCGCTTCCCCGTTTATTGAATTGTGTATCTAGATAATATAATCCTTATGTTTTGAGAGTATTATTCCTCCATGGGATAGTCTATCAGTCTAACATGACCACTCCTCCTTCCAAGACCCACCAAGTTCAAGATCATCCACCGACATCCAATAAGAAGATGTGTTGTGGGAGAAACTAGGGCTACATGCCTATAAGAGATTTGTGATTCCATAGTATTGAAGATATGCGCGATGTTCTAAATATAGAACAAAATTTGAATTTAACCGTGCAATCTGGTAAGTTCCCAATTTGATTTGGGAACCATTTCCAACTTTCCAACCTAGCTTGTTGTTGA
Source organism: Pseudotsuga menziesii (assembly GCA_001517045.1). Classification (NCBI taxonomy): domain Eukaryota; kingdom Viridiplantae; phylum Streptophyta; class Pinopsida; order Pinales; family Pinaceae; genus Pseudotsuga; species Pseudotsuga menziesii. The sequence goes on from LPNX010585574.1 coordinate 126,592, forward strand.
TCCATGGGAGGACGTTGATGAATCCGTTCCAAATATGTGATGTATTAAGGACATAAAACTTTTTCTTATGAATCCAACATTCAATAGATTTTTTTTTGAGATATTTTACCTGAATGACCATAAACCAAAGACCATTGCTTCTGAGAACACTCCATAGGATTTTTAGTCTGAGTGATAAACTGAACCAATCAAGATTTTTTATGTTCCACCCCCAATGAGGAAAGGGTCTTGAGAGAATTTTCCAATGAAAAAGGTGTTTCTTTCTCTTGAGTAGTGTACCTCCCCAAAAGAAGGTGAAAATGCATTGGCTTATCATGTTCAAAATGGACTTTGGGAGCCTCACAAGATAGAACTAGTAAACTGGTATCCCTATCAGAACTGATCTAATGATTATGAGTCTGCCACCAAAAGATAAGATTCTATAGGTCCAATGACTTATTCTATTCTCAAAATTTTTTATAATCCATCGCCAATCCTTTGCACCATAAAAAAAGGGTTTAAGCCAAAATCCCAAGTATTTAAAACTAGTACTTATCACTTCCACCTTATACGGGAGGATAGTTCAATTGACCGCGAGCTGCAGGTTGTTATAGGGGAAAGAATATTTCTCTACACTTATGCACATACCCGATGTAGCACAAAAAAGATCGAATATATCTTTGTATGCATCCCATTCCTTCAGAGAGCCATACCCAAATAAAACAGCATCATCCATGAAGAGAAAGTGGCTTAATGTTAGATTGACGGAGAGATGAATACCTTGTAATTTACCAGTTCACTTGGTTATTGCAATAATTCGACTAAGCCCTTCAATGACTAATGGGAGGAAAAGGGAAGATAAGTGGAAACCTTGTCTGATACCATGCCTGGAATTTAAAAAACTGAACGGGGAGCCCTTTATCTGAGACCGAGAAGTTTGCAAACATAACACATCCCATGATCCAACTTACAGTTCCCAAGGACATATCAATCTGAAGAAGGATAAGGTGTAAGAAGGTCCAATTGACTCTATCAAAAGATCTTATGAGATCCAATTTAAGAACCAACGCCTCCATATTTTTAATTTTTATAGCATCTAATATTTCTTGAGTAATATTGATCGGTTCTTGGATTTGTCTTTTCTTCAAGAAACCGAATTGTTCCATAGAGATTCCCCTCACCATTAAGGGCTTATGTTTGTTAGAAATGACCTTTGAAATGATTTTATATATGAGGTTATAGAGTGAGATAGGTCTGAAATATGCAAAGGAACTAGGTTTATCACACTTGGGAATGAGGGTTAGAAAAGTAGAGTTTAAATATCTCCCAACTCTACCCTCTTTTCGAGACTGCTCCACAACTTTCCATAAGTCCTTCTTTACCAAGTCCAAAGAAATAGGAAGAACTCCACTGGCCAACCATTTGGACTAGGAGTTCAGTCCTTTTAAAAAAAAAATTAGTGTCTGTTATATTTCCTCCATCCATGTTCTTTAAGTATTCCTCATTAAATAAATAAAGGAAGTGCTTAATAACATTTAGATGGTATGATATTAGATCATTTCCATCATCCATAAACTAAGCTAAACGATGTTCTTTCCCCATGATTTGGAGCTGATCCAAATTACTAACCGTCTTTCCTTCACCATCCATCACTTCCCAAATATTATTATGGTTGGGCCTTGCTGAGGAAAAGTTGTGAAAAAAGTTGTTATTTTCATCTCCCTACTCAATCCAAAAGTCCCTCCTCTTTAGAATACTAGTTAGAACCTCATGATCCAAGATCTCTTCTTTCCTTTTCTTTATGGAGACAATATTTTGCAATTGCAACTCAGGGAAAATACCAAAGAGAAACAAAGAGAAGAGTTGTTGGATTTCATGATCTAGTTCAATAAGTTCCTGCCCTAATTCATTTTCTATTTTTTTCCCATAGATTGACATATGATTTGAGTCTTTTAGCTTCATAACCAAGAAATGCATATCATCACCCCTTGTGGGTCCTACCTTCGATGACCAAGAAGAATGAGAAATATGAGAGAAACCATCCATAAGAAGCCAAGCCATCTTGAATTTGAAGGGTTAGTTCTTTATAAAGGTTGAATCATCCCATTCCAAAAAACTAGGAAATGATGATATATCACCAAGTAGTGAGTCCAAGCTCTATAACAAGAAAATAAAGGCACCATAGAGGTAGATACAAGAGTTCTTTCCAATTTCTTACTAATTCCTTTAGACCTAGATATTCTAATCCTCCAAGTTAGGACAATAAGAGTCGGGGCTATATCCATCATACCTATACAAATGAACAGTTGGGTGAAAAAGGAACTTTGTGTGTCAATATGATATTTCTTCCCCCAAATCATAGCATCCAAGAGTTTGAATTTAATATCCCCTACATTGATCAAATTAGGGTGATAAAAAATTACCTCCTTAATTGCCGAATCCTAGAACACAGTTTTATTGAGGTAGGGTCCATAGAAATTAAGATAGGTAAACTCCAGGGACTGCTTTCTCAATATTACCTTGACCAAAATACCAAACAACATAACAAAAGTTTTATAACACACCACAAAGGGATCCCATCCCATGAGAATACCCCAAGAGAGACCATGAGAATCCGTAGCTCAAAATTCCCAGCTCTGTTTGACTTTGTAAAAGGAAAGAAGATCTTGGGAGTGATCACACATTTTTTCTTGAAGGAAAAACATGTTAGGTTTGATTTTAGAGAGAAGATAACAAAGGGATTTAATCTTGGTAAGCCCTTGATAACCATGAATGTTGAGGGAGATTAGTTTCATTAGGAACCTAGAGTAGGGGAGGTCTCTACTCTAATATCCCCAAACAAAGAAGATTTGTCAGTAGGAAAGAATGATCTTGTAGCCTCCTCTATTCTAACTGAAAGGGGTAGATAGGCGTGATCCTCATGGTGACCACGAGGATTAACAGATTTTGGTCTTCTAGCTTTTTGGATTGTTACATTTTCATGTCGAATAGATTCCAAGGGGAGAGTAGAGGGAGATATGGGAAATTCACAAGTGAATATAGTGATAAACTTAAGCAATGGAGGATCAATGAAGGACGGTGCTTCATAGGGGCTAGTGGGTGGGTGAGAGTCATCTGAAGGAGGGAAAGGTGCATAGGGATACTCATTAAGAGGTGGGAATCCCTCCTTGTAAGTTCTAATCATGTGCAGAGAAGAAAAGCATACAGATTCTTTTCAGAAAAAAGATATCACAACACATCATTCAAAGATAAACACATAGGTTTACCCTGGAAACCATTAAAGGAAAAACCAGAAAACCTTGGAGCCACACCTCCTATATTCTCTTCATTACATTATGAATCCTCACAATACAAAATATAGGTATTCCATAACATCCAAATACCCTAATCTGTTAACCCGGATTATAAAAATACTCCAATCCCTTAACCGAGATCAAGTTATATATTTTTAGACAAATTCTAAAAATAACCATAAATAGCTATAAATAGCCATAAAATATATAAATATCCAAAAAGGATTCTTCTGGGATAGTCGAGATGCAACGCTGACATGCGCGCCTCCCCTCCATACGCACATGCAAAGAATATAACATATACGCAACATTCTCCCACTTGTTGTCTCCTTTGCATAGCAATGAGTCATGTACTCATAAAGTCACAAGTTCAAGAAATCAATGCCCATAGATTCTCTACACCAAGAGAACTTCTCTGTACTAACAGACTTTGTTAATGGGTCAGCAACATTTTTCACAGTGTGAACCTTCTCCAGCAACACCTTCTTGTCTTCAACCATATCTCTCACAAAGTGATATTTCACATCAATATGCTTTGTCTTAGCATGATAAGCAGGGTTATTTTCCAAGAAGATTGCAGTTTGGCTATCACAATATAACCTTACACATTTTTGTATAAACCCAATAACTGAACACAATCTTTGCAACCACATAGCTTCTTTGCTTGCATGAGTGGCTGCCATGTATTCATCTTATGTAGTTGAGAGTGCAACTACAACTTGTCTCTTGCTCATCCAACTGATAGCTCCTCCAAATAGGTTAAACACATACCCACTTGTAGATCTTCTATGATCAAGGTCTCCATCCCAGTCTGCATTAACCAATCCATGTACATTTATCTCTGTTTGGTCCAAGTCTTCCTTGATAGCAGATTGCATAATATGTGGTGCCACACAAATATCTGAAGAGCGTCTTTACAACTGTCCAATGCTCCTTTCCTGGTTTTGACATATATCTGCTCAAAACTCCCACTACATGAGCAATGTCTAGTGTTGTACATACCATTTCAGACATCATAATACCAACTGCACTGGAATATGGAACCCGTGATATGTCTTCTTCTTCTTCTTCCTATGTCTTGGGACACTGCTCTACAGAAAAGTTTACACCTACAAGAATAGGAACTTTGAACGACTTACTTTCCTGCATGTTAAATCTCTGTAGTACCATCTCAACATATTTTATTTGATTTAAACCGATCATTGTGTTTGCACGATCTCTTCTTATCTCCATTCCCATAATGAAGTTTGCAGCACTGATATCTTTCATATCAAACTTCGAGGACAGTTGAGACTTCACCTCCTTTATAACATCTTTGTTGTTTCCAATCAACAACATGTCATCAACATACAAAACTATGTTAATGAAATGATCACCAACCTATTAGGAATATACACAATGATTAAATTTGCTTCTCACAAACCCCAATCCAAGTATGTATGTGTCAAAATTTTAGTACCACATCCTTGGAGATTGCTTTAGACCATAAAGGGAATTCTTTAGCTTACATACCAACTTATTCTTTCCCTTTACTATGAACCCTTCTGGTTGTTTCATGTATATTTCTTCTTCCATATCGAGGGATAATTTTAGGTGCGAATTTTAGCCCAGTGGCCTATTTTTCCATGTTGTTCTCCCAAAAAAGATTCATCATTTTGCATTTTTTGAAGCCTTGTTTCACCCAATTTTGATGGGTAAAAATTTTTCACCCTAAAAATCACCAAATTATTATATAAACGATATAAAATCCTTGGAAATTAAAATATTTTTTGAAAAATATCGTCAATCATTTTATAGTTGGCGTTTTTAAGAATTGGTAATATTCACCAACATTTATACACTTAAAATCATCCCTGTCCATATCCCCATGTAAGAACGTTGTCTTCACATCCATCTTCTCTACTTCAAGATCAAAAGCAGTAGCAATAGAAATAATAAATCTAATAGAAGTTAATTTTTCAACCGGAGAAAATATTTCACCAAAATAAATCCACTCTACCCGAGAATATACCTTTGCTACCAAGTGTGCTTTATACTTATCTACTTTACCTTCTGCATTCAACTTCTTTTTAAATAGCCATTTGCTCCAAACAGATTTTCTCCTAGCTAGTAACTGGACTAGATACCAAGCTTCATTTTTGTCCAAGGAATCCATTTCTTCATCCATGGCCTTTTTCCAGAGATCACTATCCTCTGAATTAATAGCTTCCTTCACATTTCTAGGATCATCATCAGTAATAGACATAGAAAAATGTGAGCGAAAATGAGGAGGGGAATACCTTTCTAGTTGCCTTATTTCTTGAGATGATCTCCTCAAAAGTGGAGTATGAGGTTCTTCTTCTTCTAATTCTCCTTCTTCTATTGAGTCAGATTCTTCACCTTCTAACTTAAACTCTATTTTCTCTGATTCCTTTTTTGTTGGATTCACTTCCTGTCTAGGGACTTCTTTGACCTCTCAAAACACAAAATCTCAACTGTAAATAATCTTCTTAGTTATAGGATTCCAAAGCTTATAACCTTTCATACCATCTTTATAGCCAATAAAGATACACTTCTCAGCTTTTTTATCCAACTTGCTCCTTTGGAACATGTACATAAAGCATCACAACCAAAAACTTTCAGATGCTTAATAGAGGGTTTCTTACTAGTCCAAAACTCTTGTGGAGTTATATCAATCAATGTTGATGTGGGTGATAGGTTTACCGAGTAACCTGTTGTCTCCACTTCTTCTTCCCAGAATTATTGTCCTATCCTAGCACTGCTTATCATGCTCCTTTCCTTTTCGATCAATGTCCTAGTCATCCTCTCAGCAACTCCATTCTATTGAGGTGTGTATGCATTAATCTTTTGCATTGCTATACCACACTTCTTACAAAACTCCTCGAATTCATTCCCATGGAACTTTCCACCATTATCTATCCTCAACACCTTTATTTTCTTTTTTGACTGATTTTCTACAAGATCCTTAAATTCTTTAAACTTGGAAAATACTTCAGATTTATTTCGAAGGAAATAAATCCATATGTTCCTTGAGAAATCATCTATTATTAAACCTAATACACACATTTTCCTAGTGATGGAATAGGAACAAGCCAAACACATCACTATGTATTAATTCTAGAATTCCCTTTGCTCTTGTAGCACCAGATGCAAATCTTACTCGATTTTGTTTTCCATATATGCAATGTTCACATAAATCAAAATCTAGAGTGCAATCAGTGATACCTTCTCTGATATGCCCCAATCTTTGATGCCATAGCATTTTATTTCCTCCTGATGTAGTGACGATTTTGTCATATTTACCTCCTTCCTCTAACACAACAGAATTGTTACATTCATCGATGATGGTTTTTCCCAATAGTTTGTACAGAGTTCCATACCAAACTCTCCTCATCAATACCATTGATCCTAGAACAATTTTGCAACCACCATCTGCACACATAATCTTTACACCTGCAACATCCATATTTCCAAGAAATATCAAGTTTCTTGCTAGATTTGGAATGTGTAGCCCTCCAGGTAGAGTTCTAATCCTTCCATCCTTTATTTTTAGCTTGACTCTACCACGTCCAATGATACTGGCTGGTGAATCATCTCCCAAGTACACTTCTCCTCCATTGTAATTTTCATATTCACAGAACCACTCCCTATGAGGGGTCATATGACATGACACACGTGATTCAATCAACCATATATCGCATTACGAAGGACTACCCATGGAAGCTAGGTATAAAGCCACTCCTTATTCTGAGGAGTTCTTCACCTATGTCGAATGGGTATCCTCATATCCCTTTGCTTTCTCAACATTCTTAGATATGCAATATTTTTTATAGTGCCCAACTTTACTGCATTTTCAACACTTCCTTATTCCTTTTCATGGGAATTTAGATCTACCGTTAGATTTATATCTACCCCCGGATCCTTTATTTTTGTTTCTCTCCTGGGGTGACCTCTCACAGACAAGGAATCCATGCTATGATTATCCATGGTTTTTTTCCTCGTCTCTTCTGATAGTATGGATGATACAATTTCATCAAATTTTAAGGTTGCCTAGCTAGTACTACCTATCGCAACAATTAGGTTGTCCCAGGAATCCAACAAAGAACACAATAATGTAATACATTTATCTTCTTTAGACATTTTAATACCAACAGAGGTTATATGACTTACCAAAGTATTGTGGAAACTCAAATTCTCTATTATAGTGTCATTCTCATCCATTCTAAGGTGAAACAACTTCTTTTGCAGAAACAACTTGTTCATAAGGGATTTTGATTGATACAAATTCCCTAGTTTTTTCCATAGCTTTACTGCACTATCTTCACTAGATACGTTCAACAACACAGAGTCTAATAAGCAAAATCGTATTGTACTCCTCGCCCTTCTTTATAATTTATCCCAATCATCTTATGACATTGCAGTGGGTTTCATACCCAAATCCACAACAATCCACTATTCTTGCTCTACTAGAAGATCCTCCATTTTGAGCTTCCATAGCTCAAAATTCTGGCGTTTAAATTTCTCGATCTCAATTCTTGAATTTCTTGTCATTCTCTTTCAATTCAAAAATCAACACTGCAAAGCTCCCACTAAACCTAGTTTTATCATTGACTCGGGATCTATCAACCGCGTCGAACCATTAGCAGCAAAGGCATCCCCCTGATGCCAAAATCGAGATCTGATACCACATGTAAGTTATAAACCTGTGCAGAGAAGCAACGCATACAAATTATTTTAAGAAAAATAGAGATCACAACACATCATTCACACATAAACACATAGATTTACCCTGGAAACCCTTAACCGAGAAAAACCAGAAAACCTTGGAGCCACACCTACTATATTCTCTTCATTACATTATGAATCCTCACAATACAAAATATAGGTATTCCACAACATCCAAATACTGTAATCCATTAACCCATATTAGAAAAATACTCCAATCCCTTAACTGGGATTAAGTTACATAGTTTTAGACAAATTCTAAAAATAACCATAAACAACTATAAATGGCCATAAAATCTATAAATCGTCAAGTTGCAGCACTGACGTGCGCACCTCCCCTCCATACGCACATGCAAATAATATAACATATACCCAACACTCCTTTGAAAATAGGGGCAAGTTTAAAGCAATGGACACACAAACCTCATCTAACTAGGATCCCAAACCCCTAGGAGTATGAGCCATCAAAGGCACGATCAAGGTAGAGGATAAACAATCCCTTTTAGACAAAGATCCCAAACCCCTAGCAAAAGGAACCAACAAAGTTACATTCAAAGAAGGGGATAGACATATCGTGTCCAACAAAGACCCCGATACCATAGGAGTAGGAACCAACATAGGTACATTCAAAGAAGGGGATAAACATACCCTATCCGATGAAGACCCCAATACCCTAGGAGTAGGATCCAATAGAGGAACAATAAAATCAGTGCATTAACATATCTCTTCTGATGAGGAGCCTAAAACCCTAGCAAATCCTAGTGCAACCTCATCCGTACTAGAGGAACCATAAGCAGAAGGTTTAACAATACGTTTGTAGTTATCACTATTCACAATAATCTAAAATATAATGTAGTTCACCTTTTGTAAGGTCCTCATAGTTCATAGGTGAAGCAGAAGCATACATACCCGTAATAAGTGATGAAGAGGGAACCTCTGAAGCTAAATCAAAGGAAGAAGTTTTCAAGCAGGGATCGAGGACCTTTCCATCCAATGATCAAGGAGAACTATGAAGCAGCGTCGAGTAGTTGTACCTGAGATGCTCTCTCAAATGGAAGTATTGACACCAAAAAGGTACATTAAGATAGTCAAAGTTTTGGACATGAAAAAAATCATTACAAAGAATATCAATATCAGCTGGTAACCCTGCTAAGATGTCCAGCTCCACCAAAACCCTCATTGACCGTTTATCAACAGTATGCTGCAAGTTTTTCACCATAGCCACGAAACGTCCCAAAGAATTTGCAATACCTACAAGGATATCCTTACTCTAGAAGGGGAATGGTAGGGAAGGAAGCAATACCCACATGTGTCGAATAGTCAGTCTCTCATGAAGGGGATCAAAACCTATGTGCTAGAAACTGATTACAAGAGAACCGTTACGGATTGGCCACAACGAATTAAGAATAAGGGATGCATCCTTCCCTTCAAGAAAAAAATACAAGCCAACCATTTTCTATTCTACTCACTGTAGGGACATAATCCAGGAGTGACTTCCAGTGCTGAGTTTCCCAAACCACCCATTCCTGTTTCCCTATCTTACAATATTCCAAATGTCCTACAAGTTCCCTACTACAAAGGGATTCAACCTTATCCATGTAGATATCTCTCCCACGCACAAATATGCACTTAGATTCCATGTCCTTGAGAGCCTTAGTCTTCCTCCAAGACTTATAGTTTGCAGGAGAGTACAAGCCCACATCCATTTTCCCCACAAAAACCTTTGTCACCACTATACAAAACAAAATGGGGCTAGGACAGACAAGAGCATGCGATGCCCTCCCCATCAGGTAAGAGCAGAAGGAAATTGACTAAACCATCTCGAAATAGGGAAACCAAGACACAAGTGAAAACCAGGGTAAACCCAAACCCTAAAACACTTCACATCCCATCAAGGAAGAAATCCAACAGACATAGATGCTGAGGAGATAAACAAGTAAAAACAAATAACCACCAACCTCGAAGGGAAGTAAATACCATATAGTCAGCAAACCATAATCCAAACCTTAGTTAGACATACAAAAAATTAGTGAGTTGAGGCCATAAAGGGAGACAAGAACCAAGAGCCTAAAAATCTGATCAGACAGACCCAAAATATCACCCAAACCATACCAGTTCCCACTTTATTTACATGGTTGGTACTAGGTTCTCAGGGAGAGGATGAACTCCATGCTAGGATTCTAGAAAAACATCGGATTCTGACAAACCTAGAAAGGTACCACAATGTGGTGTCATAGAGGGTTTGAAGGGAAGGTCAAACCTCCAGTTAACAAACCCTGATAAGAAACCGCTAAAACATAAGAAAACAATAACCCCGGGAACCCTGGCCACAATAAAAGAACAAAAAATGGTGACGAGGGAGAAATACTGAGAACGACCATCAAAAATACCTGAAAGATTCACAGATGTCACCGCCTAAGTCAGTTGTCTCACTGAAAACTGTATGATTAGCCCCACCAAAGTCGGTCATCTCGCAGGTCTTCATTGCCATCTTCATTGCTCCATCCCTTCAATCCATGTTATTTGCATGCCATTGTTATATAATGTGATAGTTTTCTTTAATTTAAGGGTAGGATCCAATTATGCAGCTTTATGGCTAACTCGATGGAGACTCGAGTATAAATCTTGCGGGGATTAAGATTCTTTAAATTTGTGTGTATTTCATGGTGAGAGTTCTTAGTGCGATAAATTTTTCAATATAAAGTGTGATTGTATGGTATATGTGTATTATAAATGACTAGATGTTTGTGCTTATTATTGCACCAAAGAAAAAAATACCTAGTGGGGAATTTCTTGTGTACCTGCACACAAGATGCTTAATATTCAAGCACATGATCCATTTAATATATAGGCTTATTATTTTGTAACAGTGTTTTGTACCCTGATCTTCTCACAAGAACTTGCCTTTTTGGTTGGGAAAAAATGTCAAATGTTTGACATCTGATAGTGCTTATATCCTATGACATTTACTAACTTTCTTTTTTCTAATGATCATGAGATTCGAGACCATTTCATTTTAATAAGGTTCTAATACCATTGTATCCCCGTTGTCAAGGATGTATGCAAAATTCCCACAAGTAGATGACAAAAAGTGAATATCAAACATAGACATGCAAAACTTGAACCTCTTGCAATCGCACAAACTCCAATGTGGGCACGTGTCAATAAAAGAATATTTGTGTTTGCATTGGTTCACTGACTAGGAAATCGGTGGGAGTGTTAGCGGATGGAATTTCAAGAGGTTTTGGAGTCAATGTGTGCACAATGGAATTTAATGGCAGACCATGTGAATGGTTTTGGTACTATTTCGTCGAATTTGTTGAGCATATCGACCTTGCTGTTCACTAGATGTCTCTTGTTCTCATTGTTGTGTCTGATTCACTGGTTTAGTTTGGTGAAAGAAAGCATATAGTTTCCAATGAGCAAGTATTACAGGAAATTTGAGGTCTAAAATGGGCTTCCTAAGGAAAATGATAAAATAATAAAATAATAGTTATTAATTTTGGAGGAAGAATGAAAAAAACTACCTTTTTTGTTCGTATTTTCAACATATCTCCCTATGTTTTTACTCAAATTCCAAGCGGGAGAGCTCATTGGATGTGTAATTTAATTCCGCATTGAACGAGCTCTTCCACCTAAAAATTGAGTAAAAACAGAGGGAGATATGTCAAAAATACGAACAAAAAAAGTAGTTCTCTTTTATGACGAATATGTCAATTCAACCATTATGATTGACTCATTTTATTGAAATTCTATTGGTTATTGAATTCCAACTCACAAATTTTTTTGTTGACGCATTTTCTTATAAGGCCCATTTTAGACCACAAATTTCCTCTAATGGTGGCATTTGTTGGCTCTATCATTGTGGCTTTGGATACGGTCATATTTCCATGCTACAATGAGACACTATTTTTTTTCTCTTCCCTATTCTTGATAGCTATGAGATTGTCTAGGTAAGGAGAAACACTGTGCTAATTTATATTGAAAAGAAACATGGTTTTTTTTGTCTTGTTACTTTTTGTTGTATTTCTATCATTCTCCATTTACTATAATTTTTTTTCCCACCTTCTCTATGATGGTGGGGATGGTAGGGTTTCACTCGTGCAATTCTTCTCTTGTGAAGGGACACACTAAGAAAACAATTTTTCTCTTTACTATAATAAGATGTTTGAATTTCATAAACTTAGTTACTATTTCTTTTATAGGGTTGATCGATGGTAGTTTTACTACCATAAAGTGTGCAATTTGGATTCTCCACACCACGAGACTGCACATGATTTTCTTTTTTTATATGTCATTATTGTTGAATAAGGGGCCATGCATAAAAAGGGACAAGGTTTATAGAGAATTCAAATAGTTATAGTGAAAATTAAGTTTCTTAGGGGAAATATGAACTTGTTCTTAAATTTTATAATTGCTCATAAATTCCTAGGGTCAATATTGTTTAACATTTCCGCACTCGTTAAATAGACAAGATATAGTTCCTGATTTAAGTGAAGCATTGTGGTTGTTTTTGTCTAGCTGGTTTACTTTGGCAATTAGAATTTTTTGTTCATGTTATCTAATCTAGTGTGGACATGGTTTTTCTGATGGCAGTTCTTGCTTGTGAGGGGGTATACTAGGAAATAAATTATTTTCTATGAGAGACAATATGCCAAGTTCAAAGCATTTATTTTATAACTTCTAAATAGAAAAAATGAAATAAACACAACAATTCTGATAACGAAAAGAGGGATTTTGCTTAGCTTTGAATCTCTATGCAAATAATGAGATTTCAAATGTATGCACAGGCCTTATAAGGATAAAGACAAGGCCTTTATTATTTGAAAATATTTGGGATCATTTTAACTATTAATTTGCATGTGAATTTTGTATGTAAAATACTCATAAACAAGATTAAAAGATGAATTTTTAATGCTTTAAATCAATCACATAAGAAAATGAAAGAGATATGCAAACCATATAATGAAAACAACAATTGATAACAAAGTTCACCTCTCTTGGGCTACGTCTCTAGGCCACTTCCAATCCGAAGGCCAATCTTATTAAGTCTTCGAAGCTTACAAATGAGTGTTCTAGAAACACTTCTGATTTTTGTCAGTCATAAATAGAAACAAGCAACACCATTGAATTCCTTGCGAAATTCTAAGAAAAATGAGTATAAACTCTACTATATTTGCCTCAGACTTCCTCTGACACACATATCGACAACACCCTCTTCCTACAACTATACAGAACTATACAGATTCCACCTCGATATCCATGCCCATTAATGACTGTATGGACCTCGAGAACTATGTAGAAAATTTCTTCAAATTTGTGAAAAAACCTCCTTGGAAACCATGCAATACTACCATGGGAAGCGTTCAAAACCACCTTCAGTTTTGTGCCAATGTCGTCTCAAGATTCATGCTCACTCGATCCTTAAGGGTCTCAGTTTGTTTCTTCATTTGTCTCGAACTTCGTTCCAAACCCTAGTTTTTATAGTGGTTTCGAGGATGTTTTGGGTCGTGGGCCAGAGGGCCACACATCTTTTTGGCACCCTGATCTACACCTGCAAAATACAACCATTATCCGCCACATCCCTTAACAAGTGGCATTGATGGCACATTGGGTAAGGTAATGGAAAGGAGGGGATGAGGTCGTGAGGTCAAACCCGCGGACTTCTCCTCATATAATGGTTTTTTTGGTATGTATATTGGTATGTGGAATTGTTATATAGTTTGGATATATATATTATGGCATAGAGTTATAACTATATATTATAATTTGATATGTTGTAATGTATTATAACGTTTTTTCCACCAATGATATAGTTCAATTACATTATAATATATGTGGGGTGGGGGTGTTACACTGGTGCAAAGGTTTCTGTATAGTCCACTCCTTGAACTTGTGAGAAGTGTTTTTATAACAAAATGTGCTTTATATTTGTAGGTTGAACCATCTGCCGAAACCTTGGTTCAGTAGAACGATTTTCATTGAACAAGTTTCCTCCCAGGTGGAAGAGAAACTAGCTCTGAGGTTTCATTTTTTTGAAGAGAGCGATACTCTTCATCCATAGCATATTTCCATCTAGAATCATGGTGGGAATGATAATATTATTTTGAATCAGATCCAATCACAATGAAGCATTTATCAGACATCAAATGATCACTGCATGAAAGACAAATACCTGCTCTTTTAAAGTCTACTCGAGTTCTCCTTTGATCATCAAGATTTCCAATGTTTGACTCAGAAGATGAGATTTTTTTCTTCCTAGTTTGGTAGATGAGTGGTATCATTCAAATCTAATTCAGAACCTGATTCTTCATGCTCACTGATATCATATATTACATATGAAATATCAGAGCATATACTTTCATTTTTATCTCCATAATCTTCATCAGAAAGAGGAAGTGCTTTGGCAGTTTCTTCCTCCACTAATTGCAGATATTGAAGAGGCTCTTCAAAGCGGAGACTTGTCTCTATGAATATATTTTTGGTTTTGATATTTGAAAGCTTGTATACTATTTCTTATTCATCATATCCAATGACGATGCACTCAACACTCTGTGGCTCCAAATATTTTCTCTTATCCAGTGGAATTCTTGCCCATCCAGTGGACTCGAAAAGCATGAGATTGGACACATCAGGATTGGAGAATGAGTATGGGACCCTATTATAAATGTATGGAACAAAATTCATAGCCTCAACCCACATATTTGCATCCAAATATTTATACTCAAGAATATAGGTTGTTATCTCTTTTAGTGCCCGTTTTTTTCTTTCTGCTACCCTATTTTGTTGAGGTGTGTAGGGAACAATGTGCTGGATATTGATTCCATTTTCCACACAAAGGTACAAAAGATCTAATTTGGTGTATTCACCTCCATTATCAGATCTGAGAGACTTGATCTTTCTCCTAGTAGCAATCTCAACGAAAGCTTTAAAATCCTTGAATTTTTCAAAAACTTTCGATTTCTTTTTGAGAAAGTAGACCCATGTAAATATTGAAAGGTAATCTATGACGGCAAGAACATACCTCAATCCATTCATAGAAGTATTTGGAATCATACCTATGATATCACTATGAATCAGTCGCAAGATATAGTAAGCTCTTCTAGATTGTCCTCGTTCAAACTTATGCTCATGATGCTGCCGACTATGCATCCCTTACAGATCTCTTTTGAGGATTTCATGTCTGAAATGCCTTCCACCATAGAATCCCTTTGTAGTAGCTACAAATATTTCTATTTTAGGTGTCCAAACCTCTCACTCCACAGCCAAATGACCTCATTTCCATGCGTCAAGAGGGAACTTGGCTTTGAATAAGGCACAAAATTGGAAAACACGTGTTTTTGTAGCATGATTTTCTTTTCCTACTGCAATGAATTTTCCCATGGTTATCTCGAAAATATCAACATCATTGGAGATGAATACAACTCTTTTAGTAAAACCAGTGTGTTTCATTTGATACACATACAACAAGTTTGAGGCTAAAGAGGGAATATATAGAACATTTTTGAAGCTTCCATGTTCTAGATGAATAATACCTTTTTTTTTTATGAGACTTGTGAGTCATATTCCATGTGGATGGATATGCAGCTATCAGAATCCAGTGATGTGAAATAATCCTTGCATACAACCATATGATTTGAAGATATAGAGTCAATGAAGAGAGATCTAGCATTCAAAACACTAGCCATGAGTGCACTAAGCTCTTTCAGGCTGATTACTCCGATTTCTAGTATCCTTCTTCCTTGCGCCTTCTCGAAGAGTGATGTTGTTTTTATCTAAGAGAAGGGCCATATGAAAAATATTCCTCTTCATGCAAGATATTTTAGGATGAAATCCTCTATTGTAGTAAGAGCATTTTTTCTTCTCTTTGCCCCTTTTCTTGTTTTTCCTAGAGCCTAGTTTTTCTCCTTATTCTTAGGAGGATCAAACTTGGTGTTCTATTTCTTTTAATTTCACTTCAAATTCGAAGCCTTGGTTCCTTCACAAAACAAAGCTTGATCATTGGAGGATCTCTGTTAGCCTTATGGCTTACATTAACAATCACATAAGTTAAATGTCACATTATTGTATTTGTTATTTGGGATAATAGTCATTTATCCTAGATAAGTCTCTAAAAGATATGGAGAAGATTTCTTAGCCTAGTCACCATACAAGGTGTTAGCATCTAGAAAATATCTCTCACTCAAGTGGAGATCTTCTTTATACTATATTATCATGGTGGTACTATTTGTGTGAATATAATGGATTAAGGATTTTGCCTTGACCGTCATATTTTGCCATTCTTTCTTATCCAGTTCTAAAACAATTTAGAAATCAATATTAGATCTGAACTCAAGAATTGTCAGATTCAAACGGATCTATTTGGGTCCTTGAATAAACAGATCTAAGAAATATTTATACAAAAAGAGGTCCCACCATTTCCACCGTACGTCTAGGAGTACGACAAGGGATATGTTGGCGTTCATTCTCTGTTAATTTACAGGCGGTTTCAGACCTTGGTCAGTCAGAAGGAATATTTCCGGATCTAACCGCGATCTCCGCAATGACCAGCGATCAACGAATTTCATCAGTGATCTGCTAGCAATTCATCCAGCAACCAGCGGTCAGCAATTCATCAGCGATCAACAAGCAGCTTGTGATCAACAATTTGTCTATTCGATCTGCGTTTTTGAGATCTGAGTGAAAAAAAAATTCGATGTAAGTCAGCGATCTACCAAACAAATCAGCGTAAGCCATGGATCTCCAACTAACGATATTCATGCTGCGATCTACATCAAATCCCCAACATCGACATGCCTAATCGAACAACGATTTGAACAAATCTGAACAAGCGATCTTACTCCTAGATTCTACCTCAAGGACCGCTCTTTAGCTAACGTAAATCTATTGTGCATCTCCGAATGACCAAGCAACCTACAGATCGCTTAGTTTTCTCCAAATTTGTGCATGTATCTCGGCGTTTTTACTATATGCTGGATATCAGAAGCTGTCAAAATTTTCACTATATGTTGTCACAGTTTTCACAATATGTCTATTTTTAAAAAGGTGAAACATCATTTTTTTCAAAAAATGAGCTATAAGGGAAATTTAAAAACTAAATTTGTATTGGAGATGATCTTCAAGAAGTTTTTGGAATAATGCTTTGTATGCAAGGAGATGGTGCTAGAAGAAAAATGGTACTTTTTATAAAGACAAGTATTCACTTTTTTAATTAAAAAAATTGGTGGTGGATATGTTTTTGATCTGTCCTGAAATTGAATAGGGGATCAACGACATTTGTGGATGTCTATGATACACTTTGAGTAAGTGTATGATGACAATTGATTGTGTCATGTATGACACTAATTTTTTACATGCTTGATGACGATTTTTTGTAAGCAATCAAATTGCATGCAAGCACAAGTAACCAAGCAATCTATGCCCAAGCATTCAAATTCTTAACTATACCAACTTTCATTCACAAATTAAAAGGGAATCAAAGCAAAATATCAATGCAATTAGTGGATGATTTAAGCTCATGATGAAAGGAGGAATAGAGAAGTTGTTGATTTGCATATGTAGAAGTGTAGCATTGTCAAAGAAGCAAGTGAAAAAACTCAAATTTGAAGATCAAGTTCAACTTTAGAGTCACAACCAAATGTAACTTACAAATAGTCCATTTTTGTAAGTTTACTTGTCCTTTTGAAATCAAGAATACTTGAATTTGTAATTGAGTTCATTTTCCGTTGAAACCAACACTCTTCAATCCTTTGATCATTGAGTGCATTGAGTCAAATCATTGTAAAAAAAAAAATTGGGGTGCATGATCGGTTGTGCTCAACACCCTAAAATTGTCATAAAACCTCAAGAGAGTGTGACATATATGCAAGTGTGAAAGTGTAAAGTATAAGCAAGCATGAAAAAAAATCACTCCAAGTGAGAGAGATCAAGCAAGCATGAAGTTCAAGTGTGTTTCAAATGGAGAGAAGTTTAGAATTGTTAGAGTTACTAAAAACTTTAATAATCTCTACTAAAAATAACACAGTTGTACTCAACAAATCAACTCTTCAATCAGTGGTAACTTGTTTGCAAGTGTCACAAGCAAAATTTCAACTTCTTCAAGCACAATCACAACTACTCAAAGATGAAATATGCAATCTAAAAAATCAGGAATCAATGAAGCAATCTGAACAAGTCCATCTTCATCACAATCCTCTATTTGATCATGACAATGATGATTATAATCAACATTCAGTGAAGAATAAATTCAAGAAATCGACTTCAGATACAAATGAAGATGAAGATGAAGGTATTCATGAAACTATAGCTCATGTGTTTTCTTTTGAGTTTAATGAAGAAAACGTTTCAAAAATTCAACAACATGTAGAAAATCAACCTCAAATGATGTCAAAGCAACAGCTTCAAAATGATCTTTCCAAGCCCATCATCAGACCTTGGGAAGAAATTAGATACAATAGACAAAGAAAAGGACTTGGATATGAAAAAGATGTTACTTTTCATATTCAAGATACTCCAAACCAGTTCAGTTTGTGAGTGCAGGATTAATAAATGAAGAATTCAATCAAAAAATCCATGAAGAATCTAATCACCAAGCTAATGAAAATAACATGGAAGAAATTCGTGAATGCAAACATTGTCATTGAGTTGGTCATTTGGAGACAAATTGTTTTGATATCCATCCTTGTCAACATTGTGGCAAAAAGAATCATTCATAAGAAAAATGTTCCAAGAGAAAAAAACCCACAAGATTAAAAATTCACTATGGGTGGATCAATTCTTAGCAATGGACATCAACAATCAAGACTTTTCATAGGTCTTACCAAAGAATTGAATCTCGAGTAAAGACTCATCTTCTAGCACAAAGTATTGTTGTACTGGATAGAGTATAACTCCAGTGGTCCCCTTATGGCATAGCTTTTAAGCATGGCCCTCATGGGATGAGATAACATGTGATGTTTTCACATGCCCAATTTGAGTTGAAATCTAAATGGTACTCTCTTGGATCTTAAGTGGGGGGGGGATACATTTACAAAATACTCTTTCTTCTTAAAGGGGGAGTAGTTATGGTACAATGATGAAATGGTTAAGGGTAAACCACATGAAAACCCATAGCTTCTCACCTTTCAGCTAAATAGAGGGAGACTATTGATGATGGTTGTCAGACTTCAAGTTTGGGCAATGATAGTCTATATATGGCTGACTCCAAATATCAATATGGAAAACTCAAAACATTATGTATATGGAGGACTCTAAATGTCAAAAGGAAATGATATTTTGGTGGCAAAATCCAAATTGCAGATGAAGAACTATAGTTTGTAGATGGCAAACTCAAAATAGTCTATAGATGGTAGACTAATGAAAACAACAGTCTATGGATGGTCAACTCATGATGCGTTGAGATGTTATTCGATGCATAACAATGTTGATAGCTCATTTTAAAGAGAACTTCATTAATTGTAGCATGGTAATCTTCACTAATTAGTAGAAGACTCCAGCCTCTTCTAGCTAAATCACTTGGAAAATGATGAGATTGTCAAGCAGACAGGGATTGTTCATACATGGCAGTTGTTCACTCCAGTATTTCAGTTTATTTCAGATGAACCATTAAGATTGACGGTTTTACAGGCATATTTTTCTTTGAAGCACAAAGGTAGGCTTCTGAAAAATCCATCATATCAACTTCAGCATTAGTGTTTATTTCTTAGTTGATACATATATATAAACTTGTGATTGAGAGGGGGAATGTTAGCCTTATGGCTTACATTAGCAATCACATAAGTTAAATGTCACATTATTGTATTTGTTATTTGTGATAATAGTCATTTATCCTAGATAAGTCTCTAAAAGATATGGAGAAGATTTCCTAGCCTAGTCACCATGCAAGGTGTTAGGATCTAGAGATTATCTCTCACTGAGGTGGAATTATTCTTTGTACTATATAATGGTACTATTTGTGTGAATATAATGGATTAAGGATTTTTCCTTTACCGTCATATTTTTTCATACTTTCTTCAATCTCATTGATCCCAGCTGAACAAGTTTATCATGCTCATTGGTTAGGGACTCAATGAATGCATTAAAGGTAGGCATCTTCGAATTCATAGTTGTGAGCTTTCAAGTATGGAAAGTAGATACAAATACAGAGTGTTATGGTCATAGCTTTTAAAGGATAAAAAGAATTAGTTGGTCATCATTATTTTAAACTTCACATTTCTTCAATTGGATCACAAGATGCTTAAGTTTAGTGAATAATTCATTTATGGTCTCAAAATTTCTTGGATTCAGAGAGATTAGTTCATTATCCAACTGATAGGCTCTCAAATCATCTTGTTTTTCAAATAGTTTAGCAAGTTGTTCCCAAACTTATTTGGGAGTATTAAAACCACTAATATGGAAGAGGAGATCCTTTGAAATGTAGAGGCATAGGAAACCATACGTTTCATCTTGTTTTTTCCAATATTTTGACTTCTCTACTACTGCATTTGGATCTAGATCCTTGCCCATGGTTACTTTGTAGAGTCCCTTGGAGAAAAATGATATCTCTATATCCTCTTTCCACTGATGATAGTTGAAAGGAGTGAGAATAATGCTAGAGGAAGAGTCCATTTTCCAGTTGTAGCAAATGAAATAGGAGATTATGAGATACCTACAATCACACAAAATAAACAAAATAAGGTCAAACAACTTGCACTTTTGGATTTTCTTCACGCGTGGATATACTTCTATGGACATAATCTAGAGGGAGCAAGGCTTAGATTCCAGGAATTATGTGGAAAACTCTCCTCTTCTGGCGCAGTATTGGAATATGTTTGAGCAACTTTTCTCAATTTTCATTAAAGATCCATCAAAAAATCTATAGAATATTTTCCTTGTCCTACCATGGATTTAATACCATATAAAATTGAGGAAAAACAATCTTAGAATCGAGAAAAAAGTTACTACATATTGATACATATCAATCTACTCAATGTATTAGCACCATTTCTGGTTAGCAGTTGGAAAGAGAGGGAGGCATGTGAAAATGTAAGATAATAGTTAAAATGTTGTATTATATGACCTGAAGGTAGGTATAATGGGGTTTTAATTATTATAAGTGGCTTGTTTCTAAAGGTAAAAATATTGTATGTAAAAGAATTCTTAAATTTAGCCTTGGGAATGAAGTTCATATCAAAAATCTGCCAAGGTGTTATATCATAGAAGGATGCAACGATGTCAATATGCACAAGAAAAGATCAATGGTTGTGAGTGACTATGCTGGTGAAATATACAAGAGATAAATGAAATTAATCACCAGCGTAATAGATTAATGTGTGACATAAATCAACCGTCAGATGAAAACTACATAGCATATATACGGCTAGAAAAGGTTTTGCTGAGGAGACATGCACGTGAATATTGAATTTTCAAATCACCGAAAAAGAGTACAATACCCAAATATTTACGACGAAGTAATGAATTAGGATGAGATCAACAGTTGATATGAATTCCGCTGGAGGAACATGCACGACGGAAAATATTTCAGGGACCAACGGAATTTGGTAGGACCATCACTAATTGATGGCGAAGATTAAAGATGAAATAAGATCGATGATCCATATTCATTACTCTTGGCGAACTTGCACGGAAGAAAGAAGTTTCTCAATCAGAAAAAAATACTGTAGGGCGCAAGTTTCAACGGTTGCGATGGAAAATTGATCTATATCAAGGGCCTAAATTGATTATGTTGATAAAAGATGATCGGGTGAAAAGGTTTGGTAAGCCAGTATAATTGTTTAAAGAAATTTGAAGATCTACAGTCATGATTGAAGAGTTCGTGAGGTTAAAATGAGGAAGAGATATATAGTAATGAACTAATCTGATGAAAATTTATGGTTGGGATCAACTCTTCTACTTGAAGCTACAGGAGGGATAAGGATGAGTAATATAGAGGGAGTGAGAGGCACATGGGTTAGTGATGATCAATATCTATGGCTCAGGATGAAAAGTAGTAAATCCACAGACAATAATGAATATTGACAAAATAATATGTATGACAAATAACATAATTAAAAAATATAAAAGAAAAGCACATGGATTTGGTTTATTTGTCTATATTTATGTTGGAAAGTGAGAGCCCGTGATTGTGCAGAAGAATCCAAATCAGATTGAACTTTGTCCACTTTTCAACCAACCAGGTAGGACTTTTAATCCTTACTCAAGGCTATTTAAACATGGAGACTATAGAATTGATAGAGGCTCAAGCACAGGAATATTATAAAATAGAAGAAGTCTTTGAAGATAAATACTGTGAAATATTTGACACCATATTGTCTTTTAGATATGTAGATTTATTAAATAACAAGTTAAAGGTCCTCAGAAACCAAGGAACTAATATCCATGGAGTTTTTTGTTCCCATTTTCATTTTTTTACTACTGAACAAACCTTAAACCTCTCGGAGTTTGTCGACTGGTGAACCAACAATTATTCCTCTTCTGATAGGGTAATTATGGACATAGCTAAGTCTAAGGTCCTCTATCCTATAAATTCATTAGTCATCTGAGATAAATTCTTTGTCACTATCACTTTGACCCAATTATCCCAAAATTTCAGCGGAGAAAGTTAAATACAGTCATTTAGAGAATCTCACGTGGAACGGAAACAAGCTATCTTTAGTTCATGTTTCAAGCCAGATGTCTCTTTACAGAATCAAGCTTTCCCTATTAGTTCAAACATGTTTACTGATGAAACCCAATCTATTATCTCCTTGATAAGTCAATTTTTAGGTTTGGACACTAATAGTTACATCACTGATTCTTTAATGAGTCTATTATTCAAAGTGAGTACTGGTCAAATTGAGTGTGTCGAGTCTGGTCAGTCATGTTGTCTTAAATTTGATGAATTTCTAGCCGAGAATATGCATTCTCAGCCAGTGAATTTTCAGAGTACCAGTTTTTTCAGATATCAATCTTACATGGTAAATATGTTTCTATTCTTCAATGAGGAGAACTTCCAATTTCTAGAGCTTGTTCTCACTGATGAAATGAGCAAGAACTTTAGAAAATATATGAATTTCTTGATGTCTGAAGTATACCAAACATTCTTCCAGCAGATGCTTCCCAGAGTAATACCATTGATGAAAGAAGTATTACAGTTTTATATGGAAAAGAGGATTGGAGATTGGTTTTTGATGGAAGGAGGGACTATAATAAGAACATATGGATTTTTTCATTCATCCTATGTCATGCCAGCCTTCTCAAATCCTAGAATTTTTTATGTAGAACTCATTAGATTGAAATTGATTGTGGAGAATGAACATTTTATTAATTTTAATAAGTCTTATGAAATTAAATATCCTTGGGTCATTAAGGCCATTCATTATAAAAAGCAGGTCATCTTTGCTAGTGGTAGAGAATTTACTGAAAGAAATGGTATTTCAGACAGATGTTGTTCTTAACTATGATCTCCATCACATCATATCCATAAGAAGACAAGTGAAAAAAAACAAGCCTTTTGAACATCATGAGATTGCAGGTATGGTCAAGAGTGAAAAATGGTTAGATTATCCTCATGAGACATAGGGGGATGAGGACATTCAACAAGGTTCTACTTCATTAGTGAGGTAAGTCATCTCCACACAATCTGACCCTTCAAGCATTGTCTCGACAGCCGAAAGGATCATACCTATAGCAAGTTGTTCTGAAAGAACAAACAAGAGAAATTTCTCTGATTCCATAGACACAGAGGAAGATTATACAACTAAGACACCGAAAGAGAATAAAATTGAAGAAATAGGGAAGATAATCCAAGTAGCCAATGTCAAAGGTAAAAAGAAGAAGTACATGAAGGTTAAAGAACCTTCATTTGAAGTTAAGGAGTATGCTTCTTCTTAAACACCTAAAGATTCCACTTCTCAGTTCAGAACTATAGCTACATAGTTTGATAAGTACATAGATGATAAGGAGGTAGCTATAGATGAAGCTTTGAAGCTATATGCATATGTCAGGAAGATATCTAGTAAATATGTATCCCTAGTGACTTTTATCACCATGTAATTTTCCTATGGTTGTGGTAGGAAGTCACAGGGTTAACCATTTCAAACCAATATTTAGACCGTATTCTAGCCAATATAGCCAGAGAGGGCTCTCTCTTTGTCACATAAACATTCACATATACATAAGGATTTAAGCAAGCATTCATAAATATAAATTTTTGAGGGAAACATGATATTTGCATATTTAAAGATGGTGAAACGTACAAACACGAAATACCATTGGGGAATGGAGTCACAACCTGAATCAATCAAGGGTATTATAGTGAACATGAGGAGGGATTTTCCTTTGTATTCTGAGGCAAAGTAGGTGTCACATTCATTCAAATATCTTTAAGTGGTGATAGGAGAAAGGAGAATGAGCCTAGTGAAGAAAGGGGCACCTATCCCGTGAATGAATCTCTTGCACCACTTTTAGCAGCAACGCCAAGAAATTCTAATAATTGATACAGAGAACCTAATAGAGGATGAATTCTAATAGTAATCATAAACACATCACAAATGAAATATATTATGTGGGGAATGCTTAATGAAACAAATTCCTCACATACAACTAGAAAGAATTAGTGAGAAGTCACAGAAATGAAAATGATGCAAATAGGAAACATGAACTAAATGTAGAACACCATGATGAATCTCAGAGATGTAGAAGAATATTTCTCATTAATCCTTCCAAGAAAGAATTACAGAGATATGAAAACAAAAAGGGGGAGGATTTTGAATGAAATTTCCAACCGTTTCTTTGTCTATCGAGGTTACATTTATAGTGTCATGGGCTCTCGAGACCAACCTCAAAACATAGCTGAATTCATTTACAAAATTGGGAATCAATCCCAAATCATCATTTCAAATCCTAACAAGCTTCTGAGATGGCCTATTTTCCATGATTCATATATAAAACAAGAAATATGGGGTAATAGACAGGCTGGATAAAAAATTGAAAAGTGGCATCTAGGATGCAGAATCGCTTGATTGAAAATGATGTTTCAAAACATCTCTCTCGGTTATACTCTTGTAGATGAAATATGCACAATTGAATTTGTCCATGCTTCATCTCCATTTCGCATCTACACTTATATTTTGGCTCTTTGCACCTTTGGCTTGAGAAATAAACTACACTGGTAGAGATCTTCCATGACAAATATCAACCGTCCCACAATGTGGACCCTACGCAATTTCACAATAAACTATCTTGTTAAACTTTGTGCTATTTCCATCGCAAAATCAACCTAGATTGTAGATCCAATCAACGCCAAAATCTTCATCGTTCAAAGGTGCAGGGTCTACCAAAATTTCGTAGCACCTCATCCTGCTAACTTTTGTGCATGTTTCCATTGAAAAATCAACCTGGACTGCTAATCGACTCTCAGTCATCTAGAGGTGTGGGGTCTACCAACATTTTGCAGTGTCTTCTTCTGCTAACCTTTTCACATGTCTGGGTTGCAAAGTACATCTCCATCATAGATCTAGCCTGCTAAATATCATGGCCATTGGAATAAGTGAACCCCACAAGATTTATCTGCCTTGTCATAAGTTATCCTTCATGCATGTGTCTACTGTGAAATCTATTTCAATTGTAGATATTCAACATCCTTATATCTCAGCCATTGAAACTTCAAGGATGTAACAAATTTCGCAATCCTCCATAACTTATTTCTTCGCACAACTTTGCTCAGTGAAATATTCCTCATCCATCGATCTACCTTTCCTATTCATCTGATGGTTGATCCTACACTCCATTTAAACCTGTTTCACCAATGTCAAGATTCCTTTAATAATTGTTCATCTTTCCTTAGGAGAAACCATTGATTTTCTTTGCTACGCATCTACGCCATTGATTTTCGCCACCGCATAGACTACAGAACCTGATTATGTCCTTTAAGTACCTATGATAGGGAATTTCAGATATTGTTACTCCTTTCATTGGCCCACTCCCCTTCCAACTGTTTATCCCATTATGGTGCTAACCAGGTTCAAACTTTAGCACTAGTGCTAACCAGGTTCTTACAATGTCTAAAACTTGGGGATGATATCCTCCTTATGAGGTGGTAAAGAAATTCGTATCCCAAGTGCCTTATCCATTGGGTTGGTCCCAAGATTTTCCTAAAAACTCCAAATCTGTATAAAAAAAAAGAACCAAGTGAGAGATTCTCTTGGGGACCTTACAGCCTTCACCTTGGGCTTTAAGTTTGTTAGAGAGTTGTCCACATATGCAATGTTAAAAAGAAACGGTATGTACAATGACAATGGAGCTGAACTTACTTTGCAGAAAATAATGTTTGAGGAGCCTCCCATTTATAGAAGCTCCAGATACTAGACTTCCCTCCATATCAACCAATAGGTAGGAATTCTCCCCTCTAAAAGATGAAATATTATAAGGTCCCTTCCATAGGTGATCAAATTTTCCATGCTTCCCCTTCTCCTCATGAGGTGCATCCCATTGCAATACTACGTCTCCTAACTGGAAATAATCAGTTTTTTCCCTTCTGTCAAATATTTCTTTAAGTTTCACCTGAAATTTTTGAGTTCTTTCAAATAACTACTCCCTCTGCTAATGTAGCTCAACCAATTGATTCATCCTTCTCTGGGTGGCATGGTTTTCAACATCTTCCTCTTGCAACAATCTCATCACTAGCAAGCTCAAGGAACTAGGAAATATTACATCGAAGCCATAGACCAACTAAAATGGTGAAGTGCCAATAGATTTCTTCACAATAATTCGGTTAGCCTACAAAGCATGGATTAGCTTTTTGTGTCAATATTTCTTATTATCTTGCAACATCTTCTTGATGATTCTCATGAGTCTCTTATTTGAAGATTATGCTATCCCATTTCATTGTGGGTAATAGGATGTGGAATTCCCCAGCTATATTTGGTATTTGAAACAAAAAGAAACTATCTTGTTTGACTTAAAAGTTGCAACACTATCAGTGATTATCTTCAGAGGAACCCTGAACCGTGACAAGATGCTCCTCGAGAAATTGCATGATCACTGTCGTGGTAGCTTGTCTTGTGGGAATGACCTTGATCCATTTCGTGAAGTAGTTAATGGAAGTGAGGATCTACCTCTGCTGTCCTAAGGACAATGGATTTATTTCTCCAATGAAATATAGTCCCCATTGTTGGAAAGGGAATTCAAACTGTATGGGTTTCAAAGGAAATGGTAATAGATTCCTTCTCCCCTAAAAAATATGACATTTGTGGCGGGAAACAAATTTCTTATGAGTATTGGAGAAGACGTTGGGACATTAAAACCCCACCCTCATGATTTTGCTTACAGTGGCCTTCCATAGTGATGGTCTCCACATTCTCGTGCATGGAATTCCTCAATGAGCCTCTTTTCCTCCTTCTCATCCACATAATTCAGCAACACCCCTCTTGACTCCTTTCGATACAATTTTCCATCTAAGATGAAAAACCTAGATGCCTCATGCTTGAGGAATCTATCCTTTGTCCTGTCCATACTATTATAGCTCAAAATGACACATCTATGCATGTGACCACTTTCCCATGTGTTCATCGCATGTTGACACTTCCATGACGACACTTCATGAATGTCATTGAAAAAACAACTAACGTATCAGAACCATATCTTGAATTTTGTAACTCCTTTTGAGCTCATCTCTACACCATTGTAAATATATTTTAGTTATCTAAACCTTTTCAGAAGACACCAAAGTCTGAGAATTCCCAGAAGTACCCTTAAAATGAGAGTTTTTGATGTATACGCGAGTTTCCTTAAGGAAACCTGCGTATGGTATGCGACTTGCTATATATAATACTTGTGTATTCCCTAAATATGTGATTTTTTTCATTGCAACCCATGTATACCTACTGCATACGCAACTAATGTCTCTGCAACCCATATATTCCTTTTAAAAATGTCAAAAAATACGTTTTTCGAAATTTGGGTAGTTTGGTTAGTTATGCAACTGACTCCTTCAATTGTAACTACTTTTCCTTCGACCCTATTTCTTCAAAAGCTTATAAATAGAGGTAGGGGGGTCCATGAGAGGAGACTTGAATCTTTGCATTGTTATGCTGGAGGATTTGGAGCTCTCTTTTCCCACATCTTTTCCCTAGAATCTTTCTCCTTGTGGTGCAAATCTTAGAGGATGAGTTCCTTGGAGAAGAGAAGTAGCAAAACCAGATCAAGGTTTCATGAAGTGCCCAACTTGAAGAGAAGGTATATTTGTACTTGTTTTCAAGATTAATAAACATTTGATGTCCTTGTTCTTCCCAAATCATTGTTTAATGTGTGATTGAATCTTTGTTTATGATAATATGATGATGTTAGTCATATCATTATTTCATGTTTATTTGATTATCATTGATTTATATGTGGTCATAATGGTTTGAGGAAGGTATAATTCGTTTTGCAGGTCTCTTGGAGCAAGAGGAATGAGAGGAGCAAGAAGAAAGTTGAAGGGTGGCTTGGATCAACCTTCGTTTGGATAAGGTATGAACCATTCTAATCTCTGATATTGCTTGTATTTACTTGCAGAACCATTTTCATCTTTCTTTCAACCCTAGTACATTGATGGCCTCTTAAACCCTAGCCATAGGAAACTTTCCTTTACAACAAAATTGGTGACTCTGTTGGTGAGAACCTTGTCTATTTGGAGTTTCTCTATATTTCTTTCATCCTTTTGTAAATTTTTGGGTTTTTCTTCCCACTTCAGATCACTTTATTTGTCTGATAGAACACTTCCCCTGCCTTTATAAGGAATTTTTTGACCTTTTTTAGGTTTTTCCCCACCCATACGTGAGTTGCAGTTTGAATAGTCGCGTATCTAGTATTTATACATGACTTTCTTTACTATCAACCTACGTATGATAAGCGACATGTCAGTGGTACACCCCACATTTTCTTGTACATGCATCTTGCTGTACTATCAACCCATGTATGATACATGACCTATTAGTAGTACAAACTGCATGTGCCCCTAAAACAGTGTTTTTTCCTGATTTTTGTGGTTTTTTCTGCTATTGTGGTTTGTTTGGTAGGTCTTTTGGGGTCCTCTATAGGTGCATAAATCCAGGGAGTTAGTGTCATCCCTTTTTTCGTTGTTATTTATCTATGTGGTAATCCTTTTTATAGCATTAGGGTTTTATCTTTTCTCTTTCCCCCCACCCCCTTTGCTTGGCATGATTTTTGGCTTATGTTTTTGGTTAGCCTCTGTTAGTGATATCTGTCTAAGTTCAAAAGCTTGTTGGTGTTTGTTTCATTCTTCTTTTGTTGGTTAAATTCACCATGCCAAAATAGTTGACATGTCTTTTATGCAAGCCTTCCTTCCAAGTAGGGTTTATACTGACATTAGGGCATTCTAGAGTTTGTTTGGTGGTTGTATAGCAGAGTTCCTTTTGCTTTGTTCTTGTCATCTACATACTTTTGTCTGTAGGTATTTTTTCTTTTGAATTTATAAAAGAAAAATAAAAATAACATGTAGTGTTTAATATGCATGTAGATTAGGGTTTTGTCTTTAATGCACTACATATCATTATTTTTGAAAAAATAAAAAGAATTTGTTCTTTTGTGGCTTTCAAGTCTCTATTTGAAAAAATAAAGAGAAAAGTTTTTTCTTTTTGCATTTCATTTCTCTTTATTGAGTTATTTTGTTTCAACTTTGAGTCAAAACACCACATAAGTTTCACTCCATTTACCCTTTGACTAAAAATAGCCTTTTAAAATGAACGATATAATTTAAAAATTATTAGTAAGTTTTATTTTATAGGCTCCTACACCAACTAGCTTAGGATAGACTTGTGGATTAGGGAGTTTTAACTCTCCACATGTATAAAATTCAGATGTAGTTGGCTAATCACTAGGTAAATTCTCTTCTTTGTTGATTGTATTTGGAAAGCTCCTCTCAAATGGGAGTTAAGCACGAGGCCACGTGGAGGCTTGAACTAAAAAGATAACCCTTCGATTCCTTGTCAAAGCGTAAACCAAGGTTTTTGCACATCTGGGTATTCTATCTTAGACATGGTTTTGGTCTTTGCTACCCTACCCATGCATACGAACCAAGTGTGCGACTTCCCCCCCAGACTATCCGTATAGTTGCGATAGCTTTTAGTCTCTTTGACATCTAGGGTTCATACATAGGTACATTGGAAGGTTATTTATGGTTGACCTTGGACAGGCTTGGAAGGTAACCCAGGTAGAAGGTGTGGGAGGGCGGTTGTGTGATTCCTCTTCTTATGCCTAAGAACATCTAAAGCGACACCAAGTAACTACCTCTCAACTTTCTTTTGGAAAGAATATCTTATACTTGTTTGTATGTTTGGATTTAGGAATTTTTAGTGAGTGTTGTGTGGTTTGTCTGTACTTAGTGTGCCTTTAGGTGTGTGCTTTGTAATTTTTGTTGTCTATCAACCTCAGACTCTGTCTCCTAGTTTGAAACTATGGCTAACATGCCTTTGAACACCAACCAAGAGATCCCCATGCTGGGAAATCCTTATACTATTCCTCTCATATGGAATGTTGGAGTTCCCTTGATGGCCACCTTGAATCTACCTGGATTCACCCTAGGGCTACCGGTGTGGTTGTTTTCCACTCCAATTGTACCAAATGCTCTGGATGCTTCTCAAGTAAGATCCTTATATCAAGGGCATCAAAACACTACTTCCCCTTCACCTATAGTTTATTCTCCTACTCCTTCTACCTCATGCAGTGAAGCTACTGATACTAGTAACCGATAGTATAAAAGGAGTAAAAGAAGGGGGAATAGGAAGAAGGAAAATAAGCAAGGGGGCACCTATTCAACCTCTGCAAGTCAATTTGAACCTTACCACCTAGCCTCTGTAGTTCATGATAGGGGCACCTATCCAACCTCTGCAAGTCATGTTGGATCTAAGAACTCAACCTCTGCAAGTCAACTTTGATCTTCACCATCCAGCCTTTGTTGATCATGCTGGTGGGATCCTTCCAACCTTTCCAGGTCACGTTGGATCCAATCACTTAGCCTCTACAGTTCATGCTAAGGGAACCCATTCAACCTCTGTTGTTCAAGTTAAACCTCCCCATCCAAACTATGCAAGTCATGTTGGATCCATCCACCCAGCGTCTATAGTTCATGCTGGGGCCACACACTCAATTGTTGCAAAGCATGTTGATCCTAATCATTCAGAATCTGTAGTTCATGCTGGTGGTTCCCATCCAACCTCTGCAGGTCACATTGGACCTAGTGTTTCATCCTCTGTGAGTCACTCTGGGGGTAGTCTCTCAGCCTCTGTGACTCGTGCTGGAGACAATCCATCAACCACTACGAGTCATGTTGACAATGTTGAAAAGACTACCTGTTAAAAACACAAGCCCAAGTTTCCTTGTAAGCTTTGTGAGGGATACCACCTTACTTATAAATTCCCTTCTATCATGGAAGTATGAAGAGTTTGGTTTCATGGTCATCCCATTTTTGAACATTCTAAAACTTTTCAACAACCAGCCTCTCTTAAGCAGGTTGGACCTAGTCACCCAGCCTATGGTGGTCATGTTGGGGGGAAAATATCAGCCTCTATAGGTCATGTTGAGAGCAAACAATCAACCACTGCTAGTCATGTTGAAACTATCGAGAAAACTGGTCGTTTGAAGTGTAAACTTAAGTTCCCTTGTAAGTTAAGCAAGGGATATCATCTTACTGACCAGTTCCCTTCTATCATAGAGGTGCAAAGAGTGTGGTACAAGACTCGAGAATTTCCTTCTCCTAAACAACCTATAGTTTATCAACAACCTACTCAACCTTCGGTTGATCTAGTGGTTGAACCAATATCATCTTTGGTCGATCCCACTCTTCTTTCAGAGAGTGATCCTGATGTGATTGAACCAATCTCAACTTTGGTCAATCCCACTCTCCCTTCGGAGAGTGACTTTCACGAAGTGGTTGAATTGATTTAATTGTCGATCAATCCCACTCTTCCTTTGGAGAGTAAAGTGTTTTCTAGTCACATTTTCTTCACTGCCAGTTTGGAACTTACTGAATAAGGGGGTATTGAACTCAATTCAAATCAACCCTCACCAAGCTCTCAGATTGCTTCCTTTAATTAGGATAGCCTAGTTGATTCGTGCCTTCCGTCTGATGCACCTTTCTAGATAAAGGTCAAATTTGAACCATACACGATTGCCCATTTCATTGCTGATGAAGGAGCCTTAGTTAGTATCTTTTATTCTCATGCTTGGTGAGGCACGGGATCTCCCAACCTTGTGTCGACTGCTAGTTAGTTACTGGCGTTTGATAGAAGAAATTGTATAGCCTTAGGAATTCTTTCTCAAACACCCATTACTTTGGGCGGGAAGACCGTCTTAGTTGACTTCATGGTGATAGAAGACCACTTGGACTTCAATATGTTGCTTGTACGTGATTATGTCTATGCCATGCAAGCTATGGTGTCAACATTCTTTTCTGTGATGTACTTTAATCATGGCGAAAAAAATGTCACTATCGATCAGTTGGATTTTCTTGATCAGTCTCATGACCCAACTAGAGACCAGTTCTTTCCTTTATTGGTTGCTAATGTTTCTATAGGTGCTACCCTGCCACAGGTGAGCTATGTGGCTTCATGTCCTTTATGTTCAATTGCTACTGACAAGCAGCCTCTGTTTTCATACTTACTTTCTCGGGACTTGGTCCCAACAGTTGACCAAGAGAGTCATCCTATACAAACTATGGAGCTTTCTCTCCACTCTATCGATCCATTTGAAAATTTAGACATGTGTCCTATATTGGATGATCTCCTTCCTTTGGATGAAGTCTTCCTAGAGTCTCTGATCCAGGCTAAACTTCTTTTGGATGTTGGTTCAGTTATGACTAAGTCTAACCCTGATTTTCCTAGTAAGCCTGACCTTTCTTCTTATGTTGGTATTGTTGAGTCTTTTGACTCTTCCTTTGAACAGCAAGTCGGTGATCCTAACGAGTTTGGTTTTTCTTATGAATTTTTCAACTCCTGTGATACCGAGTTTGTTCCTATAGACTATATCTCCCTTGTTGATTTTTTATTTCCTTCCTTCCAAGGTTGATCTTATTGATCATAAATCCTTGGTCCTTGGCACTATAGAATCTCCTTCGGTTGATTCTGCCTTGACTTTTCCTTTTGTAGAAGATAACAAAGTCACATGTGTTTCTGCCAAAGTGACCTGCATCGAATATTTTCTTTTAAATGTGATCCTAATGTTGTTGTTTCTTAGAGACAGGATTCTTAGTTGGATTGACAACTATTTACTGGCCTTGTCTTGTTGTTCAAGCTGTAACTGCATTTTCATGTGCACTGCTCATGCTTATGAGCCTCATGCCAGCTTCCACGCTTTCAGCTCATTGTATAAGCCCTCATATTTGTTCTCATAGTCTCTAAGCCTTGTATATTTTTTCCTTTTCAACTTGACACCTTTTAACTTGAGGAGACGTTCCATGAGTGTCTTTATCCTACTCATGTTCCTTGCATTATGCATAGGTTTCTTCCTTGCGCTTGGAACTAGTTTTGCCTGCCTATGACACTTGTCTCCTCGCATTTAGAGCATTGTTTTTGCTCTCCTTCGAGCTCATTAAAAACACTAAGGAGGCCACGAGTTGACTTTTCCAGACTCGGTGAAACTTCACGGGAAATATATTGAGTTTATTTAGGCCCAGATCCGACTCCTCAAAATAGACTTGTCTATCGAGTAAAATTGTCCGTTTAGGCTTGTTAAGAATATCTAAATGGGCATTCACATTGGTGGTAGGTTATCACTTTCTTGGACCATGTGGAATAATATGAGAAATGAACACTCTCTTTTCTTCAGAATTGAGAAGAGTATTCTTAGGCATAGATTTATCACTTTTTTAGACACGAGGGACTAAAATTATGGAAAAGGAACCACCGGTATGAGCTTAGTTATCTCTTTTTCGTGCTCTCGACCAAAACATGAAAAATATTCCAAGTGTACTTTATGTATTTGTCATGCTCATCAAAACCCTAAAGAAAAAAACATTGAGTTTACTTTTGTAAGCCCCATTTCTCGTAATCAAATGGATCTGTCTAAGTGATCTTGCCTTCCTTCACACTCATAAAACTCAGTCTATATGGTTCTTTTGAAGGAGCATCGGGTAGGTGGTAATTTAACCTTTTTTGGACCTCCCCGACTAAGTACGAAAAAGGTGCTCCTTACTTCTTCAGAAGCTAAAAGAGTTCTTCTGTGGTATATTTTATACTTTTTCGGCCTCAGAAGACTAAATTGGATGAAAAAGAACCCCCCTAGAGTCTTCTTTGGAGTTTTCAAACTCTCTAAACTATGAAAGAACTATCAAGCATGTACTAGTTTGGGCTTGTAAAATCCACGAACCAATGCTTTATCAAGCATTATTCTATCTCTTCTTCGATATTTCCAAAAATGAAGAATGTCTCGAGTTTGCTTTCATGGACTCGTTAAACCTTTACAAGAAAGAGGGGAAGGGAAGTTCATTCACATGCATTTTACATCATGGTAGCAAGTCTTGTTTCCTTGAACAAAGCACCAGTTTTGAGTCTATCAATAGTTGGGTCCTAGTTTTTTGGTCTTATCCCAATTCAGAGTTTCTTACTCCTCCAGTTGGTCTCTTTTCCAATTATATGGGGAATATGTCAATGTCTCCTACATTGCAGATTTTTGTTGTTGGTCTTTTTTGTGTCAAAATACACCTAACCAACTTTTGTGTCATGTGCATTGTTCAAGGATTAAACCTTTGTCAACCATTCTACAGTTGCATTGATCTTTTGTGTTAGCCATTTCCTGGTATCAGTTCATTACGTCATGTCTTCGACAATCTTTGTCATAAAATTCAGTACCAATTCTAGATCCAATTATTCTTTGAATTATCTCATGTTGGATGATGAAGGATGCCTTAATGCCTTCCTTCCAATGGATCTCTTCCTATCAACTGCAAGACATCTTGCTTTGGGAATGAGATTTAGGGTTTTATGATAGTACCTTGGGGATTGCAGTCATCCGTGGTAATTTCCCTCGCTATTGGGTAGAGGGAATACTTTATTGTCTCCTACTCGATAGATTGTTTAGGTGTTCGATTTCAAGTCCTTGTATTCACACTTGTTAGAATGTACAAGGTACCTTGGGGACCATTTTCAATAATGTTGGTTTCCCTCGCTTTTGTTAACGGTTCTCATTATTGACTAATAATCAAACGGTTTCCTCCATGTCCAACTTCAGCTCCTTTATTCGCATGGTTAGGATTCATACCTTTTTGGGCGGTTTGGATTGAAGACCTTGGGCCAATAGTAGCATCATAATTTTGCTATTTCCTAAGTTGTGCAAGAACTTGTTACATTTTATATGAAATTTTTCTGAGACATAGATCCACCTTGTATTTTTTTTGCTATGATTGATTGTTGAGCATGGATCCACCTTGTTCATTTGTGTCCATGACTCTTTTAGATTTGATATGGTGCCTTTTTGCATATTGAGCAACCATGATAGTTCCATCAGTTATACATATGTGGGAACTTCCTGTATCTTTATGGAAATGTTTTGTATATGGACTTGTATGTCCCAGAGATCAGTTTTTTCTGACATTTATCTCTCTTTCAGGTACCTTTGTTCGAGCCTTTTGATCTTGGATTCTCTTCTCTCTCCATACTCAACTATTTCCTTTATGATGTAGTTCAGCTATAGTCATCCCCTCTAACATCATACATTAGGAGCCATCTGTTACAGCTCAAAATGACACATCTCTGCATGTGTCCACTTTCCCATGTTTCTATTGCATGTCGACACTTCCATGACGACACTTCATGAAAGTCACTAAACAAACACCTAACTTGTAAGAACCATATATTGAGTTTTGTAACTCCATTTGACCTCATCCTTGCATTGTTGGAAAGATATTTCAGCCTGATAAAACTTTTCAGAATACACAAAAGTCTAAAAATTCCCAGAAGTACCCTTAAAATGAGATTTTGTTATGTATATGTGAGTTTCCTCAAGGAAACCCGCATATGGTACGCGAATTGCTATATATAATACTCACGTAGTCCCTAAATATGTGACTTTTTGCATTACAACCCACGTATACCTATTGAATATGTGACTGATGTCTCCGCAACCCACGTATTCCTCCTAAAAATGTCAAAAAAATACATTTTTCGAAATTTGGGTAGTTTGGTTAGTTATGGAACCGACTCCTTCAAATTTAACTACTTTGTATTCGACCCTATCTCTTCATAAGCATATAAATAGAGGTAGGTATGTCCATGAGAGGAGACTTGAATATTTGCATTGTTATGCTAGAGGATTTGGAACTCTCTTTTCCCACATATTTTCCCTAGAAGTTTTCTCCTTGTGTTGCAGAGCTTGGAGACTAAGCTCCTTGGAGAAGAGAATCAATAGAACCGGATCAAGGTTTCGTGAAGTGCCCAAGTTGAAGAGAAGGTATATTTGTACTTGTTTTCAATATTAATAAAGATGTGATGTCCTTATTCTTCCCAAATCATTGTTTAATGTGTGATTTAATCTCTGTTTATGATCATATGATGATGTTAGTTAGATCATTATTTCATGTTTATTTTTTTATCATTTCTTTATATGTGGTCATAATGGTTTGAGGAAGGTATAATTCATTTTGCAGGTCTCTTGGAGCAAGAGGAGCGAGTGGAGAAAGAAGAAGATTGAAGGGAGGCTTGGATCAACCTTCATTTGTCTAAGGTATGAACCATTCTAATCTCTGATCTTGCTTGTATTACTTGCAGAACCATTTGCATCTCTCTTTCAGCCCCGGTACGTTGATGGCCTCTTAAAACCTATCCATATGAAACTTTCCTTTACAACACATACCCCGTGGGGCTTGCTGATGTTGTAACACAAGGATGATATCATTTTACCATGGGGATGATAGAAAATGATCAAGTACTCGGGTACCTGGACGTCCCTATGGATTTTTCTCTTTTGCTGATAATTCAACAATTATGTGTAGGCTAAGAGCATCGCAGTTGGATTGGGCCATAAGCTTGGAAAGTACTTGGACTTTAATCAATTTTGTGGGCTTTATTTCCAAGTCATATACGAGCATGATTGCTATCCACTTTCCATTTTGTCCCTCAAGATCCGGTTGAGTCAGAATATCCTTTACAACGATGGTGGGTACATGCACAATGATATGGGAATGCAGGATGTACACCCAGAAATCTTTTAAGTCTTGCACTAGAGCATAAGCCTTCTTATCCATGACATTATACTTCAGGGGATCATCGCTCAGGTTCTTGTTGTAAAATTAAATGGTATGCTTGTGTCCCTCATGATTCTTCTACAACAATACTCCTGCCATTGTGTGCTCTGAGGAAAATGAAAATACGAGGAAGTATTTAGAAAAATCAAGCCTTGCAAGTATAGGTGCTTCAAAGATATCTGTCTTGATGTCTTCAAAGGATTTTTTGGATTTTGGATTCCACTTGATCTATTTATCCTTTCAAAACATGTCGGTTATATATCTCACTATTTCAACAAAGGAAACAATAAATCTTCTCAGAAAATTTGCCTTCCCCAAGAACGATTGAACCTCGACTTTATTCTAAGGGAGATCAATTTTGCTGATTGCCTCAATCCTCTTTGGATATATCTTAATTCCTTATTGAGATATTATATTCGCCAACATCTTCCATTCTTTCATGGAAAATAATGAATTTTTTGGATTGAGGGAGATTCCAAACTTTCTACATTTTCTAAACATTCTCAATAGGTGTGCGACAAGTTCTTCATTAGATTTGGAAAAAAATAGTGATATCGTCCATTAAGATGACCATAATTTTGTTCTTTCCATTAGAGAAATCTATGTCCATGGCCCACTGGAAGGTCACTCCTACATTCATGAGCCCGAATGGAATTTTATCATACTTGAAAGTTCCCAAGGTGTGGTGAAAGTTGTCTTCTCCTGATCCTTTGGGTGCACCACAATCTGATTATAACCTGAGAAGCCATGCAAGGTGGAAATCCCTTAGGGAGGGGGTAATGGTTCTTCAAAGAAAATCTATTCAAGTTCCTGAATTCAATGCATATTCTTATTTCCCCATTCTTCTTCCTAACATGGAGCAGATTTACCACCCAACGTGAGAATACGAGGGCCACAATGATTTTGGCCTCAAATAACTTGATATATTTTTATTTCAGAGACATCAGCTTGGATTTCATCCTTCTCAAATTTTTCTTGAAAGGAATATCATCCTTTTTTATTGATATAGTATGTTGGATTATGCTTGTGTCATAAGCCTTGAGATCATTATAGCTTCAAGAAA
Source organism: Pseudotsuga menziesii (assembly GCA_001517045.1). Taxonomy (NCBI): domain Eukaryota; kingdom Viridiplantae; phylum Streptophyta; class Pinopsida; order Pinales; family Pinaceae; genus Pseudotsuga; species Pseudotsuga menziesii. The sequence goes on from LPNX010585574.1 coordinate 164,864, forward strand.
AAATATCCGAGTATTCTGTCATCAGTGAGATGTATTTTTTATTGGCCTCTGATGAGAGGGTTCTTGATATTTTGATGACCTTGGAGTGATCAAATGTCCCAATATTTACATCTTCCATGTCTTCACAACTTGGTACAAGTTAGGGTTCCTTTGTAACATCATTAGAATCAAAGATATTTTCTAAAGGAACTAGGCCTCTGGGATTGAGTTACCTTTTAGATGGAGTATTTCCTTACCATAGAGATTGTTCACATATTTCTATTGTCCATCAAACTCCTGCAACTCTGTATCCCAAGATTTCTCAGCTTTGCAAATCTCAGCAAGCTCGCCAAGGAATACAATCTCAACCCGCGGTATGTATCCTGAAGTGCCATTTTGGCTTGACAAGGATTCCTAGGAGAGATCATTTTCATCAATATTCAGACCATCGAACTCCCCAGTGAGAGTGAGGAAGTTCTAAATCTGTTTGTCATCTTCAAAAACTTGCCAACTCTTGACGTTATCTAGGATAGAGGGTCTGCGTTTAAACTCAACTTCATAATTCCCACAGGGATGCATGGGGACCTTGAAAGTCAGAGTAGAAATGGCCAGAGAATCAGCTATACAATTTTGTAATATGGGGATCAAATTAAAATTGCACTCTTCAAAACATTCTATGAGGTCCTGGGAAGCATTTATGTAACTTCTCATCCTGATATGTCTTTCTTGATACTCGACTGTCATTTTTTTAATCACTAGCTCAGAATCCCCATGTAACTACCCTCCTGAGTTGAAAATTATTCAGGATCTAAATGGATAACACCATAGCTTCATACTCTACCTCATTATTTATAAAATTGAAAGCAATTTTGTACGAATAATTCAAATCTCTCCCTCTTAGGGTCTTACCCACACACCATCTCCCCTTCTCTGCATGTTGCCTTGTCAAAGGTCACATCCCACACTCCCTCCAGTTCTTCCTGGGTAGGCACAAAAGCAACATTCTATAAACTAGAAATTTCTTTGTCGCCTTATGTGAAGAAAATAACAAAGCCCATTTCCGTGTCCAGTGAATATATGGGGTGATTGCGTGGCCTCTCAGTGCTGGTCACCATGTATGCCAACTTTTTTTCTCTAAATATCCTTCTTTGTACCCCGAAGACAGGGATAGTGGCATATGACATGTCCATTTGGAGGGCACCTTTGAGTTTAGCTACCCAATATCTTGACAACAACATTCTGAACTTTGGAGGGATGTCAGCCACAACTACATCCATGACAAGGGTTTTGGATGGGATCTGAGCTAAAGAAATGACCAAGTCCTTGATTAACCCCAAGCACTTGAATTTATTATAATCAAAAGAGAAGAGATATTTGTAGGGTCTGGTTACTTCTAATCCCAGTTCTTCCATGATTCTTCTGGGCATCAGATTGTAAGAGGCTCCTGAATCAAGCATGGCATTGTGTAGGATGGAATTATGGATGTTCAGGATGACATAGAAATGGGGGACTTCTTCATTTCAAGGCTCATCTACATGGGGTCCAAATAGGATGGTGGGCCTATCATCATGAACATTCAAGGAATGTAATATGGAAGATATTTCCAGTGGGGGATGTAATATTGTGGCAATTATGGAGTGGTATTCAGAGGTTTTCAATCATTCAATAAGAGGGACAAATATTTTTATCTTAGAAATTTTGGCCTCTAGGATGAAAGAGGTTTGTCCTTGATCAACACTTCTTGGATTATATTCTCTTAAATCCTTCCCTTTGGTATTTGGCACTTTTTTGGAGCCCTCCTTGGAGGGTGTGTCACATTTAGTCTTGCTGGTAGAGAGACCTTGTTTCCTGCATATTTATTTCTCACGACAGGGACATCTTTGTTTCCCAGGCTAATCGGTATTAATCTTGCACATTGATCTAGGAACAAAGAATCAATCTTATCAAAGAATAATCAACAAATACTCATGAAATGGTGTTAATCAGAACCAGAAATGGTTTCCTCTCTATATATTCAATAAACAATGAATAGTTACAATAACAATGTCAAGAAATAACTTGAATGAGTGAGAAATTCAAATACCTAAGAAGGCAATTCAGAATCAATGAGTGAGTCTAGCTTAACTGACTCTTCACCATTCAATCACACATAGTTAACCACTTGACCAAAACCCTAATTGAATCACCAAACCCTAACTAAAGTCGAAGTGCAATAAATGACTGAATCTCAACTGAAGGAGATTAAACAAATGTCATAGCAATCAAACCATCAAGTCCTAGTGCTCCATGACTTCAATGAACCCCGATGAGGTAAACTGAAGTTGAACTAACCATCGAAAGTTGGTGGAGGTGCCCTATTGACTCTAGATCATTAAATAATAATAAATAATCATTAAATAATATATTTAATGAGAGGAGGCTCCTTAGTTGACTGGTTGAACTGATTGTAACCACTAGTTAGCAATTAGGTGCATCAATATCACTCAGATCACCCCCAGAGTGCTCCAGTTAGCCTCCTTGACTATAGGAGAAGGCTAAGTTATCCTCCTTGACTAAAGGTAGGCATGGGTGAGACTGGATGATGACATTTAATGCTCCACTGATGTCAATTAATGTCAATAATACTTAGGATAGTGGTTTAACTAGGCCAATTTGACCAAAAGAGTGTGTATGGTGGTAAATGTCTCTAACAATCGGTCTCTACACACCCAAGAAAACAAGTTGATATCCTATTTTCAAGTTGGTTGTTTCATCTGGGGGCACCTCTCCCCTTTCAAGACAAGCATGATTGTGTTCCTCTTTGATCAGAAAGGTGGTGGGTGATTCATTGTCCAGCTAATGGATTTCATCTTCAGTTTTATTTTCACTATCCTGATCCAAATAATTTTCTTGAAATGGAGGCATGACAGGTGGATTGGGAGGATTTCATTGGTCTCCCTACCTGTTATATAGAATTTATTTCCTTTTGGAATTTTTATTCCTATTCTACTACTCTTGATTTTCCCCAGGAGGAGGTCTACCATCTATAGAGAGTCTATCCATCATCCTCTCCATGGTTTTTTGCATCGTTTCTATTCTGCCCTCTTGTGAGCTAGAGGTAGAGAAATGTTCAGGATCTTTATCTTTCTTTCTATATCCTCTTTCTCCTTCCTCTCTTCTCCATTCTACCCCTTCTCTTCTCCATTCTCCCTTGTCTATTCTCTGCTCTCCCTCCTCCCTTCTCCATTCTCCCTAATCCCTTTTCTTCTTTCTTGCATGAGTCAGGTTTACCTCCACCTCTATGGAATATTCACTACAACAAAACCATGTGATTAACATCTCTTTTGGCTTCCTTTTTAGTGTCCACTATCAAATTTAGTGTATTTTTCATCATTTTTTGGACTAAGTGGATGATTTTCCATGGGATGGTGCTTTTAATGGCGTTATTTGCATCCCTTTTTACAATTTCACACTATTCGGGACGCTAATTAGCATCCCAAATAGCGTCCCAATTAGCATCCCAAGTAGCATCCCAATTACCATTCCATTTAGCATCCCAAATTAGCATCCCAAGTTAAAAGTTGGTGCTATTTTGGATGAATCATTAGAATCCCAATTAGCATCCCAATTAGCATTCCAATTAGCATCCAAATTGTAATCCCATGTGGCATCCCAATTAGCATCCAAATTGTCATCCCATGTAGCATCCAAATTAGTGTCCCAATTTAAAAGTTGGCACTATTTTGGATGATAATTAGCATATCAATTAACATCCCAATTAGCGTCCAAAAAAGCATCCCATATAATGCCCAAAATAGCCTCCAAAAAAACGTCTAGAATAGCACTAGGAATTTCCCTAGGTTTACAGCTAGGAATTGTGTTTGGAAAATGTCTCACATAACGTCATATTTATCAATGTCAACGTCAGTGATTAATGTCAGTGTCGATGTCAATGATCATGATTTATGTGATAGTACTTTTGAATCTTGATTTATAGTAGTGGCACCTAAATGATCATAATCATGGAACTTTTGGATATTGATTAATCCTTATGAGGGGTAAATTACCTTAATGTCACCTAAAATGCTCTAATGGCATTTAAGTGTCTCCAACACACTTTATAGACCCTAATGGAATTTGATTGGCCCTAACAACATGACGATGATGGATTACAATAATTATTATGGTGTATGGACATGATTTGATAAGTATAAGACTATATCATCCATTCCTATGAGGTAGTAGGGCTCCTTGCTTAGTATTATTGCAATTATATTGATGATGAATACAACGATGACAATTGTGAATCATGAATTTTCCAACATAGTACACCATAAAACATGAATGAACTATTTGATGGAGGACGTGATATGTCATACATTGTTATTCATTTCCATATCAATTGCATCTCATCGATAAACAATGCTAGATAAACATCCATTTTTTTCACTTGGCGTTTTCCTGGAACAATGATCCTTAGCATAAGGTACTCCTTTCCAACACTCATCCACACAGGAATATTGTATACTATCAATCCAACTGGCCAAACAATGTTATTTGGGCTTAGGAATGAGAAAGGGCACACTCCATCAATTGCAAGGCCTAACCTCATACTATGTGGTTCATCTTTGAATTTTCTTGGCCATTTATCTTCTGTGTTTCATTGCTTTGGAGTCTGCTGGAATTCACATGAATCCATATTTACTTCTATTCTTCGCATGCCAATCCATCAACTGTGCAAGTAACTTGCAACGAAACATTCGTTGAAGTCTAGGTATAAATGGCATGTGCCTTAAAATCTTCTTTGGAACTGTAGCAATTTGTATATGTATACGATATCTCTTATGCTTGCATATAGGACATTATTGATGGTTTTTGTAGTTGTCTCTGTATAAAATGCAATCATTCTCACATGCATGAATTTGGTTATATTCAATCCCCAAATGTACCAATAATTGACATGCTTCTCTGTAAGTTGATGGCAACACATTATCTCTAGGGAATATTTTATCTTTTAGTGCCTTGTAAAGTTGTCATACACCCAATAAATTAAATATTTCAATTCTATATAATATATTGTTTAAGGAAAAAACACATAAATGAAAATGAAGTTAATAGATATATACAAGTTAGTAACAACAATTGACTATGCAACTCCACAAAGATAATTCAACTCACCTTAGAAGGGTAGTGAAACTATTGTCAAACCAACCAAACAATGACTTGATTTCAAGTAATATTAGTGTGCAACTTATTTTTGATGAAATATTGAAACCATTTTAGTGATAAGAATAAAATAGCATACAAATCAATATAAACTCTCTCTCTCTCTCTCTCTCTCTCTCACACACACACACACACACACACACACACACATTAGAGCATACCTTTATTCATTCATTCATAAACAAAATTTAGAATTCATAACATAAACAAAAATTTTGAATTCTTAGTTTAAAAAACAAGCCACACTCATTTCTTATTTTTTGGCTTTCTTCCCTTAGGAATATCCCTAGGGAGGCATTCCTCTTCTCTCCTCTTTTGTGCAAGAGTACATTTTATAAAGGGGTAGTTAATCAATAACTCATCCCCAATGGTGAGGCCTGTAATAGCCTCAACCATTATAAATATTTCAACCTATCTTTCCATATCTCCCTCTTTATCATTTATAACCTCAACAAACTAACAATTTGGTCTTATAGTAGGTTCCTTTCCCTTACTAATACTTATAAATCCTGCAATATTTTTATGTGTGTATGCACGACCATCTATATACAAGAGATTGCCTCTCTTCACTTTGTCGCCTCTTTCCATTTGCAGACGATGTGTATACATTTTTGAATTTAGACCATATGCAGACATACTATGCTTGTATTCCACTAGCATCCTCCATTGACCACTTGAATATGATGGCCCATAATATGGTTTGTTGTGAGTTGTTTATATGTTTTGATCCCACATCGAAATTTTTGACAATAAAGAGGCCCAAATTTGCTCCATGAATATTGGAGGGGCGTATCATGTAGCTGTATCACCAAAATTGAAACAACTCATATGCAACAAGTAGTTTTTGGTCACTAGGCCAAGCACAATATAATTCTCGATCAAATGTTTCTTTGTAAATTGATCTCAACTCCAAGGGAAGTTCATCGTCTCAATCACATTAATTCTCATATGGTTTGTACTCCACCTTTCCCTTGTCCTGGAGGAGTTTATGCATATTTAAACTTGTTCTTGTTCTCTTACTCATTTTCATGACTTCCTCATCTTCTGAGTTGTTATATGTGCAAATGGAATTGTTATATGTATCCGTTGATTGAAATTAATCACCCTCTAAGCTAGAAGTAGGTGACCTTGGAAACTTTAAACCACGAACCATCTCCTATAGGTATTTAATAAAAAAATATATTAATTTTTGAAATTAAATATTCAAAATGTGACTATATTATTTATACATGTGTCTTCCGTAAAATATGAGGAAGGGGTTACCACAATTCCTATTGGATACAAATCAATTGTAGGAGGCATAGTACCCACTTGAAGATCATCATTTATGTAATGTCTTTGTACAATACCATGTTTGAATTATTTATTTCCACGACATTCATAACATCCACATACAACAATTTTCTCAAAAATTCATCCCATGTAGAATAATCATTACCAACCTCTTGTTCAGTGTGTTGTGATTCTATTGTATCTATAGAATCCATTGTCATATCTTTTTCCACTCACTATCCTCTACGTGATTTAATAGTAGGAGTTCGACGTCTACATACACTTTGTTGTTTCTCCCTAGCAAACTGCATCAAATTTTCATTTTCTCCAATTAAAGTAGCAACCTAAAAAAATCAACAACATGCATTAATTATTTATTTCCATGAAATAAAAAAACCTCTCCATAAAAAAGTATCGAAGTTCTCATCACATGTAATATCACCAAGACAAACCTCATGTTCACTACAATCATTTTCTTGTGTATCTATTGAATCAATTGTCATATTCTCTTCCACCTACTTTGTATTGCGACGTCTTTTGATAATACGAGCTTCACCTCCACGTATATTAGTTGTATCTTGGACCTTAAATAATCGGCCACATGCACCATTTGTTGAAAATATTGAATAATAAACTGAATAATGTAAATTTTTTATGAAAAAAAATTGGACAAAGCACTAAATTATGATATTTAATAACTCAATGTGATATTTTTGTACTTTGTTTCATACATCATGTCTTACATCATCCTTTGAAATATTTCGATGCATTTCCATTGCCTCCTTTGATTCTTGTATAATAATATGACACAAGATTTAGTCCAAATTTTGATAAATAGAGAAAAGTAATACTATGCACCAGCGAAGAGATTTTGAATATGCCCTTAAACTTTAAATTCATTATAAATTTTAAATATAAATATGTGGGCATGACATGTTTATATCATTTTTATATGATTGCGTATATTTATCAGTTATAGTACCATATATATTTTTTTCTAAACAACCAAGGAGTTGGAATTAAGAGTGATGCCGAGTGGAATTTATGAAGGACGAATAATTAGGATGGTAATGCTTTGTAAGTAAATTTATATTGCCTTGTTATCCTCCACAGGGCCCTTGTAATGAGCCATCAGTGATCCCTCAGTTTCTTGGCTGGTCGATGAGAACCACATGGACCACAACTAAGTGATGGGATTGAAAGTTGTAATGAACTCGTCCATTAAAGGATTAACAAAGAGTAGCGGTAGTACCATTGATATTATTTCTTTTTGCTACAAACACCATTACCATTTACAGTGAAACACTATCGATCATTATTTCAACATCTATATTTTTACTCTGCAATTACCAGAGCAACGAGCTCAGTCGTTCTACAACAGACGTGCTATGGGGATTACAGGAATCCAAGTTTCAATTTTAATGATATTTATCATAGAATATGATTTCTCTAAGGTGGCAATTAGGGAAGGACTGATGGTGGTCGTGGCGTAGTTGTGCTTCGTGGGTCCTTTAATTATGGCTGCATCTGGTGAGGTTCCCCATCCAAACTCACATCTACATGCTGAAATTTCCCTTGGACGGATTGCTCTGGAGGCAAACTCATGGCAAATTTCTTTAACAAATCTACTTCAAACCTATAAATTTGTTGAAAATACATAGATGTAATTAGTTACTATGTTCATGAAGAATGAATGATAACAAAACCTCTACAAAATCATAAATAACGGCACTACAAATTCAGAGTGAATTGATGTAACTACACATTTTGATGAGAAAACTGCAAATCGCATCAGAGAAAGTGTATTCATGGTGTGCTAAGCTCTGTAAAATGATGGAATAGCCTACATGAATTGATGTAGCTACACAAAATTAATGAGAAAACTACAAACCACCTAGGTCATATTAATGTTTAATATGACAATGATATTTGTGTACAAGTCTTGAAATGTAGAAAAACTTCTTTTTCTTAGTTGGTGAAAACCAATTGTTCAATTTCTCTTTAAATCACATATTTGTTACAAAATAGTATAAGATAGATTCTTTCGTTTCAACCAAAATATATATAAATAGCTTCAAAGTAAATCAAATACATATGTAACTTACTCAATGTTTATATAATTACAAACACAATCAAATTCTAAGTGTTTCGTTTGGTTATGTTTTAAGTGTTTTTTTTTTAATTTTATCTTTGTTTATGTTTGAACTGCGAGCTTTTATGGCATTTTTCACTATGTATGTTTTCACTAGCTCCTGATTAAATAAAAATATTATACAACTTTTTGATTAAAAACAAAAAATGCATACAAATTTACACATTATCATTTGTATTCTATGCCATGAATCAACTTGCTAAATCATAATTTTAACAAATAATTTGATTCATTTTAAATATACCATAGCAATCATAATTTTAACAAATAATTTGATTCAATTTAAATATACCGAAGTTCTTTTTGGTGTTTCATTTCCCCCTCTTTGGGGTATGCTAGTTTTATTGATTGAACTGAGAATGATGCACCTCACCAAAATTAGGTACCAAATGTATTACATTTTTCTTGCTCATTTTGGAAAGTTACCTTACAATAATTGGGACGCACTTGCACTAGGTGATTACCTCCACTTGAACGTGGAGTGATATTTGAAACAAAAATTAAAAAACGCGCTGATGAGGGTCCACTTTAACGTGGAGTGATATTTGAAACACAAAAATAAAAAAACTATGCCGATGAGTGCCGAGATAGCTCTGTTCACTCTCAAAACAGGAAAATACAATAGCTAGACCCATGATTCGACTACAGTTGTCTTCCAGATTAGAGGCCAAGCTATTAAAAAGCCATGAGTAGAAGATCATTATGACTGGTTATATTCCAATAGGGCACTCAATTTTTTGCATCCATAGGCCTATTGCATTATAGTCTGATCAAGTCAGTGCACCACTAGTGGAGGAAAACCACCTCCACTACATGGAATTAGAAGCAAAGAGAACTAATATTTTCAATGGTGCTACACACTGCACACTAGTGTATTTCAGGGTTGTGCCCCTACTCGGCTCTCTAGTTTCACTCCATTCCCCTACACTACAGAGCATGTACTTCGGCCTCCACAAATGTGAAAATTGAGGGCATCACAAGCAACATTTACTCGGGGGCACATCAACATTCGCATCACATATTTTGGGAGATCAGGGCCAGAGTCTTTGCATCATAGGAAAGATGACATTCATGCTTTTGGAATCGTTAACATGGTGGGGCATACCACCTGATCACTCTTTTAACAAAGGTCTAAATATTTTATCATTTTTCTGTGTTTAGAAATCTCTGGAGTGAGACTACTTTCAGTGTATTCCATGGATATTTTAGGGTAGCTATTGAACTCAAAACCCTCATACAAGTTTTGAATTTCTTTTAAGTTTTTCATTTATTGGGGTTTGTTTTGAAATCATTTTTTTCTTAAAATCTTGATCACTTATAAACCTCTTATTTTGAACTTGTCAAGCTTTGCGTCAGAATTCCATTCTGAAGAAGAAAAGAAAGCTCTTGAAAAACATTATCCAGGATTATCAGTTCTACCAGAGAGATCAGATAATCAAATAAAGATAAATATTTACATGGAAGAAGAAAATGTTCTTAAAGTATTATCTGGAGTATATCATCGAAATAAAAGGACACAGATTAAGGCAAGGAAACATAAACTTAACTTCGATGAACATTTGCATTCGGTAAAAAGGGCAAGAATTGAAGCTGAAGATGAATGCATTGCAATATTAAATTCATGAATGCAACCAAGTGCACTCCTTTGAAGACAAATGAAACTAGCTATAAATGCACTTTGTTATTGTTGTTTGGAGTTTTGTTCATTGTAGAAACTATCGTCGTTTTTTCATTGAGCATAACTGGCAAATAACTTGTAGAAAATGTTGAACAGTTCCTTGAAGCACCAAAGAGGGACATGACTCCCATGGTGAAGCACATTGCCTAAGAAAAACTCTGTTGCATTAGAAACTAACAAATATCAGATGCATCCTCAGATAATTTTGAAAGGGAGATTCTATTATTTGAGATAAGTTAGAGAACTCAATATTAAAGACGATTGTTTTGCTTGTATGACAATCTAGGCCTTAAGATGATGAAGGTTGTTAGTATGACTACAAATACATTAGCTGTGAGACTTTATGATAATTAAGGAAGTCATCTGAAATAGACTTCTGAGGGCATTCCTTCTTTAAAAATTTGTTTTATGTGCAGAAAATTACCAACCCCTTTGGTTGTGTTACTAATTCTGTCCTGGAGGAGCCCCATTCTTTCAGCTACACATATTGGATTAATTCAATCTACTCCTTTCTTAGATGCAATAATGAATCTTGAAGGACAAAACCTTTAGTGGCTACTTGTATTACAAGCTCACTCATCAACCTATAGAACACAGAATTTCCCTACAAGCACTTGCTACATTCAAAACTATTGTATGTTTTTGGAGTGTGGCTATTACCGGAACTCTTTGGAATGACAGCTCATCACACTTGTCTGATGTTTTCCACCTTCTGCACAGGAGGACAATCGTTACTGCAGACTTGGCTTCATGTGCAGAAATTTACCAACCATTTTGGTTACATTATAATTTAGTTTTGGAACTGGCATTTCAGATCCAACTATACCAATTGGATTAAATCATTATGATTAGTTCTTAGATGCAAATACAGTACCGTCTGGTTCACTTCCAAGTAGCTAGATATTTGCAATGATATAGGAATGCAAATAATTAGTTTCATAATTTTGGTGAAACATGCATAAGAGGAAGCTTATTTATTCATGTAACACAACTGTGGAAGACAAAACTTTCAAAATTCCTTTCATTTGGGAGTGTGGCTTTGTCGGATCTCTTTGGAAGGACAGCTCATCATGCTGCTATGTCTCATCTTTCCACTCCCTGCACTGGAGGGCAATCTTTATTGTAGACTTGTCTTCATTTACAGAAATTTACCTTCCCTTCTTCTCATATTAATAATTATGTCTTGGATATGGCATTTTTACCCAACTACACTAACTGAATTAAATCACTGTGATCCTTTCTTAGATGCAATGTGCTATAACCTGGTACACTTAGAGAACATGATTCTTAACCATTCAAGTTATCATAAAAATATACTTGCACATAGGTGGATACTTTCAATGAGATAAGAATAGAAAAAATAATTTAACAATATTGGTGAAACACGCACAAGAGGAAGTTTATCCATTAACCAATGGAACACAACTTTGGAAGAAAAAACTCCTATATGGTCACTTGCTACCTTCAAAACTTCCCTTTCTTTTGGGAGTGTGGTTTTAATAGGTCTCCTTAGAAGAACAGCTCATCACTCTACTCTATCTTGTTTTTCCACCCTCTGCACTAGAGTGTAATTTTTCTTGTAGAGTTGACCTTTTGTGTAGAAATTTCCTAGTCCTTCTGGTTGTATTACTCATTCTGTCCTGAAGCAGGAAATTTTATCCAACTACGCCAATTGAATCAAATCAATGTTGATCTTTTCTAGATTAAAATTTTTGATATAGTATTACCTGGTTAACTCAGTGAACAGTGCAAGTCCTTAACCATTCCTTTTATCAGAGAAGGCTACTTACAATTAGCTGGATACTTTTAGAAAGACAAGAGTGCAAATGAATGATTTGATAGTTTTGGTGAAAGATGCACAAGAGGAGGCTTACCCATTAACCCATGGAATGCTTCTTTGGAAGACAAAACTTTCATGTGGACAATTGCTACCTTGAAAACTCCCCTTTGGCTTTCTTTTGGGAGTGTGCTTTTTTCAAGTCTCTTTGTAAGGACAGCTTATTAGTTATTACAATGCTTTGTCTTGTTTATACACCCTCTGCACTAGATGTAATGATGTAATCCTTCTTCTGAGTTGGATTCATGTGCAGAAATTTCTCAACCCTATCTAGTCATATTACTAATCCTGCACCTAAGTAGGCATTTTTATCCAAGCACACCCAATTGAATTAAATCACTCAGCGAATAGTACAATTCCTTAACCAATCCATTTATCATAAAAACTACTTTCAATGAGACAAGAATGGAAATAGATAATTGGACAACTTTGGTAAAACATGCACTAGAGGAAAAACTTGGTTGTCATTTGGCAGACCCTTGTTGTCTTGACTAATGGACAACTCCATTCTAGGTTGTATTTATCTTGCCACATAAACCATTCTTCTGCAAAGGTTCCCAAAGTTTTTGAATTGAAAACTTTTACAATATCATCCTCAATTCACATCCTCAATATCTTCATATTGTGGGCACACCACTTTCCCTTCCCTCCCTTCTTTGTTCTATCTTATTTGGACAAGCTATTTCTGTGAGAAGTCGTTTTACTACCATCCTAAGAATACTTACAAACTGTTATATCACAAACCCTAGATGGCTCTTAAAATATTAAATTATAATGCACATATACCCTTGGGCCAGTTATGGTATGCAAATTACTACTTTGTATCTACTTCAGGAAATGCCATCTACACATTTATAGCGTCTCCAATGCTCTTCTATAATCACTCTTCTGACTAGTGTTGCCACATGGTTGGGTGGTTATACTTTTAGGGTTTTCTCTTCTTGTCTATATTTCTAACTTTTGTTGTATGAAAAATATTTGTTCTTAGCCAATGTTCATGTTGTACAGCCACTTTATTGATACAAGGATCAATATAGATATACATTAGAAAGGTTGAATACATGTATGCTCTTGTCTTGCAAGATTTGGAGTTCATAGTGCAAAATAAGTGAGTGGTTCCTAAACTTCGAATTGTCACTTCTTAGATGAGATGCCATTTTGATGTCTTTCAGGATTGATATCCATGTCTTCATACTCCTAGAAATATGAAATGTTTTGGTTTTTCCAAGGTATCGGTTACTATGAAATGCATCTCAAGGAGAAGTTACAGACAAGGGTATATTTCACAAGATCAAATCCTAACTTATCAGCATGTTGGTAATTTTTTGATGAAATTTTATGGTTCCCAATTATACAGCCTTAATGATATGTGAACAATTTGGTGCAAATACAAATAATATGTTATATGAAATGCTATAGAATTGCTTAAAATACTGGTATTCATTTTAAGAATAAAATCCAAAGTTTTTTTTTCTAAGTCTATGTAGATCAAAAATATAAATGGAAGGCTTTGTGAGTGCTTAAAAATGAACAATCACATGGAAAATTGTTTCTTTGATGAACTGCCTTTAGGCTTTATTCAAGATTTTTTTTCTTGGAGCTACTTCAATGAACATTGGTTGGAACTGCAATGAACATACCTTTGTCAACTTCATTAAAGGTCAGGTCTCTGGGGTATTTGTTATACCAAAGAAACCTACAACTTGTTCATGGCCTCATCCCTTCTTGAACTCATTCCATACGGGCTAGGAAAATGCAGCAAGAGTGGATCCTTGGTGTTGGCTTGACACTGTCAACCTTACCGGTGAAACCAACTCCTCGTTGGAAATTTATAATATTCAAATTAAAATTTAATTCACTACATTAAATTTATTAATAAACAACATAAGTGATGTGTTTGATCTTGAATAAACAAGCATTGAAATGTAGGTTTGGAAATAGATGAAAAGGCAAAGGATCTAGTTATTTATACTGGGTAGATAAACTGATAATTCAATGCAACCAATCACTAATAATATGCTTTATAATGCAAGTATTAAGTTATTGCATTAATTTGATATTTCTATTACATATTCTTCCTCGTTAAGATCATTCCATTTCTTGTTCTCTTAGGATAATGGGTTAGATGATTAAATTTAGGACACTTTCTTGTTCTCCTCCCCTTATAGCGGCTACACCTTTCTGGCTCTCCTTCACTTTCTAGGGGTTTCCTTCTCGGGATAACTTACTTGTAGGCCTATGATTATCTCATTGCATTTTATATTTCTTTGGTACTCATTTTTCACTTCCTCTTATTTTAGAGGCGCTTTTTGCTTGCTTGTACCCCTCTTTTACTCAACTCTTTATTGCTGGTTGTAATCACTAGCCACTTTGACTTTTTTTGGTATTTAGTAGACATTAATACAAATTTCAATTTTGTTTCAGTTAATGTGGTTGAGTACATTTGTATTGGGGATGCTCTAAAAAGAACTTGAAGTACTTGAAGGTAAGAATAAATTTTATTGTTCCTACCTCAAGAGGTGACTGAAGTGGCTTCCCTTTAACAGAAATGGGTGGCATTTTCATTGATATATAAAAGTTGTGGCTGAAATGGTCAGCAATAAGAAGTACATAATGTTCAAAGGATTCAAAATATTTTAATATAATAAGGAAAAAACTACCAGTTCTAATTCAAGACAAACACCTACAAACTGGCCATTCTTGCTTCTTGTTCCATCCCTCTTCATGCCCCTATGCTATCTGTTGCACTGCCAAATCCTCCATGCATCCCCCTCGATAACAAATCCAATGGAGTCTAAGGGTTTGTTCACCATGGACTAAGAGATTTCTAGTGAAGCTACCAAGTATTGTGTGATAATGCATATAAACTGCAGAGACCAATTTGCACATTTGTCTATTATGGGCTTAAGTTTGTGCTTCTGGGTCCTGATATTGAGCATGCTTGGTATCTATTAGTGTTATTGGAACCTGTCTACTCCAGGAAAAATGGGCTGGTCCGATTGGTTTAGAGGGTTTCTTGGTCTGGTCCAGTGCCTGAACCACCCGGACCATGTTTTTGACTCAAAAAAGTTTTCCTATCGCCTTGAATAACTTAGTGAAAGATTCGCCAAGAGATTACAACATTATATAATAAAATGAAAGATTCGCCAAGATTTTACAACATTATATAATAAAATGAAAGATTCACCAGGATTTTACAACATTGTATAATAAAATGAAAGATTCGCCAAAATTTTTATATATACATATTATATTATTGATAAAATCGCCTTCAAATTTTCCTATATATCGGAGAGATTCGCCCATTTTTTATACATATAAATCTAGGGGGGGTTCTTAAAATCATCTCTATTGTTAGTATGACTACAAATCCATTAGCTATGAGACTTTATGATAATTACGGAAGTCACTTGAAAGGAGTACATATAGGCATAGGGGTCGGTTTACATTTATGATTATCCCTATAATGTCTTTGGATAAGATGATGTGTACAAACATTACTTTTCTTGATATCTACAGAATTCAAGAGAGATTGAATCGTTCAACCTCTTATAGAGAGGCCTAAAGGAGAATTGATCTTACCTTATTGAACAAAAAAGATAGTTAACTAAAGGGAAGAGGACTCTCTAGTGTTTAAATGAAGAGAAAATCAAGAGCCCATTTTATGTTCTGGAGATTTTATGCAAAGTAGAATGTAGGTAGCTTTGCATATTTTAGGAGAGATAAAATGTTGTAAATATGTACTGCTCAGTGTCCATTTTAGGTGCAGTTTTGATGTGAGAAAATACATAGATACAAGAAGTTTACCATATGTGTTATGTAGTTCTCTTCATGGTGTTTCTAATACTTCTTTGGTTTATATTAGAGTACAGTATTGAGAATAGCATTGTAATACTTAGTATTGGGAGGAATGATAACCATTATTTTCTTGGGGGGAATTTAATGGAGAAATTGAAAAACTATTCCCTTAGTTTATGTATAGGTCCGGGAGGGTTTATAAATGGCGTGCTTCATGTCAAGTTCCTTCGATACTCTTTATTTTCAGTTTCCTATTGTTTGGAAAAATGATAGTTGAGAATTATTATTCCAATGGACATCCTTTTTTGATATCCATTGTCTTTTTCTTATTCATTTCCTTTTGATTTAAGTGGGGATTTACAATGTTGCACCTATTGTTAATTATAGGATTTGTTAGATTGTGTTGATTTTTACTCTGTTTAATATGATTACCTTATGCAGATATAAATACTAAAACAACAGAATAATGGATGCTTCATCTCTAGATGGGTGTTCATATTCTCAAGGCAGATGCAATGGCAATAATAAATTAGGAACAGATACATCGAACAAAGGAACATGTAAGCCACTTCCAGAGAGACAAGTAATTTTCATTTTTATCAAGATTTTTCTTTGTGATATGCATATTGTTTCTTTTTCAGCAATTTCCTATAATTTTTGTTTGTTAATTCCTCCTTTTGTACTTTTCCTGAGGTTTGTATGTAGAGATGTTACACCTCCTATATTCTATTTGAATTCCTTAAACAGTCGCTGAATAAATATGATCTAAATTTACATTTCGTTCTGAAATTCATTTCAGTTGAAATGCTTGGAATATTTTTATGTCCAAGATGATTGTTGTTCTAACTTCTTAAAATGATTATCTCTAGTGTCTAGATAGTTTATTATAGATCTATTTTTACAGGTCACATTCTCTATTTTGGTTCCGTGACAATATTCTCTTGGAAGATAATTTGTTGGTGGCTATTTTCTATTTTACACGGTGTAATTAATTTGCTCATGGCTATATACAAGAAAGAATTTAGTGAAATGGGTGGCTATTTGATAGATGCAGGTGAGGTATTATGACACTGATTGCATTTATTATATAATTTTTGTTGGAAAATATTATGTTGACCGAAGGACTTCACTATTATGTGATATTTTGTTGGAAAATATTATGTGATATTTTCACTTTGGTCTTCTAAATCTTGCAATATGAAGTTGTGCCGCCTTTGAAATTTTAATTATCACTTGAATCGCAAGATCCCATGTCCCTATATTGATGTAAATGATACCAACTTCATCTTGACCAAATTTATCCAATTGTTGGCATTAAAGCTATATAATGTTTTCTCTTTCTGAAATTTCAAATGCACATGGAATTTTATAAAGCCTATAGGACGTCTCCTGTGTCTGAAATTACTGAACATTGAATGAAAGGGTGTTAATTGGTTTGGATACAGCTAGAATTTCTAGCTAAGCTGATATCACACTAAAAATGTGGAACATTTTATCATGCAGGTAATATTGGACAGGGTGGAGCATTTTATTCAGGATGTTGGAACATGAGGATAGGATTTTTCAAAAGCGAGTTCATATTCATGAGGTACTCATTTAGTTTATATGAAATTATGAAAACCTTTGTCAGTTGTACATATTTGGGCCTTATTTTGAAAAAAACACAGCTATACAGTTTTTCACTATTCAATAACCCCCACTAAGGATAGCACCCTTCCATTGGGCCAAGTTGTGAGCTTAAGAAAAATTTTAATAGGAACTCTATGCCATATGAAAAATGTAAAATGGTTCAATAGCTATTTTTGTAGAGCATTTTATTAGGAAATACATTAAGCCAAGGGAAATACTTTGTTAAAACTCCAGAAATATTAGGAAATACATGTATTTTACATGCTCACACATATTTTACATCTATTCTAATATATGCATATACAACCATATTGTATCCAATTTGTTCTCATATATGTACATATATCTATCTACATCTTGGTAACTTTAGCTTCTCACTGATAACTAAATGAATTATCATAGTTGACTTCTGTTAAGTATTTGATTACTAGCAATATATTAGGTCAGACTAACCTAAGTTTCTTGTTGGGTTTTCTTAAACTTTATGCTCATTTCCTTTATATCCAAATGAGGGCATACAATATGCTCTATAAGATGAAATTATTGTTACTACATTTGTTTTATGGGAGTGACCCATCTCCTGAAGGATACAACCTGGAAAATTTCCAAGAAAATGACAAGAAATGGACGCCAACAAACCATTCCTAGGGAGTTCTTGGAATGGTCAGTATTTTTGAAATGGTACTAGTCTTTTCTCTAAACTTTCTTTTTGATCCCTTTGATCCCTTCATCATAATGAGTACCATTATACACTCGATGTAGTTCAGCCACATTACTCTTTTGTACTTGCCATTTTTTATGTTCAGGAAGATATTGTGGATTCTCAGTGTATGTTGTTTCCACTTAAAATTCCTTCCATAATACCTTCAACCCCCACCCCCCAACATATATAGTTAGTGGTCTATTCCTTCTGCGCCTTAAAAATCTTTAAAGACATTGGAATTAAGTTTCCTTATAGCAATTCCAATGAAATGATATAAAATATGTTTGAAGGCACACTCTCTTTGTTTTCATTCTTGTTTCCCCACTCTGTTAGAACTGATCTTATCCAGGTAACTATGTTGGCACATAGGTTATAACTTATCTCCTGTGTAATCACATGCAACTAGGAACAATAGTAAAATTGTCTGTCTACTAGAATAAGGTGTTACATGTTTGTAACCAGGCTGTCATAATTTGGCTTCTAGCTAGACTGGTGGAACATTGTTTTTTTCTCTGGTCATGTGCATGCACTAATGTGTATTGCTAATCACATGGCTTATTAGGTCCTGATATAACCAGAATGCCCAAGCTACATGATTTTAGGTAACCAAATTGGTACTATTACATTGTCATCTTCTGATACATGCAACATTGTTGATGTTGATGAATGTCCTTTCTAGTATTACAAAATCCTCTTTCTCTGTTGCCTTGTTTGACCATTAGATACTCAAAGTTGTGTATTGATCCTTTTTACCATTATAAAGGACTTTGTAAGTTAGGTTCTCAAATTCTTAAAGGGTTCTAGCTCAATGGAAGAGTGCTTGCCTTACAAGCAGGAGGTTGGTGGTTTGATTCCTCCATGCCCTAATGATATTATAATATCGGCTAAATACTAAAAAATACTAAATTAGTGACCAAAACATGAGAGACGTGAAACTAGGCATTAAAAAGGATGCAACACATGTCACTAATGATGAAGCCAAACATGGCGTTGATATGGTAGCAAAATAAGATGTTACGTTGGATGCAAAACATGGGGCTACATAGGAATCAAAATATGGTGCAGCAATAGAAGAAATATTTGGCGTCATTTTGGTAGCAAAACATGATGCAAAAAAGGAAGCAAAAATTGGTGCAAATTTGGAAGCAAAAATTGGCACATATTTGGAAGTAAAACATGGTGCAAAATGGGATGCTAAAGTGGTAGCAAAAATGGATGCTAATTTGGATGCTAACATGGTGCTATTAAGGATGCAAATATGGCACTAACGGGGGTGTCATTTAAGAAGAAAAAGAGGACACTCACTAGGAAGCAAAGAAGGACGTTATTTAGGAAGGAAACCTTGATGTTGTTTAGGAAGCAAATTTGGACACTATTCTGGAAGCAAACCTTGACATTGTTTAGGAAGAAAAGTTGGACACTATTCTAGAAGCAAAAAGGGAGACACTATTTTGGATGTCATAAAGGATGCTATTTAAGAAGCAACAGAAATATGTTTTTTGGGGTGCTTTAAGTTTTTTTCATAACGTGTCCCATTTAGCGTCTAGTTTGACCACTCAATGGAAAAAAAAAATTACACTACAAAGGGTTGCTATGATGTTCCACCTCCTCCAATTCTATCTAATCTAGAAACCATCCCAGGTGTTCTTCAACTGAATACCCACTCTCCCCATTGAATTATTTTATCCTTTGGGAGTATCGCAAAGGGAGGTCATGAAGAGTAGTGGGAATGCGAAGAGGAGAAAAACTATTTTCCATCCTTGGAGGTATAACAGGGTTTACAAGGTGGATTAAGACTGGTGTAACAGAAATTGGTAAGCTATTAGGAACTATAGAAATGGGGAGAGTTGTGAAACTGGAAGATGAATGTTGATTCTGTTTTGAAGCAGTGGGAGAAAAAATTGCAATGGTATACTGCATTAGGACAAAAAAATTTAATAGGGTTGACTTAGAGGTAAATGTGGGGCACTCTTAGTAAGACAAGTATCTCAAATTCCAACCTAGAGACTCAAATAGCTTAGGCGACCAGGGTGTATGGGAAAATTTGAATGAGGAGGGGTCCAAGATGACCTCGGATAGGCTGGAATCAGACTTAGTCCTTGGAAGAACTAGATCCAATTTTTCACCATAATATTTAGATATATCATTAATGGAAACAACACTTCGGTAGTTAAAGAGAAAGTTCTGTCTAACCTCTGCAACTTGTTGGCTTTTTAATTAGACTCTCTAGATCAAAGATTTCTTGAAATGACTTGGAAATAGGGTTGCTCCTCATATTAGTTCTTTTGAAGCCCAATATTTCTAGTGGATTCAACTTCTAAATGTTTTAGAGTGGATTCTCTAGAGAACATACAACCAATTGTGTGTCTAAGACTGACCACTCAACCAGTTTGTAGAGCTAGGACCATATCATTTTACCAAGGAGATAATAGTCATTACATTCCCGGCAACAAAGCCAAGATGTTATCACCCTATATTTTTCCACTGGTTGTAGTAGGAACTCACAGGGGTAGCCATTTCAATCCAATATTTAGAATGTATTCTAGCCAATATAGTTGGACATGGCTCTCTCTTTGTCATAGAAACATTCACATATACATATGGCTTTAAGCAAGCATTCAGAAGGCTAGATTTCTAAGGGGAACAAGATATTTGCAAATTTAAAGATGGTGAAAAAAACAAACAAGAAATACCACTCGAAAATAGAGTCACAACCTGAATCAAACAAGGGTATTACAATGAAAATGAGGGGGGATTTTCCTTTGTATTCTGAGACAAATTAGTTGTCACATTCAGTCAAATATCTTCAAGTGCTGATAGGAGAAAGGAGAATGAGCCTAGTGAATCAAGAGGCACCTATATATGCATGAATCTCTTGCACCACCTTTAGTATAAACAACAATAAAGGATACTAACTGATATAAAGAACCTAAGAAAGGGTGAATTGTATAATAGTCATCATAAAAACACAAGAAATGCAATATCTGATGCAGGGAGCACTTAATGTAACAAATTCCTTGGACACAACTAGAAAGCATGGAAATGAAAATGATGCAAACATGAAACATGAAATGAATGTAGAACACCATGATGAATTTGAGAGGCATAGAAGAATATTTCTCATTAACCCTTCCAATAAAGCATTATCGAGATATGAAAACCAAAAGCGGGAGGATTTCGAATGAAAGTTCTAACCCTTTATTCCTCTATCGAGGTTACATTTATAGTGTCATGGGCTCTCAATACCAACCTCAAAACAAAGATGAATTCATTTACAAAATTGGGAATCAATCCCAAATCATCATTTCAAATCCTAACAAACTACAAAGGTGGCATTTTAGCCATGATTCATATATAAAACAAGAAATATGGGGTAACAAAAATGCTAGATCAAAAATGGCAATGCAACATCTAGGATGCAGGTTCGCTTGATATAAAATGATATTTCATAACATATCTAACAGTTTTACTCTTCCAGATGAAATATCCACAATTGAATTTATCCTTGCTTCATCTCCATTTTGCACATACACTGATCGTCTACCTCCTCGCACCTTTTTCTTGAGAAATAAACCATAGTTGTAGATCTCTTCCATGAGAAATATCAGTTGTCCCACGATGTGGCCCCTGCACAATTTTGCAATCCCTTATATTTTTAACCTTCATGCATATTTCCACTATGAAATCAACTAGGACCGTAGATCCAATCAGTGCCAAAATCTCCGTTATTAAAAGGTGCAGGGTCTACCAAAATTTTGTAGTGCCTCATCCTACTAAATTTTGTGCATGCTTCCATCGTGAATTAATGTGGACCACTGATCATCTCTCCACCAGATCTTTGTCATCCATAGGTATGTGGTATACCAACATTTTGAAGCATCTACTTCTACTAAATTTCACGCATGTCTAGGATGCAAAGTACATCTCCACCATATATTTGGCCCGCTCAATATCATGGTCATTAGAAGAAGCAGGCCACACAAGATTTTGCATCCTTGTCATAAGTTATCCTTCATGCATGTTTCCGCTGAAAAAACTATTTCAACCGTAGATATTCAACATCCTTAGATATTGGCCATTGAAACTTGAGGGATGTAACAAATTTTGTGATCCTCGACAACTTATTTCTCTGCACAATTTCGCTCAGCAAAATATTCCTCATCTGTCGATCTACCTCGCCTATTCATCTGATGGTTGATCCTACACACCATTTAACCATGTTCCACCAATTTCAATCTTCCTTTATTAACCATGCATCTTTCCTTAGGTGAAACCATTGATTTTCTCTGCTACCCATCTACACCATTCATTTTCACCACCGCGTAACCTATAGAACCTCATTATGTCCTTCAAGGTCCTATGATAGGGAATTTCATACCTTGTTCCTCCTTTCATTGGCCTACTCCCACGCAAACTATTTCTCCCAGAATGGTGTTGTTGGGGCCTAGAAAATCGTAGGTAACAACGGTGGGGATTCTCCCCAATAAACATTCCCAATTAGCTCATTATTGTTTGGTATGGGTAATCCATCCAGTTTACGATCCAACTACCATAGGTCAACTAATGATTAAAGTGTTTTACCGGTTACAGGCCGGTCCACCGTGTATATTTTTTAGTTTTTTAATGTTTAAGTATTATGTGCAAGTGCCTAACTAAATGCAGACGCTAGAGATAATGAGGAGGGTCATAATGTGATGTGCAGGTTCTTACCTCTTGTCTTACCTCTCTCGCTTCTAAATCGCAAATAGCAAGAAACTAACTAAGACTCACTATCCTATCCCTAGTGATAAAAACTATCATTTATGGTGAGTAATGTATCATATTGCATGCATAAAGGAAATCATAGATAGCTGTTAACATTTCTAAACACATGAATATTAATAGAAATATAAAAAACAAGATAGCTTATTGTTAATTAAAACATTCATTACTCAATGTGGAAATTTCACAAAATAAATAGGAGTACATTCATAACATGAAATAATTCAATAGGTTATAACGATATCACAGTTCATGGAAACTAGCTGAAAAAGAAATAGTTCATATCCAACTAGCCCATAGCAAACATTTGAAAATCCACAGAACTTTCTCCAGCAAAAACATGTGACTCTTTATTGTAAAATGAATTAGTTCTTCTTACAATACTTCCTCAAGATAGTTTGGAAAAAAGGTCATTTCCTATATAAAACTCTCCTATACTTATACAAAAGCAAAAACTCTTGGGATGACCCTCATTGTCTCTTGAGCTTCCCCAACCTTTCTTTTCCAAAAAATTGTCCTATAGATTCTGCACAAAATTAATACAATATATTGCATTTTCTAATTAATATTCCCAAAACATTTTATGAGGATGGCCCAGCTTTCTCATTGGTGAACTTTTTCCATGCATTAGCATCTGTTGCTATGCTTTAAAGCCCAGAAGGCTCAAGGAATTGAATGTTAATTTCGTATTTGGCAGTTTGGGTATTCACCCCCTCTATCCTCATAGGAATTAGGTGCAGTTGGTCCTCTAATATGTGTATGCTCACTGCTACATGTCCTACTACATTTTTCAATATCCATTTATCTAATTCCTTAACCTGCTGGATTTTTTGTTCACCTTATTTGTACCTGTCCTGTAAATGCTTTAGAAACAACTCATGTTTAGGTAGCACCTCCAATATTTTCTCAGCAGAAACTTGACACCAATTATATGTGAAGAGTACTCTCCTTCAAAATTCGGCACAAGCAGTCTTTGTCTTATTTACTGTCCTTTTAAATTCCTCTGTGACATTACTGGTGAATTCCATTAACTAATATTCCTATTGCAATGTCTATTGATATTTAATGGCTAGGTCTACAGGAGATTCTTTATTGGTTTCTAACCAACCCACTCTTCCCTTTATAATTTCCAATATATCCTGAGTCCTATCGAGGAAATATGAAGTGGTGTTCACAATCTCCTCGAGCTTGGTCTCTATCTAGAAAACTTTGCATATTTCATCTTCTATTTGTATTTGTATTTGATGAATCCTTCTCCTTAGAATCAAAACATGCTTCTTTAAGGGTATAATGTCATATTTCTACTCCATAGCAACCTTTAGTGACGCGGTCAATGAATCTTTCTGTTCTTTTAAAGATGCTATCTACATCGAATATTGCTTCTCCTTTTCTTATGCAACAACCTTTTCTATTTCCAGCTCAGTAACCTTGATCTCCAACTTGTTCTTTTCTTCATTTAAATTTCCACATGATAGTTGAATATTATCCTTTTCAGTATATAAACTATGATGCTCCAGCCATAGCTTTTGTAACTCTGCCAAAGTAACCTGGGAACTCTTCATTGCGTTTTTTGTAGATATTGCGAAATCATCCTTATCTACTTGCAAAGTTTGACATTATGTTCTTGAAACCTTGAATTCTACTGTCATGTCTTCATATTTTCTCTTTAGCTTCTTCCTTTCATCCCTTTCCTTCTTTAAGGTTTCTTTCAGTGGGGCTACAGTCTTCCATGACTGCTCCAAATACGTCATGGGGTTGTCCACATTTTCTTCAGTTGCTAAGGTTAAATCTACCCCAACTCTTGCTATCAACCATGGATATTTATGCGTACCATGTACCACTATCTTGTATTTCACCATATTCCCTGGGTTTCCTTCTGTATCTACCATTTTCTCAGTCCTCTTGACAATCCTTATCTTTTATTTGTCATTGAATATGGTATTGAAACCAGGTACTTCCTCTCCGGCAATAGGCATCAAAGGAATCAAATCAAATTCAGATATTGAAACCTCTCCTAACACACTACCAAAAGGGACAGAAGGCTCCAAGGGATCAAGATCGGATCGTTCTTGTTCTTGATCTGCATGATCTTGAACTTCGTGTACATCAACCTTCTTTATGGGTTGCTTCTCCTTTTGGGATTCTGTTAGCCTAAAGTCCTCACTTTCTGTTTGTTTCTTCTTTATTTCATCCTCTTATTTTATTTTTCTTTATTCTTCTTCCTTCTTAGTTTCTTCTTCTGCAGCTAATTTCTATATAAATTGAACCCAAGTGATAGAACAATTACACTCACAAAATTGCTAATCAAACATGCAAAATTACCATCAAGGAGACTGAAATTGGAGAATAACACTAATTGAATAAGTGTAGAATATCCAACCTTGTGAATTCATAGACTACTGCAATATATATTTACATGAGATTTTCGAATGCATAAGGATTCCATTAAAAACAGTCAAAAAGTAGGCTTACTAAATCTAGTCAAATCCCCCGTAGGTGCATAAAGCAGTTTCCAAATCCACTTAGAGGCTCACGAATTGGAAAAGTCAAGTAGGAAATCTAATAAGGGATGGAAATACAAATCATACATGCTTTTATTAGAATAAAAGGGTGGAGGATGATGTGGGAAAAAAACAAGTCAACTACACCTAGTCTTACTTTCCCTTTTGTCTTAATTCTCAATAAAACAAGCAGCTTTGCAGAAAAAGTAGATATGCTCTTTGGAGGATCTAGAATAAATAAAACATGCTAAATATTGTTTCTAGGAGTTTTCCCAAGTGCTCCATGACTTAGTTTTAGCAATTGTTGACTTCTATGACATGTAGAAGGCAACTAGCATAGAGTGGAATCTAGGAAACTAGGTAATAAGACAAAAATTGATTTAATTAATATCTAAGGTAGGTAACTATTGGTTGATTATTATAACACCCCCCCTTAAGCCTGATTTTATTAGTAAATATCATAAAACTATAGGGCCTAGCAACAAGTCTTAGTCACCCTTTACATACTGCTTGTCCATTCAACCAAGGAAAGAGGCAAAAACCCAATGGGAAAATCCTCCCTTAAACATGGACAGTAAAAATTTTTTGAAAATATTGTCATAAATCATGCTTCATAACATGGTAAAGAATCCCCATTAGTGATTTTATATTGCTGAATGTATTCTCACAAAAAACCTTGGTGAAGATGTCTGCTACTTGTTTTGAAGATGCATAGAAGAGTAGGTGAATGGTGCCATCATGCATAAGCTGTCTGATGTAGTGCATATGGATCTCAATGTGTTTGGTTCACTATCTCTGAAATGGATCATTGTAGATTCAAATGGTTCTCTGATTATCACAATAGATAATAGCTGAAAATTCTGATTCAAATCCACACTCACCAAGTATTCCATGGAACGACAAACATTAAGTTGATGCATTTACAACTCCTCTGTACTCTGCTTCTATATATGAGAGTGTTGTGGCACTCTACTTATTGCTTGACCATATGATTGGTACTTCTACAAGCATAAACACATATCCTAATGTTTACTTTCGATCTGTGTTGTCACCTGCCCAATCACTGTCAGTAAACCCAATCAAATCAAGATCAGATTTAGCTTTGTAGAAGATCCCATGAGTTCTTGTTCTTTGAACAAAGTTAAGAATCCTTTTGGCTTCTCTCCAATGGATCTCATGAGGCTGATCCATGTATATTGAATCCACACTAACTGCATAATATAGATCAGGTTGAGTGTGTGTAAGATAAAGCAAACACCCAATCAACTGCCTATACATTGTATTATTTACCATAGGAGAAGAACCTGCTTCTTCAAGCTTAACTCCTGAAAGGAAGGGAGTCTTACTTGAATTGCAATATTTCATGTTAAACTTGTTTAGAAAATATAATTCATACTTGGACTGATGTAATTTTATTCCATGTTAGGATTGAGCAATTTCTAGACCCAAGAATTGGCTCAACAATCCCAAATCAGTCATAGAAAATGCATGGTTCATTGAATCCTTCAAGGAGGCAATCTCTTTCTTTGAACTTCCTGTAATCAGAAGGTCATCCACATACAAGAAAATAATAATCAAATAACCATGAATCAGCTTCAAATAAACATTATTATCATACTTGCATCGAACAAAACTCAATGACAGCAGAAAACCATCAATCTTGGCATACCAATCCCTGGGGGCTTGCTTGAGCCTGTACAACGATTTCTTTAACCTGCACACAAAAGATGGATTAGAAAAAAAAACCTTGAGATTATTTCCTATAAATCCCTTCAGTTAGATCTTCATTTAGGAAAACACACTTCATATCCATGTGATGTACCCCCCACTGCTTCGAAGCTGCAATGGCTAAAGCTAGCCTTATGGAGTCCATCTTTTCCATTGGTGCAAAGGTTTCATTGTAGTCAATACCATGTACTTGTGAGTATCCATTTGCTAAAAATATTTTCTTATATTTAAAAGGTGAACCATCAGCAGCAAACTTAGTCTTGAAAACCCACTTACATTGAACTAGCTTCCTCCCTAGGGGAAGATCAACCAGTTCCCAAGTGTTGTTCTTTTGGAGAGAGCTGAATTCTTCTTTCATGGTTGTTTTCCATATTGGATCATGTGCTAAATGTTCATACTTTTGTGGGTATTATTCAACCATCAGATAGAACTTCTCTTCAAACAAAGGGTCGTTCATACACACGGCACTCTCAAACTGAGATCTAGTCCTCCTAGGGTCACTAGGATTTCCAGCTAGTTCCCCAGCTGCATGAATGGTATTTTCTGCCCATTTTAGTCTTGTAGAAATGTAAGGATATGAAATTAAATCATCATTATTAGACATATCATAATTAGCAAACTCATTAGTCTCTCCACTTACAGTCAATGGATCTACTGGTGAAGAAGACACTCCAACTTCAACTGCTATGAAAGGCTCTTCTTTGAACTGAACACTTCTTTCAATGAAAGATTTGTTAGTGATCAAAGTTGATCAGCTTGTACCCTTTTGAATCTTTAGAATACCCAACAAATAGGCACTTTTAGCTTTGGGGCTGCAAATCCTTTCTCTTTTCAGTTGGAATTCTAGCCCAAGCCTTTGAGCCAAAAATTCTAAAATGGGTCACATCTGGCTTGTGCCCACTACAAGCTTCGAAAAGAGTCATAAAATCAAGCTGTTTATGAGGAACCCTATTCTATATTTAGGATGCATATTTTATAGCCTCGGCCCAAAAGTTTGGTGGCAAAGTCTTCTCCATCATACAGGTTGCCATCTCCTTCAATGACCCATTCTTTCTCTCAGCAACACCATTTTACTGTGGTGTGTAAGGGATCAAATGCTGCATCTCAATACTTGCATATTTACAATACTGAATGAAATCAGACTTGATATACTCACCACCATTTCTAGATATGAGGATATTGAGTCTCCTCCCAAACTGGTTTTCAACCAAGTCCTTAAAGACTTTGAAGAGGTCAAAAACTTCAGACTTATGCTTTAGGAAGTAAACCCAACAATACCTGGAAAAGTAATCTATGAAGTTCAGTGCATATTTAGATTGATTCATGGACATATGAGGAAATGGGCCAGCAAAATCACTATGGATCAACTCAAGAGGTGCAGAGGTTCTCTCATGACTAGCTCTCTCAAATTTGTGCTTTGGGTGTTTTCCTAGGATACAACCTTGACAGACAGCTTTGGAAAACTTGATCTTTGGTAACCCTATGACCATATATTTTTCACTCAAATCAGAAAGATACTTGTAGTTAATATGGCCAAATATTTCATGCCAAAGCTTTCTTTCCTCATTAGCATGAATCAGAAGAGAAGAGGGGTTTGAGTAGGGTAGAAAATGGGAAAACATGTATACCTTCGAAGTGTGATCAACAACACCTTTTGCTATGACATTACCATTCGAAATCTCTATGATTTCAACATCATCAGGGGAGAATATGACCTTCTTTGGATACCCTATGTGAGTGATCTGATACACTGACAAGAGATTAGAGGTAAGACCTGGAACATACAACACAATATTGAACTTACCTTGGTCAAGATGAAGCCTTCCTTTCCCCAAACTGTCAGTGAGAGAGTCATCTCCCAAAACTATTGGTGGAACTTTCAACATGTCAAGAGAGGAGGATGTCTCCTTTGTTGAAACCATATGTCTAGAAGCTCCAGATTCTATGATGAAGCTAGGTGAGCTTGATGTGCCAGCAACCAAAGCATGTATTCTCTCTCTGTCCTGTGAATTTGATCCTCCTTCCCTCTTCTTTGAGCAATTAGGAAGGGAGATGTTATTCTTCTCTAGGATTTGGTTCAACATGTCAATTTTATTCTTCATAAGGAGCTCTCAGGATGATAGCCCTTACTGCAGTATGCGCACTTGCTCATTTCTCCTTTGTTCTTCTTATTCTAGTAGTTCTTCTTGGAACCTTGGGGCTCCTCTTGATACTTGTTCTTGTATCTCTTTTTCTTAGGTGGCTTATTATCTTTCTTCTTGCTTTTCGAATCCACCCTTGAATCTCCAACAACCAAAGATTGGTCTTTGGAAGGTTTGATGGTGCCCATCATCACCAATTTATCTTGTTCCTGTGTGAGGGATTCCATGAACTCTGAAAGCTTAGGCATCTTCCAGGATCGAGCTGTCAACATGGTGGCATGGAAGGTAAAATAAAACACTAAATAGTTAGGGCCAAGCTTTGAGAGTATGGCCAAAACTAGTTTCTCTTCCTTCTTTTCAATTTCACACTATTTTAGCTGCAAAACAAGGGTTTTAAACTTCGAAAAATAGAGTTGCAAGGATTCGAAGCTGCTGAGACTCAAGGATATCAGTTCATTCTTGATTTGATGTCCTCTCATCTCATTTGTCTTACCAAAAATATCTACAAGATTCTCCCACACTTCATTAGGTGATTTCAATCCATCAAGATGGAAGAGGAGGTCTCTTGAAATGATCAGACACAAAAGACCATAGGCCTCATCCCTCCTGTTGTGCCATTTTATTTTCTCTACCTTAGTTTCCATAGTAACCCTATAGAGTCATTTTTCTCTCAAAAATATCTCCATCTCATCTTTCCATTCAAAGAAATTAAATGTAGTCAAGATGATCTTCTAAGATTGTTCCATAGCTTAGAAACTGTACCCTTCAGTCAACAGAATGTGCTCTTGGTCAAGATGTCGAATTTGCAATAGTAATATGGAAGGAGAGAAATAAATTTACAAAGGCTCTAATACCATGTGGAAATTTAACCAAAGTGATAGAACAATTACACTCACAAAATTTCTAATCAAACATGCAAAATTACCATCAAGCAGACTAAAATTGGAGCACAACACAAATTTGTATTGAATAAGTGTACAATATCCAACCTTGTGAATTCATAGGATTCTACAATATATAATTACATGAGATATTAGAATGCATAATAATGCCATTCAAAATAGTCAAAAAGTGGGCTTACTAAATCTAGTCAAATCCCCCATAGGTGCATAAAGCAATTCCAAATCCAGTTAGAGGATCACGAATTGGAAAACTCAAGTAGGAAAGATAATAAGGTATGGAACGAAAAATCATACATTCTTTTATTAGGAGAAAAGGATGGAGGATTATTTGGGCAAAAAACAAGTCAACTACACGTAGTCTTACTTTCCCTTTTTCCTTAATTCTCAATAAAACAAGCAACTTTGCAGAAAAAGAATATACGTGCTTTGGAGGATCTAGAATAAAGTAGACATGCTAAATATGGTTTCCAGGAGGTTTCCCAAGCACTCCATGACTCATTTTTAGCAATTATTGACTTCTATGACATGTAGAAGGCAACTAGCATAGAGTGGAATCTAGGAAACTAAGTAATA
The DNA here is from genome assembly GCA_001517045.1 of Pseudotsuga menziesii. Taxonomy (NCBI): domain Eukaryota; kingdom Viridiplantae; phylum Streptophyta; class Pinopsida; order Pinales; family Pinaceae; genus Pseudotsuga; species Pseudotsuga menziesii. Next base: position 195,723 of record LPNX010585574.1, read on the forward strand.
AGACAAAAATTGATTTAATTAATTTCTAAGGTAGGTAACTATGGGTTGATTATTCTAATAGTTTGTTTTCTTCTTATTCAATTCTTAACCAATTTTCTACTTCCTGTACCAATTTGTTGGCATCTTCTTCTCTTTTCTTGGCCTCTTCTTCTTCTAGCTCTTTAGCTTTTTTTGAAGTCTTGCCTTTTCCACCCATAGTTGTTATCTGTTGCTTAAACCTTTTCATGAGGGATGATATGTTATTTGAATTGTGGAATGTCTCCTCATATTTGTCCCAGAAGTCAATATACTCAAAATGGATTCCTGCTTCTTTGCAGTAGTCAGCTACTTTGTTATGGGAATCATTTCTATGAAAATTCATTTCTCCGAAGAAAAAATATCCTATCTCTTTAACAAAGTCTGCTTCCTGCTTTACCCTTGAAAAATTATAGCTTCCAAGTATTAAAGGTATTGTAGGGTACGTTTCCTTCTTATGTTCAAACAAAAAATTTCCTACTCCATCTATGTACAACTGTCTGACTACCTCCTTGTGGAATACATAATCTGTAGCATATTTTTGGAGCAGAGAAGGAGCTTTGGAGCCAACATAAATTGTTATCTACACTCCATATTCTGTTAAATAATAATCCTCGAACTATTTTATGACCTTAAATGCTTCTTTGGACATGCAATTACATTCAGTTCAGAAAATCAGAGTATACAGGGTCATATTGAAATGATCACAAATTTCCCTATAATAACTATAATACTTATGTGCCCAAAACAAATTATAATCCGTGTAAATTGGGGTTCTAACCTTCTTCCAATTGCATTTCAAAGTAGGGAAAGTATGGGTGCACAATATGTAGTCAATTAGAATAGAGCTCATATAAAATTCAGATTTCTTATGGGATAATCCTTCTAAGGCTACACTTCTACATGCAGAAAGGTTGCTCGACACTATACTAGCCCAGTTGAAGATGGTTCCTTATGTAGCAATGAAAAATATACCCGGTATCCAACCTATCTTGAAAATTTTTCCATTGTCTCAACCAAAGATACTGTTAAGCATCAAAGCAATAAACCTGTAAGGAGCTCGAAGAGTTGAGGTGTCATATTCTCTGAAAGGTCTGGTTCTGAAACTCTTTCCTGGTATCATCATTCTCTTTACAGTTTCCACTAGTTCTAGAGCTACCTCCTTTAGCCAATTCTCTGTTAGGTAGACTTGTGGTGAGGGTAGATGGTATGCCATAGACACATAGGCAGGGCTATATGCAGCGTAGCCTTGCTTTGCAGTGTTTTCTAAGATCATTTTTGTCAAATCTGTCGTGGGAAGAATCCAACCTGTTACTTCTAAGCAGGGAAATAATTTGGGCCTCGTAGCTACTTTCATCAAAGTTGACTTTTCAATGTTAGTATAGATCGTTAGCTGTTCAAACCTAGCATCATGTACATTCTAGTTTGAGATCATCCTGAATATTTCTCCCCACATGTAATCTGGTTCAATTCTAGTGGTGGCTTTGGTGTCTTCATAGATGAACTCTACCTTGGTTATTATCTCTACCTCAGGCCCTTCTTTAGCCACCTAATCTTTCTTCTTATGTCTCTTTGACATTTTGTTGTTATAGCAATCAACCTGTTACAATCAAACAACATGTTTTAGGCTAACTGAGCTCTAGCAAGTGCTTATAGCAATACACAAGAAAATATACTAATTTATTTACCTCTTCGACATGCATGCTGTAAAAATAGGTTCAACACGGTCTTTATGAATGAATGATTTAACAAGGAAAATCCTACAAAAGTCTTCCTAAATATGCTTAATCTCCACTATCTCAAAACCTTAATCGACCAAAAAAACTTCTTTGTCTCACAGAGATACTTATCAAACTTATTCTACCAGTGGATCTCAATACAATTCTCAGCTTCAAAATAGCTAAACCCTGCGCAGCAACTATCTTTGAGAAAAAAAGTTAATCAACCGAAAACCCTCTTGAATCCCATGGGATACTGTAACTGAGGAAAAAATGGCTTCCTAATATCTCACCGACCATCAAATGACCAATACAAGGGTGGTGTGGACGAAAAAACACCCATCTACACCATGTCGTAATAGCTCATGCAAGAAACGCAGAGGCATCCATAACGCTTCAACTGCGTACAGACTCAAACCTCCCACGAGATGAAAACTCAACAACGGGATAAACCCTCTTTTAATGTAAAATATCCATAAAATCATCATAAGAAGGAAAAATTTCTAACCCCCTATGCGGTAAAAACCTAACCTGTGGAAACCTAACGGTTCAAAATCAACCAATAACAACCAAAATAGCAAAACCATGGGTAACCTACCTAGAAGTAGTGATGCAACTGACTAGATAGGATGAAAACTCTACGGGTGCAAGATCAAAATGAACAAGTTTTCGACAGATGTGTGCACACTCTTCTTTAGACTGCTTCCACAGCGCAAACGACAAATCTCAATGCAAATGGCAAGTCATATGGTCGTATATATATACCCATGACTAGCAGGAAACTATTGGTAAACAAATAATAAAACAATCAAAAGAATAGGCCAGAGGATCACCACAATAGCGGGTGTGAAACAGACTACCATCCCAGGATTACTTACTACTCTCAGACATCGAAACCACTAAGTTCTATCCTCAAAACCAAAAGCTGATAAACCTTCGCAATGTTGTCTATGGACTGTTCTATCATTGTGGGCTTTACTTTGGGAATGGGTATTGGAGCTCGACAACATTAATCTCCATGTAGTCGGTAAAGACAACATGAATATTTCAGATCTCTTCAAGACTATCCTCCCATAACCTTTGGTGAAATAAGTATTATAAATCTGGGTTGCTTCAGTTAATCAACCCAATAGCGAAAAGAAAACATCATCGGATATCAGAAACACTTGGGTGAAGAAAAAAAAGATCGTCGAAAAAAGCTAGATGATTTTGTTTCTGTAATGTCGGGAGGATAGTGCACTATGCTTCCAATATCAGAAGAATAGTCAACTAATCTTCCGATATCGAAAAGTGAAACAGACCATGTTTTTCAAAGAAATCTCTAAACTCAGGGAAACTTTGGCAATAACAAAATACTCCTAGGCGAAATTTAATAAAAACAAATAAAAAGGGGGGCCCTAAAATTTGAAAATTTTGGGGAAATAGTTGTAGCTGCAATAGGTGCTAATACATATGCAAAATATCTTCAAAATTTAGCACTAGTGCTAACCCGGTGCTAACAGTGACTATCAGAGATCATACCCAAAATACACTAAACTTGGAAATAACAACTAAAAACAAAGTTTCTGAAATGAGAATGAAATTGGAAAACATTCCAGCTCCTGATATGATTCATTTTCATAAACAGGTTGGGGAGGTAATTTACAGTGACCTGCTCAAGGCTACTTTGAAAGTATCTAGACTACAATAAGCTAAGAGAAAAGTGGAGAACCAGCTAAGGAAGGAAAGTGTTGAAAATAAGGCACATCAACATCATATAAAGAAACTTGAGGGGGATCTATTAATTGTTGATAGTGAAGAAGACAAGGGAACAAGTACTCCAAATCTATTGAATGAGAAGGAAAACACTATTAAACTCCTCAAGAAAAAATTAAAAATTTCATCCATGCAACTCATACAAGCTATTGAGCTTACTGAGTTGGAGAAAGAAAAAGAAGATCATAATGTTGAATTAAGTGATTGTAAAGCCAATATTTTGAAGTTCAATGAAGAAAATAAGTAATGGGAAATGGATCTAAGCCTTATGGTTAAAAAAAAAACTATGACGGAAAAGAAAGTAGACCTTAAGAAGGAGTTGAAGGAAAAAGATAAGGAGCTTGAATTACAAATCATTTCACCTCCTGCATAGGTTAGTACAATTTTTTTGGTATAATACATGTCTCAGGTTAGCCTGGGAGATTTAGAGATAACTAGATTAAAGAATCAAAATAAGAATTTAGAGAATTTTTCCTTGAAAATAGACGAAGAGAGGAAAACTTGGGAGAGAAAATGCAAATACTTGACAGATAAAAATGACAATCTTTTGAAACAGGTAACACGACAATTACCATTTCAGGGAGCTAAGCACATCATTTGGGATGTACTTATAGCTGAATTAACTAAATTAAGGCCTTATTTGGACTATATTCTAGACAAAGAAATTGTGATGTAAGATGCCAAGTAGAATAGTAACCTCAGTAAAAGAAATACTAAGTAAAAATGCTATTGAGATTGTTGGCAATACTATTCATTTCTTGAATGGTTTGACAAAAGAGGAATTAAAAGTGGCGAACATGAAGGACAGAATATCCATTATCCCTTGGATGAGGAAGGTAGTGTGTAAGCATCAACATTTGGACACCGTGGAAGCCAAAATTAACATTATCAACCATGAAATCAAACTGTTTATTGAAGCATTTACCCCATTATTCAAAAAGAGTTTACCCTTCTTTTGGGAGGAAAAGGGAGGAATGTTTTCCTAGAAAGAATATCACGATCATTTGATTGCATGTAGGTTAGATCATCGAAATTTTGAAGATATGAAATAGTCATTGTTAGGGAAGGTGATAGTGGATAAGTTAGCAAATGATTTTGAGCTACTATGTGCCTTCAAAGGCACATGTGCATGTTTTCTAGATTTTTCATATAGAGAATAGGTAAATTAAGTGTGCTGGAAAAAAGAGATGGCCAGCCTAGACCTGCCATCTACTAATCAGTCGAAATTGGTTGAAAAGAATGGAAGATCCAAGTACAATCTGCATGAATGAAGACCTATCGAAGACTGATATTTCTGAAGATTAGTTAATTAGGAGTTTATAGTTTATTTTCAAAAAACAGTTATTAGTTAGTAGTTATAAAATGATAGACATAAAGGAAGTTATGGCATATTTTTAGAAGTTAAAATTCATCGCATGGAGAGATTTTGTATAAGAAGCAATTTTTGTAATGAAAAAAGTGTTGGAACCCATGATATTTTGCGTGTAACTGATATCCCAAAAGATTAACAAAATTTCAAAGCCAAAGCTGGCCTTATTCAAATATTATTGTGTTGTCTATGTTAAAGTCTATACTTCCCCTTTCTCATATTGTGCATGTATTTCCTGTTATTTACTTGCATAATGTGTTCCCTTCATGTTTGAAAATGAGTTTTTAATAGTACATAATTCATAATCATATGTTGTCTCTATTGATTTCAAACATTCACCAATTTGGTCATATAAAGTTAATGTTGTATTCATCCTAGATAGATGCCCACATTAATGGACTATTCTTTATTTCTTCTATAATGATCACAACAAAGCATTTTGATTGTAACTGGATTTCTACCCTTCCTTTGTAAATTTTTGTCATGTAGAAGCACGGTCAATGATATTGTTCCACATTATGACTCCATGCCTAATGTACATTTGTTTCAACCACTTACAATCTTAAATTTTGTATTTTATTTAAATATATCTGGCCTTGTGAGAAAAACATTGAGAGGTCCCTCTCTGCATAGAAAGAAGCCAACTTTCTTTCCTAAAGCTTGGTTTTGTGGTTACCTCGGGGTTTATCCTTTCACAACGAGGGGAAAAATCTAAGTGATAACACAATGAATGCTAGAAACAATGAAAAAGACTTGCGGATGTTCATTTCTTAACCATTAATCAGAAGATGTAGATTACAATGCAATACCATGGAATGAATAGCCATGCAATTCGAGTCCAAGAGAGGTCATTCAAATTGAGTGCATGAGAGTGTCTTACTTGTTAGTTAACACTATTCGGCACATCCGTTAACCACTTAAATCCAACATAATTGACTCTAACTGACTCAGAGGTAGTTTAGACCAAGTCTAACTAAATACAACTCAACTACATGCCAACAAGTAGGTGGAGGTGCCTATCTAACCTCAGTTAGGTGAGATAAATTGAACTGGGTCACCAAAGTTAGGTGAGGGTGAATTTAACACTCTAGTTAACTGCATTTAGATAATAATAAAAAAGAACAAATCATGCAAAAGGTGCCTTTATCACTTCAGTTAACTGAAAAGTAGGTGAAACAAATACCAGTTGAGTGAGTGGGGCCCATAGCTCAAGCATATCAGCTCGTATGTTAACACTACTAATGAAACTCCATCATCAATTTCTGAAAAAGAAATATACAATCTAGATCGCCCTGGGGAAGCACATATTTTCCATCATTTCCCTACCAGTGATCCAAAATGGAAAAATTAGGGTTTCTACATCAATCCCTAGGTCATCCCGAAGGAGGTCAGCCAGAATTTGTATTTATCAAGTAAGTTCTACTCCTTCCAATTCCATTTGAAGTTGTCATTTTGTTAAAAGATGACAAATAGTACCAAGCTATATGAGAGCTTGAAGGTGCTGAAAACTTCATAGCATGGAAATATCAAATCATTCTCATCCTAGAAGAAAATGATCTAGAAGGATTTATAAAGGAAGAATTTGTAGAACTAGAATAAGTTGAAGCTAAGTCCAAATATAAGAAGGATATGATCACAACTAAAAGGATCATAGCTGACTCCATCAAATATGACTTGATTCCTAAAGTATCTTCATGGAGCACACTAGAAGAAATGTTTGATGCTCTATTCAGCCTATTTGAAGGAAGACACATTAGAAAGATGACCTTGAAGAATGACCTCAAAAGCATAAAGGCTCAAAAGTTAGAAAGGGAATCCTTGAAAGAATAGATATTGTAATGACCACCTTGAATGGTATTCCAATATATTTGGAATCCTTTATCTAAGGAATCTGATCAAGAAGGAGACTAACCAAGTTTCAATTGTTATGGGAATATTATGTTCAATAAGAAGAAAGAATAGTAGTTAGAGAAGAGAATATAAATGAAAATGAGGATCAATATTTGGTAGTCCATACCAAAGGTAAGAATAAGGGAAAGAGTTATGATGATCCTCCTAGAAAGAATCAAGGGTTTAAGAAGTCAAAGAAATACTTCTCAAATTATGAATGATTCACTTGTCATAAGATGGGAGACATTCCTATAAAATTCCCGATGAAGCAAGAATAATTCAAGAAGAATAAAATATTTTAGGCCCGTGCTGTTGAAGACAATGATCAAGAAGATGGGGAAAGAGCTAAGGAAAATGAATATTCCTGTGAAGAATATGTCTTGATCTCTACACTCGCTAGTTTAGTCTCACTAGGGAATGACACCTGGCTACTAGACTGTGGTGCCTCTAAGCACATGACAGGTTACAAGGACTCACTCTCATGTCTTGTACAAAGGATTCCCCACACAAGGTAATGCTTGGATATGATTACCAATATCCCATCAAATCAATGGGAGAAGCCTCATACAAGTTGGACTCTGGAAATTACATGAAGATGAAGGATGTCCTGTATGTCCCAGGACTAAAGAAGAACCTTCTTTCTATCTCATCCTTAGATAATAAAGGGTTCATAGTTTCTTTTGTGGATGGAGAAGTCCTCATATAGACAAAAGGGAAAAATATAGATCATGCAGAAGTAATTGGAGTTGGAGAAGGAGGACTCTACATATTAAAGGGGCATGTAGATTCAACATTGATGACTAGTACCATAATCTTATGTGAGCTATGGAACATAAGAATTTATCATATATATTACAAAGCATTTGCAATTGTGAGCAAGGTTATAAATGGTTTACCATAGATTCATATAGATGATGAAGGAGTGTGCTAAGAATGTGCACAAGGAAAGAATAATAAGAACCCTTATCCAAATAGTGACAACAAAGAAAATGAGATCTTAGATATTAATCATTTAAATATATGTGGTCCAATGTAAACTACTTCATTAAGTGGGTACATTTGCTATGATTCCTTTATTGATGACTGCTCCTGCAAAACTTGGATATATTTCCCAAAGAAAAAAGATGAATTGTTTAAAAGATTAAAAGAGTTTAAAGCCGTGGTATAAAACCTCTTTAAAAAGAGGATTAAGATCATTTAAGATCAGATAATGGAGGAGAATTCACATCAAGTGAATTCAATGAGTACTACAAAGATTATGGGATTAATAAGGAGCTTACCATTCCCTATAATACACAACAAAATGGTGTGGCATAAAGAAAGAATAGATCTATCATGGAAGGTGTGAAAGATATCATACATGATCAAGATATGCCTATGTACCTATGGGAAGAAGCAGCGAAAACAATAGTATATGTACATAATATAATCTCCCACAGTACAATTCAAAAAAAAACTCCATAAGAGATATTTACTTGAGAAATGACTTAAGTAAGTCACCTAAGGATATTTCGTTCAATATACATACACGTTTTCAATGAGAAAATATCAAAGTTATATCCTCTAGGAAAGAAGGGTATATTTGTAGGATATAATGAGCAATCAAAAGCTTATGGAATCTATATCTTAGGATATCATCAAATTGAATTAAGCAGAGATGTTACCTATAACAAAGATACAACCTTTAGAAAATGAAAGAAAGGAAAGGAAGACGAAGAGGAGTGTTATAACTTACAATGTTCCTTGGGATGTATCAAGGAAACCCCGAGGTAACCAAAGAGCTACTTTAGATTGTATTCTGACCTTATACACTTAAAGAGGGATCTCTCAATACCATAAACCTTTCACACTCAAAATATTCAATAATAACACTCACAAGGTTAGATTTATGATAGGAAGAGTTTGTTTTATAAAGTTTTGTAAGACAGTCTTGAAAAGAGACCATTGGAAAATGGATTCAATAAACAAATATGAGTTTGAGTTGCAAGAGATTGAGGTTTAAAAGAACAAGGACAAAGGCAGGTTAGACACTATTTACTCATACTTTAGGAATTTCAAGATGGTAGTAGACAAAGAAAAACAGTTCATCAGAACAGATAACCTAACTAGGGCGAGTTCTGTAATAACTTTAGCATAAAATATTTAAAAATGTTTGAATCAATGAACTTAGAGCATCAAATATGAATTTTAGTTCATAACTCTCTTATTCAAACATGAAAAAAGAAATAGAATGGGGTGAAAAATGAAAATACAATCACATAAGCAGTCATTTACTAAGAAAAATAATGGCACAAGAATCTTTGTTTTGAAGGCTTTTCACCTTTTTCTTCTCTGCAATGTTATTTACATTTAGAAATGAAACCAGACCCAACAGTTATAGTAAAGACCTCTCTCCTCTTGACATTCCAAACCTATTTATTTCTATTACATATGAATATATAGAACAACTATAACTAGATAGTTTCCTATTTCAAATTCCAATTTCTTTCCCAAAATAGAAGCAGTTACAAACAAAAATGACATGTTTTAACTGGTTTTCTGCTTTTTAGGAAGCAGATTTATGAAAAATAGGCTTCAAATACCCACATGTATCTAAAGAATGGTAACATATATGTAAATAACAAGATACATTTTTCTAGATTAATCTATCCCAATCAAAACCAATGTTTTTTTTCTTTCTATATTCCCCTCGAGATCCTCGTAAAATGCATTTGAAATTAATGACAAAAACAAGAAATTAAAATATGGAAAAAAAGCACTGAAAGATTACTTCAAATATCCCAAGCCTCAACAGATGTGAAGAAACTGAAAAAGGTTTTTGTACATGAAACAGTGATGAAGAAAATAATTTTTCATGTTTTCAAAATTCATCTTCATTTATCCAATACAAAATTTTGAATTTCACTAGTAAAAACTCCATTTCCATAAAATTTACCTTGTTGATTCAATTGGTATCTAATTCCCGGGGATACACTTGATACTGCTAGATGCTACGTGTATATGATCTTTATGCTTAAAATGTTGAGTTTTGATGCTCTGTTTGTTCATTAATTTGTTCCAGGATCTACCACAACAACATTAACATTTGGATGAGACATGATATTTATGATGTAGATGTCATTGATCCATCTTCTACTAATGTCAACCTGTGACTTGGACTGATAGAATTACTCATTTTTCATTATCTTATGAATTTCACTTCCATGACTTGTATATGACTTTGGTATAGGTTCAAACTTAATTTCTACATATGCATGCTTGTATAGTATCAGAGCTTACTCAAATGTGTCTCTTGGTAAGCTAGGGAAGAATTTTGGTTGCATATCCAAACTGTTTAAAATATCCTCTGCATATGCATCAACCACATTCTCATTATATTCATTTATCTTATCAAAAATATTATTCTAGTTCTCTGTAATCATTTCTTCATCAAGTTTATTTTTGGCAGGATCCACTTTCATGTCATCACCAGGGATCTTCACATCCGCAGGTAACTGACCAGACTTTAATTCCTTTCCAAGTTTAGCGACTTTTTCAAGAGTTTGAGAGTTGACAATTACAACCTTTATGGCTAATATTTGTATTGGTGTATGTTCTTAATAACTTCAATTCTATTGCTTTGACGGTTATGCTCCCGCGAAATGGATTGAAATATTAAGGAAACCTATAAATAAACTAATTGTTTTCACCCAATCATTATACAACTCTAATCCTACTAAACCTACAGTTGGAGACCTATAAAAATCTAGAATTTTGCTCTTTCCCTTAAACATTAATCTCACACCACTTTCTCCAATGCAACGCTTTTAAGCGGTTGATATTGTCAATAAAACAATATTGTATTAGCAATTGTTTTAAATTTACACAACACATAAAATTTCTGCTGATCTCTTTCAATGTTAAACTTATTTCATTTCCAAGAGAGGAATAATTTCAACCAGTTGATCTATTTGATAGAATAATGCCTCTTCAGCACATATTAAAATACACATGCCAGTATAAAATTCCGTTGTATTTCTTCGATGCTGACCTCATTACACTTTTCCCAATGGAATGATTCCAATCCATTGGATGATGCATGGACTTAACCTGCACTATAGATTCACTTTTTCTTTGCAAGAATTTAGACAAAAAACTTCTTTGAAAAATTCCCAGGTATTTTTTTTTTGGCTTCGTGACATCTTCCATTGTCCAATGACGCACCTTCATTCTCCTTTGCCTCATGATCAATGTTAAAATAAAAAAATAGCAACCCATTGTTTACATGCCATAAAATTGGCAGATTGCACTGGAATTTTCATGACATCAAAAGACTTTGTCAAAGTCCGTGTCTAGTAATTCCATACATAAACACTAGCAGAATATAGACTTGAAAGAATCTATGGATCTGTAGGATAAGTATCTACAGACCTTTCAAACGTACTACATTTTTTTTAGAAATACATTTAGTCCCAACAATTGTTGGTGATGTAGTTTCAGTCGCACTGGTGTGTTCCTTATCTTGAGAAGTGTCTGAGCATTCAAGTAATTGTTGTATTTCCATTTCTAATCCCTTTATGCAATTCTCAATACTAGACAGATTCATGTTCTTCAGAGGACCAATACTCTCCTTGTTCATTACTAACTACCCATAATAATTTGAGTTGTCTCCCATTGCCAATGGACGGCCCTAGAACACAAGAAATTTTACAAACTTCTTCTTCACATTTAGTTCATACACAAGAAATTTTTTCTTTGATATGTTTTCCTATCAAATGAATATATTTCTCAATGTGACTGGAATGTTGAACTAAATGCCTTATCCTTCAAGTAAGATTATTTGCATTGGGACAAGAAAATTTATGTCCCTCTCTCAAGTGCATATGTTCTAGATCATACTGGATATGAAACCAGTTCTTAAAATTTGGATCTCCAAATTTAGAAGAATTTTGCACACTATCTATTTTTGAAAGCATTTTAGTATTGTCTCTCTGTACAGGTTTGAAGGCGCTTGCAAACTGTGGATCACCCTACAATGCTTCATAGTTACCAAATCCATGTTTATAAACTCCAGCATGTAAAGCAAGGTTTTCTTTTTTTCCCCACCACTCAAAGGAATTAGTTTCCTTCTTTAAACATGAGTGAGATCCAAGATTGGGATAGTCAGAGAAAATGTATTTACAATTGGTATGAATCCATGGAAAATCCAAGACAATTTTTTTTTCGAGTGTAATCACTAAACAGGTCATGGAAAAATAATCATGGAAGACTAAGTCTGGAAGGATAAGTCCGGAAGAATATAACCAACACACTCTGGTTGCTGGAATATCAACACACCAAATAAAAATCGCTACGTCACACCTATTGGATAAAATTGCCAATGCATTTACTCAAGAAAGGATGATGGACAGACTTCAAAACAATTTGGGGGTAATATATCCCACATGCATGGAGTACTTCACCTTTTCATGGTTTATATACGTTTATGGTTTCTGTTGGAGAAATAATGTGTCTTACCTTAGTGATCTACCTAGGAGGCATAATCATTTTCCTTGTGCTGATGTTGTATTGTCTAACTTAGGTTATTCTGATAAATACTAGTCGAATAGGTGATTTTGGCTCATCAAATGTAGTTGATGTACTCTATTTTGAACATCTTGATGTTTCAGACTATGCATTAATTGCAAACCACTTCAATATTTGACGAGGGGCTCTAGTGTGTGTGGATGTGGCTTTTTGTGGTCTCCTTGGCATTTATTTTCCTCCTAGAAATTCATCCACTCACCCATGCACTCTCCCATCCTTTCCTTCCATCATTTATGAACCAAGCATGCTTCTTACCTATTCAAAAATGTTTACACATGGATTCGTGACGATTTGGATAGATTTGGGAGCCTATTAGTCAACCTATGGGGTTTAAGGGTCAAATCCTAGGGGGGTTTAGGGGTCAAATCCTAGGGGGCTTATGAATTGTCTCCAATTTAATATAAATATGTACCATACATACCTACAAGGTGTGTTTTAATATAATGGTTAGATATTATCACCATTCACATGTGCTATTCTAGCAATTTATGTTTCTTTGTTGTTCTCCTGCGTATGTTTTCAAACACTTTGATGGTGAATATTGTTCTAGATCCTAGATATATTTGAGAAGAATTTCTCACATGGTATCTGAGCTAGATGGAGCTGCAAGTAAAATCTAGTGAGGTTTGAGTTGTTTTTTAGGGCATATTTATATTGTATCTGAGTGTTTTTCATTGTAGGTTCTTACAACAACTTCATGGATTCACAAGCACTTCATGTCCTTTCCCCATTCAACTAGTTTGAATGAAAGTCAAATATGTGTGCATATGTCAAGAGGAAATGTCTCTATTATGTGTCCATTGGTGCTGTGAGAGATCCAAAGTCCTATCAAGAGAAGTGTGATTGGCTTAATGACAATTGGATAGATCCTATGGAACTATGTGTCTCACTATACCTTATACCATGTGTTATATCCTTGATTTTGATGAGTACCCATTCGAGCTTTGGAGAAATATAGATGAATATATTGGAATACAGAAAGAAGATGTGAGCTATATGGAGAGAAATAAAATGGGCACCTCCTTATGTGTTCTTCCTCCTATGAACTTAGCCCCATGCATTTCTCAAGAAGTTGTTCGAAACGAAGAAGAAGAAGTAGCGAGATATTCAGCAAATGATCCAACTCAAGTTTCTTCCTCCATGGCTTCCTCCCCTTATCAAGAAGCTATTTTTCATGAATATAGCATATGAATTGCTTCCATCACTACTGCTAAAGAGTTATCTATCCATTCTATGCCCTTATCCTCTATGTATTTTGTTACAAATGGTGAAGATGTAATGCTAGTTGATGTTCATACCAGGTCTTCTCTAAAGGATGTATTTTCTTCACATGAGAGTATTGGTTCAAAAGATGGAGATATTTGGATGTCAACTAAATATCTGTCAATGCTTCACACTCTTTTTCCCATGTATTCCCCCAACATGACTAGTACAATTCCTTCAAGTTCATATGAATATGGATAAGCCTTTGCCATCACAATGGTGCACCTTCTTGGAGCTGATTAAAACCTTCTTTCAAATTTGATGCTTTAAGATCCTTATGAATCGCTCTGGGTCACCTATTCTCAAGCACTTAAATTCTCTTTTGGGCATGGAATCCTGCTTGGTTCGAGGTTCAAGTTTGAAGAGAACCATTCTCTCTCCTATCAGTGCATTTCAGTTGTTCTACATGGTATGAGGATTCATCATGCATTTGTTCCTGAGTTGGTTGAGCACATTCCACTTCTTCCAAGAAGAAGATTTCTTGAGACATACTCATCTAGTTTGGAGTGTATAAATATTTTTGTTTCTTTGTCATATCCATTTTGAGGGGAGGTTTTGTCCCATGAGGTTTTCCTCCTTACCTCGGTTACATGGATCAATAAATTTTTGTTGTAAAAGGTGACTTGTTCCTTAGTTTCCAAGGCCTTAATAAATCATGTGGTGTACTAAGTCAGGATTAATGGGGGGTGTTGGACCAATAAATTTCCTTAGTACCTTAATGACATACCTAGGAGACATAATAATTTTCCTAGTGCTTATGTTCTATGGTCTAACTTAGGTTATATTGATCAATACTAGTCAAATAGGTGATTCTGGTTTATTAAATGTAGTTGAGGTTCTCTAGTTTCAACATTTAGACTATGCATTAATTGAAAACAACTTACAACTTTGACTAGGGGTGCTAGTGTGTGTGAATGTGTCTTTTTGTGGTCTCCTTGGCATTTATTTTCCTCCTATAGATTCCTCCACTCACCCATGCACTCTCCCATGCTTACCTTCCCTCATTTATGAATCAAGCATGCTTCTTTCCTATTCACACACATTCACACATGGATTCGTGACAATTTGGTTATGTTTGGGAGCCTATTTGTCAACCTAGGGGCGTTTAGGGGTAAAATGCTAGTCTGACACTTGGATGCATTCACATAGCCACCAAGGGCTCACGAATTATCTCCAATGCACTATAAATATGTATCATACATTCCTACAAGGCGTGTTGTTATATAATGGTTAGATATTAGCACCATTCACATGTGTTATTCCATCTATTTATGTTTCTTTGTTGTTCTCTTGCATATTTTGTAAAATACTTTGATGGTGAATATTGTTCTAGCTCCTAGATTTACTTGAGAAGAATTTCTCACATTTTCAACTTACATTGACATGTTGAAAAATTTGATGCCCCTGGTGGGCTCCTCCTCGATTTTGATTTTGTGCTTGGGGTTTGATTTGTGTTCATTACTTTGAATTATGTATTGTGTAATGTGGATGTTGCAGCTATGTGGTCGACATGGCCATATTTTAGAGCTATCGGTGTTGAGCTTACTTGGAGATTGTGCTTGGCCCAATACTTTTCCTTTTTTAATAAAATAAATATTGGCCATATAAATATAAATCTTTTATAAACTAAACCTCAGTCTAATATATATTGTTTTTCAATAAAATAAACTTGGGTCATGTTTATAAAAATTTTACCCGAGAACACCAATCCCAATATGTCGTCCAACAATTGACTTGGAATCCATTTTCGCTGCAATTATAAAATTATCTTTCTTTTATTTTCTTGCCAAACCTATAAATTTTTATGCATTATTCAAATGAGCAAAACCTTGAAACTCTCCAATCACCAATGAAGCCTAAAATAAAAAAAGGTGATAGCACTAATTCCAAGAAAACTAAATAGTGTTAACAACTAGCTCCAGCTAGGGATGTTATCCTCCTTGCAGGGTAGCAAAGAACCTGTAGACCTGTGCCTGATCCATTGGGTTTCTCCCAATATTTCCTGAAGCCCTCAACCTACTCTGACCTGTAACCATAAGGCGAACCCATGCTGCAACTTGTAACCTATTACCAACCATTGATCTGGTTACTAAAACCAAACGAAAACTCCAACTTTGAACTTGAAACTTCAAACTAAACTGAAATTCATACTGAAACCAAACTGCAAATTTGTTGAAAGAAATGCTCACCATGTCAAACTTATTCACACACTTTTACCTACCCTAATTTGTCAAACTTGGTTCTCAATAAAATAATGAAAATGTTCCAATCTAGCAGTTGATCCAATAATTGAACTTCTTCATCATGCTTAATAAAAATAAGAACTGAAGAACATAATGGTGAAAATTTCTGATAATAGATTTGACCTTTATTGAAAACACAAAACCCATTATCCCAACTGAATTTTCTTCCATATAATCATTCATCGGGTCATAAAAAACATGACAACCTTCAAAAAATTATGTTATTGGCTTGCTATGACAAGTTTTCTCAAACTGTAAATTCACTTGCAAACTATCATATTGGTTTTCGGAAAAAACATAAAGGGTGTGCTCATGACAACTTTTAAATGGAATATCGACAACCTCATTTAAAATGTCTGAATTTACAACTTGATTTTCTTTATGTGTTTCAAAAGGATTATTATCTTTTTTCTTCAAAAGAATCAAGTGAAATGGATCTTTATTGACACAAAGATTCAAAATTTGAAAGACATGAATAAAAATTCAATTGAAAACCCTCATATTCTTTTTGGAGATTGAATTCTTTATTACAGACTGCTGGTTTTTTCATATGCTGAGAGTGATTCCGTGGTTTATCATCTTTCTCACCATCCATTTCTAAAAATTCTATAACATCATCCATAATCTCATATTTTTGTGTTTGATTAGTGAGTCTAGATCCCTTTCTCAACAATTCAAATGAAGAAAAACTCAAAGGAAAACTATTACCTTCAACAAGGTTACCATTTACCATGTTTTCAAAATTATGATAGTTAATAGTGATATGATTTTATTTAGTAAGTATCCAAGAAATTGCAATATCTTCAGTGGTTTATTTATGTACAATATCCAAATAGTCATCCTCATACTCGTCATATATGGGTAAGATGAAATTTTATTGAAAACCATCAATAACAGAATTTTTAACAACATCTTGCTGATTGTAATATTCAAAAAAAAAATTATTATAAAATTCCCCTTGCACATCACTGGGTTGATCAAATTCTTTCTCACAATTGTTAGAATAATCAACCCATATTTACCCATATTTGACATTAATTAAATCATTTTTGTCTTATTCCTAGAATCCTAGATTCCCTGCTAGTTGACTTCTACATGTTCCTAGAAGTCAATACCTGCTAAACTGGGTCATCGAGTGCTTTGGAAACATCATGGAAACATATTTAGCATGTCTGCTTTATTCCTAGTTCCTTAAAGCACATATCTTCTTTTTCTGAAAGTTGTCTTTCTTTATAGTTATTTAAAGGCATAAAGGGAAAGCTAGTCTAGGGGAACTTGCCTTGTTTTTTGACCACATCATCCTCATTCCTTTTCTCCATACAAAAGAATGCATGAGTTGTATTTCCACCGCATATTATCTTTCTCACTTTCTTTAGATAATTCATGAGGATCTTCATAGATTTGGAAATTCCTTTTTGCACCTATGGGGGATTTGACTTCTTTTAGTAAGCCTGATTTTTTACCAATTCGAATAGAAACATAGTGCTTTCGAATATCTCATGTATTTATATATTTAAGCATACTATTACTTCATATGTTTAGATAATGTACACTTATTCCATATAGGAATAAGTTATGCTCCAATTTCAGTCTCCTTTTTTGTGAATTTCGCATGTTTGATTAGCAATTTTGTGAGTGTAATTGATCTATCTCTTGGGTTCAATTTCCACATGGTATTAGAGCATTTGTATATTGATTTATCTCTTTCCAAATTGTTATTGCAGGTTCAACATCACTGACTGGGAGCGCATTATGCTGACTAAAGGGCACATGCGCTGAGATATGAACTAATCTCAAAGGATCATCTTGACTCCATTCAATTTATTTGAATGGAAAGCTAATATGGAGATATTGTTGAGAGTGAAATGTCTCTATAACATCACGATGGCTACTGAGGCATAGCCCAATGTAGCTGCAAAGAAAATCAAATGGCACAACAGGAGGGATGAGGCCTATTGTCTTTTGTGTTTGAGTATTTCAAGAGACCTATAGAAGGAACAGGTCGACAAAGTCAACTTGAACGAGGACCGTATTATTCGATCAACCGACTAAGTTGATGCGCTGAATTAGTTGATCAGCAAACTAAGTTGGTTGACTGACTAAACTATAATATTAGGTCGGCTAACTAAAAGTCATGTCGGTTCACCGAACCGACAGGTAGTTATTTTGTAACTGTCTGTAAATTGTATATATTAGGCTGTTGAGCCAAACAAGAACTCAGTTCATTTCTTTGCATTGTATGGACATTAAATTTTATCCAATCCCTTCACATTCTATATTGACCATCAAGCCCTGAAGTACCTTGTCAATAAACCACTCCATCATGGGAGAATTTGTTGTTGGCGACTTCTTTTCCAAGAATTTGAGTTCGATACATGTTTGAGTGAGGTAGACGCTAAGTTTATCTATGAAAAAATCATCACTAGATTCAGATGCCCACTAACCTTAATCAGTGACCAAGGGACACACTTTATCAACAAGACTATCAAAAACTTGACTGACCAATTTCACATCGACCACCGACAGAGTACCGCATATCATCCTCAGTCAAACGGATCAATTGAATCTTTCAATAAAACATTAACCAAAGGGTTAACCAAAATATGCAATACCGACAAGGGCAACTGGGACGAGAAAATCCATGCATTCTTGTGGGCGTACCAAATAGCCTATAAACGGTCGACCAACCAAACCCCCTTTCGACTAGTCTACGGCCAAGAAGCAGTCGTCCCCCTACATTTCCAACAGTAGACACCTATTATTGCACAACTACTACATGTAGATGTTGAACATGCAAGAAAGGATCGACTCATTCAACTCAGTAAGTTGGAAGAACATAGACTTATGGCTATACAACACCAAGAGATTCAGAAGCAACAACAAAAAGTATGGCACGACCGCAACATCAAAAACAAAAACCGGTTGGTTGGCGACCTTGCGTTACTCTACAATAGTCGAGTCAAAGGAAAACCCAAGAAGCTCCACACATAATGGAGGGGACCTTACATTGTCAAAGAGATACATCCCAATGGTTCAGTCTGACTAAGGACGATGCAGGGCCTAGTATTTCGGAAGCTCATTAATGGATCCCAATTAAAACGGTACAGAACCTAAAAAAAAAAAAATTCATATAAGGACCATAACCAGCAATTAAAACACCATAAAAAGCTAAAAATCCCAAAAAACAAAATAATATTGTAGACACAACACCATGATAGGGAAGCACTACTTCGACAATCGACATCATTACCATTGCCCATCTTCATCAACCATTCTCAGCACCAACACTGAACAACGACCTAGAAAGTCCCATTGCACATTTATGACCTCGAGCGTCGAAAGAAATCCACCATTAGTTCACACTCAAGTATTACAGCTAGAACGTCAAGTCTGCCATTAATATATCCATTCCTGCACACAACCACACCCTCACCTATAAATACTGGACCATCGAATGTTCATTCACCACACCCTTTACACATAGAGCATTCACACACTCAGTCAACCAAAATCCAAGCTTCCTACAGTAACCTCAACCAAACAGATACAATGGCCCCCAAACAAACCAGAGCATTGACCAAGGCAAAAAAGATTCAGGCTGCGGATACACCTTTGGTCCGCAAAGTAAAGAACATCAAAAACGCCAAAGCACAGGAGGGCCCATGGCAGAAAATCTGGGCCAAGATTCAAGAATGGGCCTTTGTCAACAAGAAAATGACTCAGGCAGCTGAAAAAGTTCGACGCAGCACCATCTTTGGATATGCCAATGCACCCCTGATGGCAAGCTTTGGTGGGACAAAAGAAGTTGTCGTAAAATTCATCATCAGTCGATACCACAACGGTCAGTTCTACTTCGACGAGCCGATAGACATTTTCAGGGATGTCATCTCCAAACTCACTGGCCTATCTAACCAAGGAAACCCTGTACCAATTAGAATCAAGGAAGGATTGGTCCATGAACTTATAGGATCACCATCCAGGAAAAACTCCAAAGGGTTGATGATCAGGCAGATTACAACTCAAACGCCACAGATTGTGGCTAAAATAATTGCAATCACACTTGCATTGGCCGGTCGAGGTAGCGACCTCAAGTTGGAAATACTGGAGGCCATCAACACAATTGCAACCAATGGTCGAATATACTGATGGGGAGATTATGTCGTCGACATGATCAAAACTGTCTGCAAGCGATGCCAAGAGACTGGAGGAATCATCAAGTTCCCCTCCCTCATCCTTTGGATCGTTATGTACCACATATGTCCTGAAGGAAGCCCAGTCTTCCAACATCCTTCAAAATTCGACATGTACACGTTCAAACTCTTTTCCCAGAAAGGGACCCCACATGAGCTGGTGTAGGGGAAAGTGTTTTTGAAAAACTGGTTCCAACAGTTGAAAGTTCACACAACTAGATGAAGGGTGCCTCAGAACATCTGACGAAACCTACCAGCAAACTCCCACATACAGTTGGAGCTCAACCATACGTCAGTTTGGTATATGCAGGGCGAGAACCCTAAGGCCAACGCCCTCGACTACTACCCGTTTGTCGACCAAATCTTATGGCAATTGTCTCGACAGGCGAAGACAAAAATACCAGTGCCCGAGGCTGCGAAACAGGTCGACTTCTCAATCGAGGAGCCACTCACTGACTAGGACAAAGAGAAGACTATGAGCTCAACCTCTACATCAGTACATTTGTGCTGGAGGACATACCGGTCGAGCCCACTGGTCGGGTACAAATAACTATCAAGCCTCTGACCAAAAAGCGAGCCGACCCATAGCCAACAGAACCGCAACCACAACCATAGCAACAAACAACTCCTCTGGCTCCAGCAAATGTTGCTCCAATGCAGGAACAAATGCGTGAAGTCGATCCTGACAACCCTGAGTATGCTTTGTCCAGAGGCATCATTAAGAAACTGGCCGCTGAGATAGCAGCAGCCAGGAAGAAAATCAGAACACAAAAAGAACAACAAGAAAAAGGTAAGCGCAAGCTTATCATTGCTGAGTCATCTGATGATGAACAAGAACTAGCAGCTGCAGCCCTTGACATTATAGAGGATGCCGCCACAAACAAAGTACCAGTTGAAAATCAGTTTCAACAGTTTCTTGAAGCAGGAGCCCCTGAAGGTCGACCAAAGAAGGCCAAAACAACGACGATGCCTGAAGACATCGTTGATATTGTGTCGACACCTCCACCTCCATCACTGACACCCATAGTCGAGGAGCAAGCACCAACACAACAGTCTGTCAGCCCCCTCCACTTATACAAAAGCAAGATACCAAAAATGGTGAAAGAAAATTTCGACAAAGACACCGAGCTAAAATCTTTCTTTGAGACGCTGCCTGAGCTGTTTCATTCGGCTCAGAAATTTCACACTAAGGCTCCTCTCTATACAGGCAGCAAAACACACCCCAGGATATTTTCACACCTCACATCGACCTTCACCCGATCCGACCAAGAAGGAGACGTGATTGGACACGTGCAGTCTACCATTGAACCAATCAACCTCGAACCCTAGGCCGACCTACCCACCACTACACCACCGAAAGTCGACATAACTCCCAACGAAATCCCACCCCACACTTCCTCCAAACCCATTACCCACGACCATTCCCCCACTCCATCTCCACCGCCACCACCATCCCCACCACGCCCACCACCCCCTGATTCACAGCCAGACCTATCACAAACAACTCCATCCACACAGCCGAAAGTGGTCATACCACCTCCCCATCCAGAAAAACCATCGACCTCTATCCCACAAACCAAAGAACCCCCCTCAACTGTTGCAGGTACTCAGGAGACAGAGGCATAAATGCACAAGAAGAGGAAGCATCATCATGGGAAGACTCCCCAACTTCAGATTAGTTTGAAGGATGAAAGCTCCTTGACCGACACAGAGGTTGACCATCTCCTCAGGACCCTGGCCAAAGAAGCAAAGACAAGGGATGAGCGAAGAACCAAAGAACTAACAGACAAAAACACAGAACAGGTCGAGTTTCTCGGCAAATGTAGGACGTTAGATCAGTCCGTCATCCCCGGCCCTATTGAATTCGACATAGATCGACCGCTTGAAAGAGCATATCAGCTCTTCGAGAGCATGGTGTCAACCATCCAGGCACGTCTCTAGGAAACTAAGGAAGAACAGAAGGAAGAGACTCCCGACTGCTACTGGCACAACACACTGCTTTCTCAGAGGCATACAAAGTGCTACAGGACCATATGGAGGAGTCTGTTGTCACCAAAGAATTCTTAAGAGACTGGCCTACTCACTATGGGCAGGTCTATCAGTAGACAAGAAAGACTCGTCAAGGCATCCAGGATTTGGACAGCAGGAAGACGACAGAAGCAACACTTAGGCAGACAATAGAAGAACAGATAGTACTGGAAACCAAAAAATTGCAAAAGCTGGAAAGAGAAGCACATCAATGGGTGCAAGAAGCTCTTCCCAATATAGAGAAATTCGACATCATCTGCCTATAGATGAAATGATTCATCGACACAGCAGAAGAGCAGAAGTAGCTCCTGGGCCCCAACATGGAAAAGATCATGGAAATCCCCATCTTGGAAAAGATGCCAGTCCTGTCAAGCTTAACTACATTAACTATCGACATCCAGAAAGTTTTGCAGAGCTGGAGAAATTTCCAACATCACCTTGCCATCACAGCTCCAGCTATTGTTGAGGTCTATGTCCAGAAAAGACCAACTATCCGTCTTCACAGTCTTCCACAATAAAGTTTTGAAGGCCCAGCCAATATTATTTTTTGTACCTCCATGTTTCGTCGGGACAAAGAAACGTTTTGTTCGTGGGGGAGATGTAGAAGGAGCAGGTCGATAAACTCGACTTGAACGAGGATCGACTTAGTCGATCAACCAACTAAGTCAATGGGCGGACTTAGTCGATCAGCCGACTAAGTCGGTCGACTGACTAAACTATAAGATTAGGTTGGCTAACTAAAAGTCATGTCGGTTCACCGAACCGACAGGTAGTTATTTTGTAACTGTCTGTAAATTGTATATATTAGGATTTTGAGCCAAACGAGAACTCATTTCATTTCTCTACATTGTATGGACTCATGATAATAATATAATCTGTTTAATCCTAATTGTTCTTGTCTCTTGTCTCTGCTTTATATTTATGTATGTTTTAGTATGTATAATTGGTAACCTTATGTGATCTGTGAGATTACAACAAGACCTCATCTTTCATCTTGATTCATTGACATCTCCTAATGAGGTGTGGGAGAATATTGAACATATTTTTGAAAGACAGATGAGATGAGAGGACATCAAATCAATAATGAATTGATCTCCTTGAATCCTAGTAGCTTCAAATCATTGCAATTTTATTTTACCAAGTTTAAGGCCCTTGTTTTGCAGTTAAAACAATGTGGGATTGAAAAGAAGGAGGAGAAATAGTGTAACACCCCAATTTTGACCCCGTTTGCATTAATGCATGTGATGTACATATTGTAATGAATCATGGTGTAGAGCTAAAGGCAAAATCCCCACCATCAATTTGGTTTTGTTATGTTTCAATGATTGGACTATTACCAATGGTATATCGGGATATGTGGTAGATATATTAAATTGTGGCATTATGTAAATGTGCATATTAATTAATTGAACCCAGCTAGCTATGTTCATTGCAACCAAATTGAGAAGGGCATGATTCCTAAGGATAAGAAGGGGAAATACTGAACCTTAAGCCATTGGGGGGGGGAGGAGAATCCATGTGTCACCACTCTCTTCACTCACCTTCCCTTGTCTCATCCAACCACCATCCTTAACTATTCTATTGTTGTTTGGATCATCTATTCACTGATAGAAATACCACTACGCCACATTGTCATTCTCTCCATGCTGGAACTCTCTCCACGACGCGCCTTTTGGATCGCGAATGGCTTGTCCACTATCCCGGTCGGGAGTTGTTCGTTTTCTCCAGGATGAGAGGAGTTTAAAGGAACCGTGATTCATTGTTTGAGGGTTCGATTCTCCTCTTCCTCATTAATTGTTGGCCTACAAATAGGTTGTTCTCCTTTTCCTGACAGATTGCTAGCTTGCGGCTATTTCTTCCTTTCTCATGGGATTGTGAGTCTGCGGTTGGGTTCATCCTCAATTTCATGCAGGTAGTTTGTGTCTTTTCCCACCATTGTCAGACTGCATAATGTTTTGTTATTCCATCATGGAATCGTGGTCGTGATTTCATTCACAGTTCTATGCTTTGGCTGTGTCTTTTTCCATCACGCATGGTTTGGGAGTTGTTCTTTTCCCATATTCTAATTTGTGTAAGTTTTCCAGTGATTGCAGTAGGAATTGTGTGTTGCGGGCTCAGGGTTGCTCGTGGGTGGTTATTTTCCATAATTGCTAGGCTGTGTTTTTCCCCTATGAAAGCTTGAATAGTTGTTTGACTGCTTGCATGTAGTGGTTTTGTCCTTGGACTGCATTGGAGTGGTGAATGAGGGCCTGAGGTGCTTGATAAACCTGGTGGGTTGAGAACCACATAGACAGAGCTACTGAGCTAGATTTCTTATTCACAACCCCTGAATAGCACTGGAAGCGAGATCAGGGTCTGAGGGATTGCGTTGCAGAGAAGGGTCTGATTTCCTTGTGTTGGGTGTGTGTGGGTGTTCTAGAAGCCTGAATGGCTCTGGTGTTGGTGTATGTAGCTCTTCAATGAGCTCACCAGCTTAGAATTTATTGCTTCCCAGCACCTAGATGGCCTGATAAACCCAACCTGTTGGCTTAGTGGATCTGTTGTTCGCCTGATAAACCCAACTATGTTGGCTTGGCTGAACTATGTACCCTTGTGGTGTTGTTATCCTTCATTATGCGTGACTCTGTTAGTTCCTTATTTTTGGGGGAATCATGCGTAGCTCAGGGGTGGCAGTGTTACTGAGAAATTAAGGAGCACACGGACCTATGGTTGGGTGGAATGTTGCAGTGACGTAGCTGGTTGTGGAACAAGTTCTTATTAAGATAAGCATTCTTACTTGATTTGTGTCTGCAACCGTATTACCATTGATGAATGATGATATACATGTTAAATGTTGATCTGTATATGCATGAGTGTTGATTGATATGTTTTGCTTATGTTGTGTATATGAATGATTATGCTGGAGTGTAGTCATGTCCTCTTTCCCGGTCATAGGGTTGGGGACGTTACAGTATGGTATCAAAGCTCTGGTTGCAGCATGGGCCTGAATGGGCCATGAAAGATCAGATAGAAAAGGTAGGTTACCTTCTGCCTAGCAACGATTAGAAAATTGTGTGGCAGGAAAAATACAGAAAATTTTTCTAAGTAACGAAATCATCGTCCATCGGAAGACGTTAGTCGTTCGTACACCTGCCATTACGGAATCCTAGAGCACTAGTCTTCCGACAAGGAAAAATTTCCGACTGCTGATGTCGATGTGCTTTAGTTCAACGATCAGAAGAGAACAATTGATTTGGTTGGTGATGGATAGGAGATGGTCGAGTAGATGAAGTGGTGGAAGAAGGTAAAGAGAAATATTTTGGAAAAAATTTCTAAGTTCGACCATCGGTGATCAGCAAAAGATAGTTGTTTTCATCACCGATGGTTAGACGAGGGAACTGGTGATGAACTACATCAAAAACTCTTAGTTGATGGCACACCAGCCATTTTTGTAGTCTAAGACACTATCCACGCGATGGATAGTTGATCCGACGGCTGATGCGGCGGAAGAAGAAGAAGAAACTTGCAAAATTTTTCTAAGTGTTGACTTCATCAGCCATGGAGAAATGTTAGTTGTCTGGGTTGTCGATGAACTTCAGAAGGAATTAGTGGTTCAAAGCATCACTGTTGTGGAAGCCTAGTGCACTAATCCATCGATGGATATAGGTTCCACTTCCTGATGTTGTGATGGTTTTGTTTCAGTTGTCGATCGGAGGAGAACTGTCATTGTCATCGCTGATGATTAGAAGATGGAAGAGTCGATGCGGCGGAAGACAAGGCAAGAAGAAAATTCAAAATTTTCTCTAAGGCATGAGATCATTGGCCACTGGGCAATGTTAGTGGATCAGATCGCTGATCGAAAATGTTTCAGTGAAGGTGAACCGCAGTTGCGACTGCTTAGTCAACTATCCATATAACACCGCAATGAACAACTGCTCTGACCTCTGATGAGTGTCCCGCAGAGACCATAGTGACTCGACTGCCCTCCATTGTGGCCATATAAAGGACTAATCACCCGACAACAAGTGCATCCCAGTTTCGATGCTGCAAGAAAATAGCCAATCTGACTGCCGACAAAGTCGTGAGCTGTGGAAGACATAGAAAGACCGTGGGTTGCCGTTGTGGAAGTTGGAAAGACTAACCATCCAATAAGCAAAACCTCGACCGCCGACACAACATGGACCTGATACAGTGAATGAAGTTAAACAAAGGGATCACCAATAAGACCCAGAACAGTAGGCCACTACGAACCAGATACGATGGAAGAAATAAACGAACAACCTGCCGATACAGCGGAGAGTTAGCAGGGAAGAGACCCGATTAGAAGAGAATTTTTGAAAAGTATAAGATCATCAAAAAGATTTTAAGGGTCAGGCCGTCGATCAGATGGAATCAACGGATCATGAACCCACTTTTGTGGCAGTCTAAAGCACTATCCACCCGATGGATAGTAGACCCGAAAGCCGAAGGATGTCCACAGAAACCATAGTAGGAACAGTTTTCACCGTTGTGGTTTTCCAAGGGACTGTGCACCCAATCAACAGTTGATTTTCTTGCTAATGCAGATCAGAAGTTTAGTCAATTTAACTACCAAAATGCTGGAGAGAAGTAAGCAATAGAGAACCGATGAACTAGGTGTTTTGACCACCGAAGTATCAGAAAGATAGCTGGGAAGAGGTCCGATTGGGCCTAAGGAAATTGCGGTTTCCAAGAGAATTTCTTAGTGATTTTTCAATCATTTCTCAACTATCTTTCAGCAGATTTCGGTAGATTATCAGTGGTCATAGGGCTGAAAAGAAAGAGAGGAAAATTTTATGTTTTAAGCAAGATTGTGTTTTATGAATTTCCAAAAGAGGAAGGTAAGTAGTTTTGATTTATATTAATGATATGCATCTAGCAGTTTGTTACTAACACATTGTAGAATTATAGACAACTTCCAAGAGCAGTACTCTAGAAAGAACAGTGTGGTAAAGCAAGAGGTGGTTGAGTCATGAGAACCCATGATGGGTATGATGCTCTAGATTCTTATGAGCATGCAGGAGATTCCATGGGAGAAAATGTCTGGAATGGAAATGAGGACATAGAGTTTAATGGAAGGAGATTCCAAGAGACACCATCTGAGGTTGCAGCCACCATGAGAAGCTTGATTAAAGCCCCAGGAAGAGCAACATCAGTTGAATGCTTCCATGTTGCAAATTTTGACATATTTGCAGAGGAAGATAGACTCTGGGCGAGAAGGCAGTAAGAGCAGCACTATGAGAAGAAGAAGGACTTCTAGTGGATCATCTGATTATGAAGAATCCAGTGGAGATACAAGTTCATCTCCTCATAAAAGGAGAAGAAGAAAACACCATAGGGATCGCTCTCAAGATGAATTTAGGAAAGCTAAACCTCTTACATATGATGGTGAGATAAAGACGGGACAAGAAGCTAAAGCTTGTATTCTTGGGATAAAGAAGTACTTTCAAGTACAAGATTATTCAGGAAACATGAAGGCAAGAGTTTCCATATTTAATCTAAATGGATGAGCATCCATTTTGTGGGAACACTTCAAGCAAGTAAAGAAGATCAGTGAAAGGAAACTGAAGTGGAAATAGTTCAAGAAGTATTTCAGGTAGAAATACCTCTCTGACAGGTATTATGATGATAAGATTAAGGAGTTCCATGAGTTGAGAGTGGGACAACAGACCACGGATGAATATGAAAATAAGTTCTTGGAATTATTGAGGTATGTTCGGTAAATCAGATATGAAAAAGTGAAGGTCTAGCGGTTTCTGAGTGGGTTTCCTCGGTCTTACAAAGATAGAATTGATTTCTATGAACCGAGAACTCTTGAAGAAGCAATAAGAAAGGCTAAATATTTCTATGAGCAAAGAAAAGGTAAACCTAATTACCATAAGGCATGGAAGGACAAGAAGAAGAAGAAGTTTGACCAAAGAAGGAAATTTTTCAAACCCTCCAGATTCAGGAATTAGCAGAAGTAGCCATTCCAAGCTACGAGTAATCCAATTGGAGTGACAGGTGGAAAGCCTAAGGATCCACAACAGGATAGAAGGTATTGCTTCCTTTCACACACTTGGGTCATGTGGCAGAAATCTTCAAGCCACTCAGTGTGTCCTTGGGGGCAAGTCTCGAGTCAAGGCTGTCACCTTGTTCTTGACTCCTCCGTTTAGGCTCAATTCCTAACGAAGAGAAGGGGGGTAGACCCTATTAAGTTACTAAGGATAATTACTTAGTATGGTGATGTTAAACTGAATGAGTTACTTAGGAGTTTGAAATTTTTCTATAGACAATCAATGATGATAAGATACCAAAATGAACACATGAAAGCACAATGCTGAGACACAATATATATGTAAAGCAAGAAAATAACCAGTGCCTTAGAATGGAGTCAAAAAATAGAGACAATATACTTGCATGTGCTTGGAGTGAATGTTTTGCAATTTCCTCTTGGTACTTTTTAAGTTAAATTTGAGGTGTGAGTTGATTAAAATTAGGCGAAGGGGTGGACTCTAGATATACCCGAGAGTACTTGGAGTATGTCAAAAACTAAACCCTCATGGCTACCCGCAAGGAATATGTGGGATGAATGGAGTCTCTAGGGATTTTGTCCATAATGCACCCATTAGGGTGTGACAAAGTTCAGCACCCTGAGGTCACTTTTAAGAAGTTCCCGCTTCCTTTGGGTATTTTTCCACCGTAAATGTTTGATCTAGGTGTTGGATTTTCACCTGATGGTTTGTCAATTGGGGAGAGTGAGTCCTAATTATACTAGTCACTCAAGTTCTTTTGATACAGCTTGACTGATCGGATGAACCACATCCAAGTGTAGATCATACACACCAGAGTCTTGTCAATTTTATTAAATTTTACAATGGGTGTTCTTGTTAAAAGAAAACCCTCCAGGAACCTCTTTCGATCCAAGTGGATCTCAATCAGGGAATCAAGAAGGGGTTAATTTTATAATTCTTACTAAAACAAAATAAGATATCAAATGAAACATAAACAATGACCAAACCACAATTTTCTAATTAGACTACCGCGAACCTTTCTTCACCTTTCGGCTCAAAGGAGGCTCGTGGGGTAAGTATTAAAGTTACTTTGAAAACAATAGCAATGGAATATTGAATTGATTTTAAATAAAATTATACTACCCTACAGATTAATACTACTATAGGTTAAAAAGGATGAATGAAAAAAAAAAAAAGGACACGGACGCAAATCCCCCCAGGGGGGATGGGGAATGGACTCGAAAGAGCCTATTCAAAAAATATTTTTATCAAAAGTGGTTAAAATATCAGAGAATTGATCTAATTCCTCTTGATCCTTATACAGAGTGAAATCAAGAGCTTACATAGTGTGAAATTTAAAGGTTTTTTGTCAAATGGGAGACCCCTGGGGGGATTTGAAAGCTCTTGAGGCCACTTTCGAACAACAGATTCCTTTATTTTCTGTAAAACCTGATAAAAAACAACAATCATATTAGAATAAAATATTCCCAAAAGCACTCTAAAAGTACCTTTGGGTCAGCTTACTTTTAACCAAAAAATGCTAAGTAAAAACTAGTTGAAAAAAGGTAAAAAGCGAACCAAGGAAAGCAAGCTTTCCTTGCGATCTTGGCTTAACTTTTAAGAATCCAGTATGATGTCCACTAACTGATAGATTTATCTTTTATAACATCAAATATAAATCTAATGCATGAAAGCTACAAATTTTCTTTAAATTTCCATGCAAAAAAGACGATTTCCCTGAAGCTAGATCTAGAATGCTTATGAAACCTTTTAAGAGCAAGATCTAGACTATGGGATTTGAGAAAACAGATCTATGTTAAATTTACTTTTAATATGATACATCTAAACCAAATCAAAGCTATGAACAAAACAACTGGGTGAAAGAGTTGATTTTGAGGGAGGAAGAGGAGGAGAGAAATGTTGGTTTCCTTGAAGATCCACAGTGGAGATTTCAGGCGGAATGTCAAGCGACTATGCCTTTGGAAGGTTTTGGAGAGAGTGAAAAAGAAAACTATATCAGCATCCTCTCCAATGTAGGAACCTACAGCCCAACTGAAATAAAAAAAATTGCCGAAACAACTTGTGAGATCCAATTAGTACATACACAGAGATTCAAAATAACATGCATATAAGCTTATAGAACATGCTGAATCTAGATATCTAAACATGCATCAAAGGAAAGAGATGGACAATAAACTTATTGAAAAGCACCTTCCCTATCAAGATTATAATAAGCTTATTATCAATCTTAACAACGGATCTACAAGAAATTAGAAAATCGTGAACACAGATACAGGTTACCTCAGTAAAATAATGGCAATGATCATCCACAAATACAATGGCACAACACCCTCTTGCCTCCAAAGCTTCTCTTTATTTCAAATGAAAAATAACAACAGTACAATAGCAACAACACCTCAATCTTAGTTCTCTCTACCTTGGAAGAGGCTGTTGTGCTTGGATATATACAAAAACAAGGAGATCCATCCTAGGGGGGCACAAATACCAAGGAGACACATCAAATCAGCTGAAGGAGAGTCCATCAATGCTTGATATGTGTCTAGCTGAGCTAGATATGAGTCTCACTGAGTGCAACTGTCAATCAGGGGGCTAATCTGACTGACACCTCAACCTGTTGACTGAAGCATCCACCAAAACTCATCCAGATGATCCAAAAACGTGTGGAGGGGAGAGGGAGGGAGAAATTCCCCATAAAGGATGCTGAAGATCAACTCTAGATCTGATTTGATCACCTCCTTCAGTCAAGGATTTGTCAGATCAAGTCAATCTGGTTCAGATCTGACTGATTTCAATCAAATTGGCTGAGAATCCACTAATCTATGATTCTGGATTTGCTCCATTATTCATCAGTTTATTAATTAAAATAATCAATAATTGATTTTTGGCGCTTTCTGACCTGAGTGATGGAAAATCACTCAAAACTAGAAAAAAGTGTGTCCATGGGTTTACATGGCACTCTTAGCTTGAAAATGAGCACCTACATGTCTGAAACTGATTATTTGGCCCACTTTTATTACAAATCAATTTTTCCAATTAAACCATTAAAAGATAGCCTAAGTTTTGGAAAAATTAAATTTTAATAAAAAACACTGAAAAAATTAAAAAATTGAAAAATTGAAAAAACCTAGAGGGACTTAGACATGTTCATATGACTCGACCATGATGTCTAGCATGTTTATACATTGACACATAGATTCTAATACCCTCAATAGGCCTAAATGCCAAGTCGACCACCCTAACTTTGGACGTATGGAGTGAAAAACTCAGAAATTATGAGTCATTTATTCAACAACCAATAATAACCAGGGGAAAAAACACCCTGGGCTGATCGAATTGAAAAATAAAGTCTAAGAGACCGAGTCTTTTACAGACACTATCATGCTAGAGCATTTATTACAACTCCCCCAAGGGGGTATGAACATGTGATATAGTACAATAAGCACTTCCCAGAAGCAAGATTGAAGGTTCTCTAAAGTTCGAACAAGTTATCCTTGTCTAGTTCACTAGGTTCACTTGATAAAAAACCACTAAGTACAACTTTGGTCCTAACATTCTGGCTCCAACTGTAGGACGTGTGCTCGATCTGGTCATAGGGCAAGGAGAGGATACGAGAACACCAGAATCTCTAGTTTATACACCCTTTAAAAACATATTAACTTGACAAGAAAACCTTAGTAGCACAAGCTTTACATAAAAAACCAAATGAACCATTAAGATGATTTATTTAAACAAAATAAATGTAACTATCTAGTGAAAACAAAAATGTTTGATTATAGCTAAGTACAAAACAAAAAATGCGGAAAGTAAATGCTCTTTTTCAAGGAGCTTATTTTCCTACTCTAAGCATGATATAAAAAGGGTTAAGTGTAATCAGAAATCCAATGTAACCACCTAAGAATTTTATTGACATAAAAAAAAATTTCCTTGTCTTTGGTTACCAGCCAAAGTAAGGATGCTTTATTCAGAAAATGAAAACCTGTGTGGTGATCCAGAAGGGGCAAGATGGATGGGAAATCATAGGCATGAATAATGTCGTCAAACTTCCTCCCAAACCGGTAAGTGCTTGTGCAGGCTGCTTCTATCCATGATTGGACAGGGTTGATGTACAAATCGGAATGATGAGGTAGATTGACTACACCATCATACTGATCATCAAGGCTTACCGGATGATAATTCACTATATAAGCCCCAAGCGGCTCCAAGTCATGAGGAAACTCTGTATGTGAAGATGATAGTTGAGACTGGTATTCTAATAAATGCATCACATCTATCTTTTCACAACACTGCTTCTCCATGTCTTCATTATTGATACCTTTGTGTGGCTCTACATGATATGACTTTGAATGATCATATGGATAAACTGCATGCTCCTTTTTCATATCAAAGTTTCCCAAAACCACATGGTCCATGCTCTCTCCTTTAAATATGCCATAGACAAAAAAATCAACAAAACCATCAAAATTTTATGGTTCATTATTTTCCTCTTTATTCATGTCACAGACTAGATTTTCCATGAATGTCCAGGACTCCTCATCAACATCTTTATCGAGGATAAGGGAGTCTTCATCACTTGTATCATGCTCCAAGCTATACTTGTCCTCATTTTCATACTCATCTTCTTCATAGAAAAGGTCACAAGGTAGTAAACCTTCCAGACTGTCATCATTATACGGAGAACACATAGGAGTCCCATCATATATATTACAGTTTTCATCATAAGTTTCACTATAAGATTCTGCAATGGTTTCATCCTCGGGATTGTACTATTTGGATGGTAACAAAGGGTAGGGTTGGCCTACTATGTATATATTATCAGGCTCGCTTGAATTTGTTTCCTGATTACTGACCTCGGGAAGTCCATGTTCCATGACTTGATTTGCAACATAACAAGTGCTTTCTTGGTGGAATTGTTCACAGGGTCTACACCATGGAATTACTTCTTCTACCATGTTAGCTGAGTCTAAAATGTTTGGAATACTAAGCTCTTGTTGAGGAAACTTCTTTTCATACATCTTATTCTTCCTAGGCTGAAAGTTCCTAGGTCCATTATTTCTTTCCATTGTGATTATTCTATTGTGCATAGGATTCAATTGTGTAGACTTATCTGTCATAAGTTGGTTTTGACTAGTAACAAAGTCTTTTATCATGTCTGTTACCTTCTCCATGGGATATTTAGAGGCTCCCTTTTCTTCTAATTCAAAGTATTTTCCCTTTTCTTCGTTGTATGAAGTGTTTCCCCTAGTGTAACCTGGAATGTTGGATTTTCCTAAAGACTGCATATTCTTTTTGATTTTCTCAGTTAATTCCTGAGCAGTTTTTAGATCGGTCGACTCTTTGTCCTTTAACTGGTACCTCAAATCACCAGTGAAAGCTTTGATGTAAAATATGAGGATGGAGGCATCCCTTGGCTTGATGTCTCTAGGGAGGTCCGCAACCACATGCCTGAACATAGTATTAAATTCATCCATGGTTTCATTCTCCATCTTCTTTATGTTATAAGGGCAGCAAGTAAATGTCTTGGTTCTTTATTTTCTCCCCATTTCTTCTTAAAACCCTCTAGGAATTCATTAAGAGTTTTATATGAATCATCATCTAGGTCAAAGTACCATTCTTCAGCATCATCTTCCAAGGATAAAGAAAAGAGCGTCATTTTGACATCATCATGGTCATAAGCAGCATCATTGCAATAACTGACCAGGTTCTTTTCAAACATTCGAAGGTGAGACTTGGCAGTGATGGCATTATTTCCCTGAAATATGGGGAGCTTCTTGATAGCATCATTCGGAATGTCATGAGGGCTACCTGCTATCTGAGAAAAGTCAAGGGGTTTGAAAAATTCTGTCATTTCTTGAGATTAGTGAACATGACTCTCCACAAATATGTGATGGATATCTGAGAGGGATTGGTCTCCTAAATATTCAAGGTTTCTATGAGAAGTCTTCCTATTCAATCTTTCCCTAATAAAAACTTCAAGATCAGGAAGAGGATTGAATAATTGTTGGCGGTTTCTTCAGGTCGAAATTCTTGAAGCGATGTTAGACAGTCGAGTCACCAGATGGATCGAGTTTTAATTTTTATGTTTTTTAAAGACGAGATCAATCAAATTTTTTTATCTTTTTAGTTGTCTAGAAAAAATTTAAGCTAAGTCGTACTCAGGAATAAAAAGATTTATCCCCGACAACGGCACCAAAAAATGTTGCTTCCTTTCACACACCTGGGTCACGTGGCATAAATCTTCAAGCCACTCGGTGTGTCCTTAGGGGAAAGTATCGAGTCAAGGCTGTCACCTTGTTCTTGACTCCTCCGTTTAGGCTCAACTCCTAATGAAGCCAAGGGGGTAAGAACCTATTAAGTTACTAAGGATAATTACTTAGTATGGTGATGTTAAACTGAATGAGTTACTTAGGAGTTTGAAATTTAGCTATAGACAATCAATGATGACAAGATACCAAAATGAACACACGAAAGCACAATGTTGAGACACCATATATATATAAAGCAAGAAAATAACCAGTGCCTTAGAATGGAGTCAAAAAATAGAAACAATATACTTGCATGTGCTTGGAGTGAATGTTTTGCAATTGCCTCTTGGTACGTTTTAAGTTAAATTTGAGGTGTGAGTTGATTAAAATTAGGGGAAGAGGTGGACTCCAGATATACCCGAGAGTACTTGGAGTATGTCCAAAACTAAACCCTCATGGCTACCCGCAAGGAATATGTGAGCTGAATGGAGTATCTGGGGATTTTGTTCATAATGCATCCATTAGGGTGTGACAGAGATCGGCGCCTCGAGGTCACTTTTCAGAAGCTTCCCCTTCCTTTGGGTATTTTTCCACCGTAAAGGTTTGATCTAGGTATTGGATTTTCACCTGAAGGTTTTTCAATTGGGGAGAGTGAGTCCTAATTATACTAGTCGCTCAAGTGCTTTTGATACAGCTTGACTAATCGGATGAACCACAGCCAAGTGCAGAGCATACACACCGGAGTCTTGTCAATTTTAGTAAATTTTACAATGGGTGTTCTTGTTAAAAGAAAGCCCTCGAGGAACCTCTTTCGATCCAAGTGGATCTCAATCGGGGAATCAAGGAGGGTTTAATTTTATAATGCTTACTAAAACAAAAGATAATAAAAAATGAAACAAAAAATATGAGCAAACCACAATTTTCTAATTAGACTACCGCGAACCTTTCTTCACCTTTCGGCTCAAAGGAGGCTTGAGGGGTAAGTATTAAAGTTACTTTGAAAACAATAGAAATGGAATATGGAATTGATTTTATGTCAAATTATACTACCATGTATATTAATACTACTCTAAGTTAAAAAGGATGAACGAAAAAGCAAAAAAAAAGGACACGGACGCAAATCCCCCGAGGGGGGATGGGGAATGGGATCGAAAGAGCCTATTGAAAAAATATTTTTATTAATAGTGGTTAAAATATCAGAGAACTGATATAATTCCTCTCGATCCTTATATAGAGTGAAATCAATAGCTTACAAAGTGCGAAATTTAAAGGTTTTAGTCAAATGGGAGACCCCTGGGGGGATTTGAAAGCTCTTGAGGCCACTTGCGAACAACAGCTTCCTTTATTTTCTGTCAAAACTGATAAAAACCAGCAAGCATATTATACTAAAATATTCCCAAAATCACTCTGAAATTACCTTTGGGTCATCTTACTTTTAACCAAAAAATGCTAAGTAAAAACTAGTTGAAAAAAGGTAAAAAAGGAACCAATGAAAGCATGCTTTCCTTGGGATATTGGATTTCCTTTTAGGAAGCCAATATGATGTGAAATGATTGCTAGATTTATATTTTATAAAATTGAATATAAATCTAATGCATGCAAGCTAAAAAATTTCTTTAAATTTCCATGGAAAAAGGATGATTTCCCTGAAGCTAGATCTAGAATGCTTATGAAACCTTTTAAGAGGAAGATCTAGACTATGGGATTTGAGAATATAGATATATGTTAAATTTAATTTTAAGATGATATATCTAAACCAAATCAAATCTATGAACAAAACAACTGGGTGAAAGAGTTGATTTTGAGGGAAGAAGAGGAGGAGAGAAATGTTGGTTTCGTTGAAGATCCACAGTGGCGCTTTCAGGTGGAATGTCAGGGGACTATGCCTTTGGAAGGTTTTGGAGATAATGAAGAAGAAAAATAGATCAGGATCCTCTCCAATGTAGGAACCTGCAACTCAGGTGAAATAAAAAAACTTGTCGAAAAAACTTGTGAGATCCGATTAGTACATACACAAAGATTCAGAATAACATGCATATAAGCTTATAGAACATGCTAAATCTAGATCTATAAACATGCATCAAAGGAAAGAGATGGAAAATAAACTTATTGAAAGGCACCTTTCCTATCAATATTATAATAAGCTTATTATCAATCTTAACAACGGATCTACAAGAAATTAGCAAATCATGAACATAGATATAGGTTACCTCAGTAAAATGATGGAAATGATCATCCACACATACAATGGCACAACACCATCTTGTCTCCAAATCTTTTCTTTATTTCAAATGAACAATAACAATAGTACAATAGCAGTAGCACCTAAATCCTAGTTATCTCTACCTTGGAAGAGGCTGTTGTGCTTGGATATATACAAAAACAAGGAGATCCATCCTAGGGGGGCACAAATCCCAAGGAGAAACATCAAATCAGCTGAAGGAGAGTCCATCAATGCCTAATCTATGTCTAGTTGAGCCAGATCTGAGTCTCACTAAGTGCAACTGTCAATCAGGGGGATAATATAACTGACACCTCAACATGTTGACTGAAGCATCCACAAAAACTCATCCAGGTGATCCAAAAATGTGTGGAGGAGAGAGGGAGGGTGAAATTCCCCATAAAGGATGTTGAAGATCAACTCTGGATCCGATTTGATCACCTCTTTCAGTCAAGGATTCCTCAGATCTAGTCAATCTGGTTCAGATCTGACTGATTTCAACCAAATCAGCTGAGAATCCACTAATCTATGATTCTGGATTTGCTCCATTATTCATCAATTTATTAATTAAAATAGTCAATAATTGATTTTTGGGGCTTTCTGACCCGAGTGATGGAAAATCACTCAAAACCAGGGAAAAGTGGGTCCATGGGTTTACATGGTGCTCTTAGCTTGAAAATGAGCACCTACATGAATGAAACTGATTATTTGGCCCACTTTTATTCCAAAATAAAATTTTCCAATTAAACTATTAAAAAATAGCGTAAGTTTTGGAAAAATTAAATTTTAGTAAAAGACACTGAAAAAAATTAAAAAATTGAAAAATTGAAAAATCATAGGGGGACTTAGACATGTTCATATGACTCGAACATGATGTCTAGCATGTTTATACATTGACACGTAGACTCTAATAACCTCAATAGGCCTAAATGACAAGTCGACCACCCCAACTTTGGAGGTATGGAGTGAAAAACTCAGAAATTATCAATCGTTTATTCAACAACCAATAATAACCAAGGGAAAAAACACCCTAGGCTGATTGGATTGAGAAATAAAGTCTAAGAGACCGAGTCTTTTACAGACACTATCATGCTAGAAAATTTATTACAACTCCCCCAAGGGGGTATGAACATGTCATATAGTACAACAAGCACTTCCCAGAAGCAAGACTGAAGGTTCTCTGAAGTTCAAACAAGTTATCCTTGTCTAGTTCACCAGGTTCACTTGATAAAAAACCACTAAGTACAACTTAGGTGGTAACAGAAGGCCACTCAAATGTTGGAAATGTGAAGGTCCCCACCTGCACAGATATTGTCCACTTGAGAATGAAATTGCAAGGACAACTTATAACATTCAGGAAGTAGAAACAGTGGGTCAGGTAGCAAGAGAAGTCCCTAGAATTTTTGCAACACTGGAGGACTGCTAGGTAGATCACTAGTCAATTGTGGTTGAAGTTGGAGGTAAGATTGTTGAACAATCTGTTTCTATTTTGATTGACCCCGGTTCTACTCACAGTTACATTACTTTTAGAGTAGCAGAGATGTGTGCTTTTAAGAAGATCAAGCATAGAAAGTCTTGGTTAGTTCAACTAGCCACTGGGACTAAGAGAAAGGTCAGTGAAGTAGTTGAGGAATGCCCATTGGTTATGAATGGATTGATCACTTATGTAGATATGAATGTTCTACCTATTGGTTCCTATGATTTTATTATTGGAATTGATTGGTTAGAAGATCATAGAGTGAAGCTTGACTGTTATAACAAGACTTTCGAATGCACGGATGAAGAAGGAAACCCAGTAGTTGTGAAAGGTATTCCGAAGGTAATTTCAGTAAGACACGTTTCAGCAATGCTGTTGAAGAAGTTTTGTAGGAAAGGTTTCCAGTTGTATGCAGCTCATATTCTGGAACCAACAGGAGATGAAACTCCTAGGTTGGAAGACTATCAGGTGCTACAAGAATTCAAGGATGTGTTTCCTGATGAGATTCGAGTGCTTCCTCCAAAGAGGGAAATTGATTTCAACATTGAACTTGTTCCAGGAGCAGCACGAGTGTCCAAGACACCCTACCGGATGAGTACACTGGAGATGCTAGAGTTGAAGATGCAACTGCAAGAGTTGTTGGAAAAGAAGTATATCCAACTGAGTGTGTCTTCTTGCGGAGCAGCGGTTCTCTTTGTGAAGAAGAAAGATGGTACACTTAAGTTATATATTGATTACAGATAGTTGAACAAGGTTACTGTGAAGAATAAATATCCTTTGCCTAGGGTTGATGACCTATTTGATCAAATGATAGGACCAAAGGTATTTTCAATGATTGACTTGAGGTCTAGTTACCATCAGGTGAGGATCAAGGACGAAAACATTCATAAGACAACCTTGAGGACAAGGTACGGACATTATGAGTTTGTTGTGGTACCATTTGGTCTCACAAATGCACCGACTACATTTATGTGCCTTATGAACAGTGTCTTCAGTAAGTATTTGGACAAGTTTGTTCTTGTTTTCCTTGATGGAATTCTTGTTTATTCTAAGAATGAGGAAGAGCATGAATAAAATTTGAGACTAACATTACAAGTGCTCAGGGAACATCAGCTGTATGCAAAACTGAGCAAGTGTGACTTCTACAATGATAGAATTTAGTATTTGGGTCACATTACCTCAGAAGAGGGTATATCAATAGACCCTGAGAAGATTGAAGCCATTATGAATTGGACTACTCCAAGAAATGTGATGGATATAAGATCTTTTATGGGACTTGCAAGATACTACAGGAGATTCATTGAAGGATTTTCCAAGGTTGCACATGCCATCACTTCTTTGCAAAAGAAGGGGATGAAGTTTGAATGGACTTCTAAGTGTGAAGAGAACTTCCAGTGGTTGAAGAATCTTCTCACTAGTCCACTAGTATTGAAGGTTACAGATCCAGAGAAAGATTTTGTGGTATGTACCGATGCATGCAGACAAGCGTTTGGAGGAGTATTTATGCAGGACAGCCACGTGATATGTTATGAGTCAAGAAAGTTGAAGGACCATGAGAAGAACTATGCCACACATGATCTAGAGCTTGCAGCCATAGTACATGATCTCAAGATGTGGAGACATTACTTGATGGGTAGAAGATTTGAGCTTAGGATAGACCATCGTGGCCTGAAGTATTTGTTTGATCAGCCTACTCTGAATGCTAGGCAAGCAAGATGGCTGGAATTTCTATGTGAGTTTGATTTTGAAATCAGGCACATAAAAGGAAAAGAGAACAAGGTAGCTGATGCACTCAACAGGAAGGTACAGGAAATGCGTGTGGCATCTCTTAGTATTTTCCAATCAGATTTGAGGCAGCAGATTGTTAATCATGTTGCTGGAGATGAATTGTATGAGCATGTAAAAGAAAAATTGCAACAGCAAAGTCTTAAGAAGAGGTATGAGGGCTATAAATTGGAGGAATATGGACTTCTTACTTATAAAGGCAGAATTTATATTCCGGATGTAGCATCTTTGAGGAGAGTTGTTATGGATGAAATCCATCAAGCTACGTATTTTGGTCACGTAGGGTACCAGAAGACAATTGCTACAGCTAGAAAGCAGTACTTCTGGCTAGGGATGAAAAAGGACATGGCTGAATACATTTCAAGGTGCATGAAATGTCAACAAGTAAAGGTTGAGCATCAACATCCAGCAAGTTTGTTGCATCCTTTTCCAGTTTCGAAATGGACATGGGAAATTATTTCCATGGAGTTTGTTATAGGATTGTCGATGACTTGGAGATAACATGATTCCATCATGGTTTTGGTAGACAATTTGACAAAGGCAGCACATTTTATACCGGTGAAGTCTACGCATAAGACTGATGACATTGCAAAGATTTTCATGAAGGAGGTTTTCAAATTGCATGGATTTCCAAAGGATATAGTTTCCGACGGAGATGTCAAGTTCACTTCCAATTTTTGGAAAGGGTTGTTTGCATATTTGGGTACAAAGCTAAACTTCAACACTTCCTACCATCCTCAGATAGATGGGCAGACTTAAAGAGTTAATCATGTGCTTGAAGATATGCTTCACATGTATGTGATGGACAAACCAACCAAGTGGGAAGATTACTTACACTTGGTAGAGTTTGCTTATAAAAATGGACAACAAGCATTTTTCGGGATGAGTCCATATGAAGATTTGTATGGAAGAAGGTGTAGAACACCAATGACTTGGGATAATCTAGTGAACAGGGTTGTGCTTGGATAAGAATTGCTCAAGGAAATGGAGCAAGAGGTGGTAAAGATCAAACAGAATATGAAAGCAACACAGGAGAGACAGAAAAGCTATGTTGATAAT
Source organism: Pseudotsuga menziesii (assembly GCA_001517045.1). Lineage (NCBI taxonomy): Eukaryota > Viridiplantae > Streptophyta > Pinopsida > Pinales > Pinaceae > Pseudotsuga > Pseudotsuga menziesii. The sequence continues at coordinate 236,554 of LPNX010585574.1, forward strand.
CATAGGATGAATAGAGAGTTAAGTGTTGGGGATGATGTCTACCTCAGAGTGAGGGAAAATAAAAGTTACTTGAAGCTTGGGAGTTGTGCCAAGCTATCACCAAGATATTGTGGGCTGTTTGAAGTGCTTGAAAGAATATGGCCCGTTACATATAGACTTGCATTGCCTTCTAGTACTAGAGCTCATAATGCTTTTCATGTTTCTTTGCTTAAGAAATATGTACATGATCATAACCATGTGATAAATTGGGATGTGATTTAGGTGGAACCCGAGGGAGAGTTCCAAATTGAGCTAATGCACATCCTTGACAGGAAGGTCATAATGCTCCGGAACCAAGCCATAGGGCAGGTAAAGGTGCAATGGGAGAAATACAGACATGAAGAGGTTATGTGGTAGATGGAGGATGCCATGCGATTGGCACATCCATTGTTGTTCAATTATGTGGAACACTAAGGCGATACCAGTGTAGAATTTTGTTCAATTTTGTTAAGCGCTGAGGACAATGCTATTGAAGGGGGAGGGGAATGTAACACCCCGGTTTTGACCCCATTTGCATTAATGTATGTGATGTTTATATTGTAATGAATGATGGTGTGGATTTGAAGGCAAAATCCCCACCATCAATTTGGTTGTGTTATGTTTCAGTGATAGGACAGTTACTGATGGTATATTGGGATATGCGGTATATATATTAAATTGTGGCATCATGTAAATGTGCATCTTAATTAATTGAACCCAGCCATCTATGTTCACTACAACCAAATTGAGAAGGGGCATGATTCCTAAGGATAAGGAGGGGAAATACTGAACCTTGAGCCATGGGGGGTGGGGGGGGGGAAGCCATGTGTCACCACTCTCTTCACTCACCTTCCCTTGTCTCATCTAACCACCATCCTCAACTGTAATATTGTTGATTGGAGCATCTATTCACTGATAGAAATACCAATACACCACATTACCATTCTCCCCACGTCAACACTCTCTCCAAGATGCACCTTTGGGATCACAGATGGCCTGTCCACTATCCTGATAGGGAGCTGTTTGTTTTCTCTAGGCTAAGTAGAGTTAAAAGGAACCACAATTCATTGTTTGAGGGTTCGGTTATCCTCTTCCTCACCGATTGTTGGCCTGCGAACATGTTCGTTCTCCTCATCCTGATGGATTGCTATCTTGCGGTTTTTTCTTCCTTTCTCATGGGATTGTGAGTGTGTGGTTGGGTTCATCCTTAGATTCACGCAGGGAGTTTGTGTCTTTTCCCATCATTTTCAGACTACGTAATGTTCTGTTATTCCATCGTGGAACCGTGGTCGTGATTTCATTCATAGTTCTGTACTTTGGCTGTGTCTTTTTCCATCACGCATGGTTTGGGAGTTGTTCTTTTCCCATTTTCTTATCTGTGTAAGTTTTCCAGTGACTGCAGTAGGAATTGTGTGATGTGTGATCAGGATTGCTCATGGGCGGTTATTTTCCATGATTGTTGGACTGTGTTTTTCCCCTGTAAAAGCTTGAATAGCTGTTTGGTTGCTTGCATGCAGTGGTTTTGTCCTCGGACTGAATTGGAGTGGTGAATGAGGGCCTGAGGGGCTTGATAAACCTGGTGGGTTGAGAACCACATAGATAGAGCTACTGAGCTATATTTCTTCTCCACAACCCTTGAATAGCACTGGAAGAGAGATTAAGGTCCGAGGGACTGCGTTGTAGAGAAGGGACTGATTTCTTTGTGTTGGGTGTGTGTGGGTGTTCTAGAAGTCTGAATGGCTCTGGTGTTGATGTCTGTAGCTCTTCAATGAGCTCACCAGCTTAGCATTTATCCCTTCCCAGCTCCTAGATGGCCTGATAAACCCAACTTGTTGGCTTGGCTGATCTGTTGTTCACCTGATAAACCCAACTCTGTTGGCTTAGCTGAACTGTGTACCCTTGTGGTGTTCTTATCCTTGGCTATGTGTGAGTCTGTTAGTTCCTTATTCCTTGGGGAATCATGCTCGGCTCAGGGGTTTCAGCATTTCTAAGAGATTAAGGAGCACATGGGCCTATGGTTGGGTGGAACATTGCAACGACGTAGCTGGTTGCGGAACAAGTTCTTATTAAGATAAGCATTCTTACCTAATTTGTATCTACAATCATATTACCATTGATGAATGATGATATACATGTTAATTACTGATCTGTATATGCATGAGTGTTGATTGATATGTTTTGCTTCCATTATGTATATGAATGATTATGCTTTGTAATATGTTTTATGAGATAAGTACCATGCTTCAGCATTACATATATGTATATTCATGTTCGTGGGGCTAGATGCCCGTATGTTGGAGTGTAGTAGCGTCCTCTTACTCAGTTGGAGGGTCGAGGAGGTTACAAATAGGTTTGACCATTCTCTCAAAGCTTGGTTCTGAATATTTAGTGTTTGTTTCAACCTTCTATGCCACTAAATTGAGAGCTCAAACCCAGAATATGCCTAATCTTGTTGAGTTTATGGAACCCCTCACTCAAGAACAAGATAAATTGGTGATGATGGGCACCATTAAACCTTCAAAATACCAAGATTTGGTTGTTGGAGATTCAAAGGTGGATTCAAAAAGCAAGAAAAAGGATAAAAATCCACCTGAGCAAAAGAGAGATAAGGAAAAGTCTCAAGAGGAGTCCTCAGGCTCCAAGAAGAACCCCCAAAAGAACAAGAACAAAGGATAAATGAGCAAGTGCACATACTGCAGTAAGGGCTATCATCCTGAGATCTCTTGTATGAAAAAGAAGATAGACATGTTGACCCAACTCTTGGAGAAGAACAACATATACCTTCCTGATTGCTCAAAGAATAGGGAAGGAGGATCAAATTCAAAAGACAGAGAGAGAGTACATGCTTCTGTTGCTGGAACCTGAAGCTCACCTAGTTTCATCATTGATTCTAGAGCTTCCAGACATATAATTTTGACAAAAGAGATATTCTCTTCTCTTGACATTTCGAAAGGTACACCAATAGTTTTGGGAGATAACTCACTAACTGAAAGTATGGGAAAATGTAGGATTGATATTGACCATGGTAATTTCAATAATGTGTTGTATGTTCCAAGTATTGCCTCTAATCTCTTGTCAGTGTATCAGATGACTCAGATTAGGTCTCCAAATAAATTCATCTTCTCCCCCAATGAATTTGAAATCACTAATATTTCGAATGGTAAAGTCATAGCAAAAGGTGTTGTTGATCACACTTTGAAGGTATACAATTTTTCCCATTTTATACCCTATTGAAATCCCTCTTCTCTTCTTACTCATGTTAATGAAGCAAGAAAGATTTGGCATGAAATATTTGGCCATATTAAATACAAGTATCTTTCTGATTTGAGTGAAAACGACATGGTCATAGGGTTACCAAAGATCAAGTTTTCTAAGGGAGTTTGTTAAGGTTGTATCCTAAGAAAACACCCAGAGCACAAGTATGTGAGAGATAGTCATGAGAGAACCTTTGTGCCTCTGGAGTTGATCCACAATGATATTGTTGGTCCATTCCCTCATATGTCCATGAGTCAAGCCAAATATGCACTCACCTTCATAGATGAATTTTCTAGGTATTGTTGGGTTTACTTCCTAAAGCATAAGTCTGAAGTTTTTGACCTCTTCAAACGCTTTAGAGCCTTGGTTGAAAGCCAATCTGGGAGGAAACTAAAGATCCGTAGATCTGAAAATGGTGGTGAGTATGTCAAGTCTAATTTCATCCCGTATTGCAAAGACGCAGGTATTCATATGCAAAATTCCATCCCTTACACACCACAACAAAATGGCGTTGCTGAGAGAAAGAACAAATCACTACTGGGGATTGCTGATCATGTGGTGAATAACGATTGATGACAAGATTTCCAAAAAAAAAATTTCCTGTCCATGTTTAAGGGAGGATTTTCCCACTGGGTTTTTTCCTGTTTCCTTGGTTGTATGGACATGTAGTATGTAAAAGGGTGACAAAGACTTGTTTCTAGGCCCTATAAGTTTATGATATTTACTCATAAAGTTAGGCTTAAGGGGGGGTGTTAGAATAATCAACCCATAGTTACTCATATATGACATTAATTAAATCATTTTTGTCTTATTCCTAGAATCCTAGATTCCCTCTTTGTGCTAGTTGACTTCTACATGTTCCTATAAATCAATGCTGGCAGGGGTTTTGGTAAGTGAGTTGCACAACGTCGCGGTAGCTAAGGAAGCTCACGCGGTACCACGCATGGCCAGATCAATGCGATGGGAAAAAAAATAATGGTTTTAAATATTTAATATATTATTTGACCAAATTTTTTTGCCATAGGTCATTAGCGGTTACAAGTTAGTTAGAAGTGGACCTTCAATGTAAAGGCACAAGCCTATATAGAACTAGTTTTTCAATTGTGATAGACATCAATATTATCTTGAGCATGATTATCACTTGAGGTCTGTTGTGATCTATCTATGGTTTGGGATAATTTTCTGTTGTATTTGCGATCTATCTGGTTTCTTTTGATGTATTCAGCCTCCAATTGTGGAGAAGAACTACCTATTTTGGATCCTTTGTGCACAATTAATATGATATGACAGTTGTTGCATAAATGTCATCTTTTGTCTTCCTATTTTATCTGCTGTGAGCTCAACGAGAAGTATGTTGAATCTATAATGAATTATGATGTTGTGATTTATTCCAATTCTATTGCATTTCCATTATGGTTTACTAATGTCTCTACGATCTCCTGTGATTCGGTTGCATTTTTTATAATGGATGGTTTAAGTTGTTTTATACTGTTGCGCTGATGTACATCGACAAATGAATGATGTGATTGTTAGATCTATTGCGATGAAGATATATTATGCTTACTATCTTAGTTCTGCAATATGATATTTATGCTACTGAAACCCTGTTGGATTCCTTTTCCTCCCTTCTTACTCCCAGAAGCTTGGTTCCAATCGCTCTCCCTTGAACATCTCAGGTGAGACTTCATCCAATCTGCGGATGTTGCTGGGCAAGGTAACCCCTGCTGGGCTAGTGGTGCTTAGGAAGATCGTGCTGGTTGGGCATTGAGATAGCGAGAACCCCTGTTAATGAGGATTTGCTGGTGGGTTTTTGCCAACAAATGGTTCTCTTGCCAAGACAGAGGTGCGATTGAAAGAAGGATATGCTTTGGCATCCGACTCATCCAGAGATTGAGGGGTGGTTTGGTCTAAAACCATGAGAGTTTGCTGAAGCCAAAAATTAGAATCTAAAGCTGTAGATGAGAAATTGGTTGGACAGATATATTTATGATGGTCCTCATGAATGGTTCTTCTATGAGTTTCTTGTTTTCTTGTATGAGTGGCTGGCGAAGTTTACTTCTAAGAAAACCAACTTCCAAGGTGGAGAGCCGACTTCCTTTACTCCAGAACTAATCTGGGAAGTACAAGAAACAAACAATAAGGCATCGTGGGATTTCGAAGTGTGGTTGGATAGTGTCCTAGGGAGATACATTACTGAGTTCGCAGTTGATACTAATAAGTCCTTCAGTGAAGCGGAAAGAGAGTTCTTCAATGGACCGTGAAGTATATTCTTGCTGTCTCTATAGCTATCAATTAAACATCTTGTCTAGGAAAAAGGTATTCTAAAGATGGACCAAGATTAGTGGAGCTCTGGTGTGCAGAGGATGTAGGAACCATGACGAAAGGGGGGAGAAGCATGGAAAGGTAAGGGGTAGATGGGAATGAATTTTGGTTAAAGTGTGAAGGTTTCCAAGGAAACAAGTGTTTGTACAAGAGGAGGAGCAAGGTTTCAAGAGAAGAGGAAAAGGGTGAGAGAAGGTACTACTACGATCGAAGTGTGATGCTATGAGGAACAACCACATGAGACAAAGAAACCTTCTAGTGACAATGGGGATGAATAGGCCCAGGATATGCCCGGAATGATGATAGGATTGAACCCTAGCAGTAAGGTTCCCACACCTTTGTGCACTACTCGACCACAAGGAAGAAACACGCATTCTATGTCGACTTTCCTAACGTGTCAGCAACAACCTAGCAATAGAGTACCAGCAAGAGGATGAAGACTTAGAATGGCGAACAAGGAAATAAAGCTACCAATATTTCATGGAAACAACACCGATGACCCAGAGCTATACCAGTTCTTGTGTGAGGCGATCTGGACCAAATCTAGCTGGCCACCACCCTTAGAAGTCATGTGTTGGAGTGGTACATGAGGTTCACATGGGTTCCTCGGGGAGTTACCTCGCAAACATTGGATGAGATCAGTACAGGGTTATTCAAAGAATTGAAGAAGCCAAAGTTTGAGGCTCAGCACATTACCGAGTTGAATAAAATCAAGTAGTTTCCCAGTGAAATAATTTGGGACTTTGATCAACGGTTTGAGACTTTGATGGCTCGAGTAATATTATAGATGATTGATGTTCAGCACAAGGAGTGGTTCATCACTGCGCTTTTCCCACATATCAGAGAACCGCTAATGCAGCAAAATATTGCGACACAGAGCGAGGCTCCAGAAACCGCAATAAAACTAGAGGCATCGACGGTAGGAGAAACCGTGGTTGAAATGAAGCAGATTCAGGCACATTTGGCCAACCTGACGCTCCAACTACAAGATATTAAGAAATCCAAGGAAGATCGTGATGACCTTTGGTGCACTTGGTGTTATGCAGATGGACATACAAAGAATACATGTCAGACGTTCTAGAATTATTTGCTTTTAGGAGCCCCAAACCTATTGAGTTGCGCTAGTATACCATGGTGCCACATATGTTAGGTGTATCGGCATCGACATGAGAACTATGAATACATGCAAAAGGTGGTTACCAAGGCAGAAAATCTGTACTGTACATTTTGTTGGTTATTAGGACATGGCGATAAAAACCGTCGAGCTTAAGATTTTCTCTAGGAAAGGACATATGATTCATATTTTGTGAAAGGTGAGGACCCCCAAGAAATGAAAGCATAGCCCCAAATGGTACAACCAGTAGCACAGGTGTATTATACACCACTTCCCCATATGCAATTTATCCCAATGCAACCACAACAATAGTTCACAGTGCAGCCATAGTTTTCACCTTAGCCACAGCTTGTAACACAACCGCAGTATGTGCCATGACCACTGTATAACCAGGTGCCACTCATTCAATATTAGCCGCAATATGTTCAAGCTGTGCACTGTGTCCATTGGCAACCAAACCCACCACAGTAGTAGATGGCCCAACCTCAGTTTCAACAAGGAGGAGTCTGAGGAGGATTTTGTGGACAATTCATAGGACGAGCAGGAGGCTTCAGTCAAGGAGGAGGAAGAGGTTGCGAATCAATCCGGTGTTACACATGCAGAGTATTCAGGAACAATCAGAGGGAGTTCCCTCATGCATAGTGTACATACTATGTATCCAGTGAGCATAATGTTGAATATTTCCCTCAGCTGATTGCAAAATGTATGCTGGAACGCTTCCTCAGTTGCAGCATGCACATACTTAGAACCAACCAATTTTCCAAGTACAAAACCAGTCAACAATGCAGAATCAGATCCCATCATAGAATCAGACTCAAAACCCACACTAGAATCAGAATCAGCTGATGAATCAACCATTGAATCAGAACCCTCCATTGAATCAAGCTTAGAACCTAAACCAAGTATCGACAGTTGCGACAATTCAAGTCAAACCATGAATGAAGGATATCGACATTGGGGTTGTCACTCTCACTAGTGCGACGATTGGAGAAGATGGACCATTGCAGCAAGTTTGGCTCACTGGAAAGAAAAAGGTAGCATTTGATATTGCGATGAGGAAGGACACTTTCTTCGAATCAAAGCATGCAATCAGGAGAAATTCGAGTAAGTTGCTAATTATTGACATGCCATTTGTTTTTTATCCATTTGTAGAGGCAGGACCATCATGACAGCATGGTACCTTGCAGCAGTTCTTTGAGAGTTGTTTTTCATTGGCAAGGGACCCCAAATCCCTTGTCGAGCTTGAGACGTTAGTGGACCACCTGGATAAGGAATTAAAGGATTCCATTGTAAATTCCTTGCAAAATAGGAAGACGGGTAAGGATATGAGGATGAATATCTAGATTGGAGATTACAAGGTTGAATCTATTATTCTGGATCTTGGATCAGATGTAAACATTCTAACCAAGCAAACCTAGCAGTTGATGCGGAATCTGAACTTGGAATGGTTTTCGGTACAGTTGCGACTATCAAATCAGGAAAAATTCCATCCCATTTGCCGCGTATCAAACCTAGTTGTTGATATTGAAGGTATGAAAACGCATGCTGACTTAGATGTGATAGAAGTAGTCAAAGATGGAGGTTCCTATCCCACACTGCTAGGAATTGGGTGGGCTAATGATAGAATGGCGGTCATCAATTTCAAGAAATGGGTCATGATGTTTCAAAAACAGGATGTCAGTGTCATTGCTCCCATGGACCCTCAAGAAGGCCGTCGATATATTGAATTAGTGAAGGATGGAGTCAGTAGAAGTTGGGATCATGCTTATAATATCTCTGAAGACTATATCCATCCTACCATTGATGGTGAACTTGGATGGCACAGCACAATTACTGCATCCTCTAACTCTGATGATGCTCTGGAAATTTGGCAAAATAGGTTGCATGAAGTGTCATTCAGGAAATGTAGGTCAATTACACAAGCTCTTTGTCGTATCGTGACTGAGATTGTTGAGTTGCCAATTTATGAAGGGCTTCCAACATTACTAGAATTCCTTCAAGAATTTGAAGAAAAAGTGCTTGAACCACAAAGGATATTGGCCCTCGACGTCACGCTGAAGGCTACTCCAGCTCGATGTTGGGAGACGCACAAGCAGATGATCCATGACTCGAAACAGTGTCAGAGATTGATGATGGTGCACTTTAGTGATTTGGAGGTCTATCATGTTGGGATATATGATGCAAGAAATGACCCCACCATTCATGTGATCGAGTGTCAAGATTTATGGGAATCGCAACCCAAAGATGAGTGGTTCCACGCCTTTGTTCACACTTTTGACGAGATGCCAAGATCCTGGTATGTAGTGGCTGAGTTGTGTAGAACTATCACCACTTGGGAGGATTTGTCCATTTGTTTTACACAGATGTTTAGATTCCAGGACAGCAACCCAGAAGTCCATAATGCATTGCACATCATCCACAATGTAGTGTTGAAAGTTGTCCATATTTCATACCCGATTGATCCACATGCACACTGCTCGATACAATCCATGATGACATGATACAACCTATCTGGGGAATCTGAGGATGATGACGAGTTGTAGAATGTTAATATTCTGCAAGTAGAAGGAAGCCATGATGTCGTAGCACCCGACATACCAATGGATTCAGTGAGTCATCCGTTGAAGATCAGGAAAATCAACATCAGGTCAGAAGAGAACCCAAAATTTTCCAATGTCAAGGATTACAAAGACGAGGAGACAATGGCCAAAATCATGTACCTGCTGCATGAATTCTAGGATCATTTTTTGACACATTTTTTAGAGATGAAGGGGATATTAGGGGACCTGGGTGAGATGAAAATATTGTTGAAACCAGATGCCAAACCTGTGTGGGAGAGGCCGTATCGACTGAACCCATGACACAAGGACCGTGTGAAGGCTGAGATAGACCAGATGTTTGATGCTGGGATCATCGAGCATATTGGAGGAATAATAGTGGATAAACCCTATGGTGGTATAGGATAAAAATACCAGTGAAATACACATTTGCATCGACCTAAGGAAGTTGAATGATGCATGCGTGCATGATCCGTTCTCGGATCCTTTCACAAATGAAGTCCTTGAAGGAGTAGGAAGTTAGGAGATGTATTCCTTCACAGATTGTTTTTTGGGATAGCACTAGATCCGTATTGTAAAGGCATATTGTCGTATGACCACTTTTGTCACTAAATGGGGTTGTTTCCAATAAACAGTCATGCCTTTTGGGCTGAAGAATGTGCCAGCAGTATTTCCCTGGGTCGTTGTCGTCATGTTTAAAGACTTCATTCAAAAGTTCCTCCAAGTATATATTGATGATTGGACCATCTATGGGATAATTAGGGACCGTATTGACAACTTGTGATTGATGCTTGAACGGTGTCGACAGCATCAAATTGCATTAAATTCTAAGAAGTGCATTTCTTGTGCGCCGTTTGGAATACTACTCAGACACATAGTGTGTAAGGACGGTTTGTTGGTTGATCCAGCAAAGATCGTTCTCATTCTTAGTTTTCTACTGTCGACAAATGTGAATATTCTTAAGGAAACACTAGGGCATACATGATAGTATCGTAAGTTTATCAAAGGATACGCTGTGATTACTGCCCCCATGGAGAAACTACTAAAAAAGGTTGTAGCATATGAATGGACCCAACAATGTCAAGGTAGTTTTGACACATTGAAGGAAAATATGGCCTCCATGCCTATACTGGTTTTTCCTTATTGGAATAAGGAGTTCCATGTGCACGTCGATGCCTCGTCCATTTCACTGGGGGTCATGCTTATGCAACCAGGTGAGGGTGACCTGGATCACACAATCACATATGCTAGTTGGAAGTTTTCATTTGTTGAACGAAATTACACAACGACGAAAAGAGAAGGCTTGGAAATGGTTTATCCCTTGCAAAATTTCAGGCACTATTTGTTGGGTGGAAATTTCAAGATGTTCATCAATCATTCTGCTCTGTAATACTTCGTCAATAAACCTGTGTTTGGGGGGAAGATCTGTCGGTGGCTGCTTTTGTTTTAGGAATTTGATTTTGAAATAATCATGAAACCAAGATGGTTGAATGCTGGCACTCATCACATGTCTCGCATCGAGACCAATGAAGAACCAACCAATATTGATGACGGCTTGCCAGATGCACAACTGTTCCATGTCGACATCGCAGATGATCACTATGCCCCACTTATCCAGTTTTTGGCCACCGGTGTTGCCTCAAAGGACATATCGACTAGCCAAAAGAATAAGTTGGCAGTGTAGGCTTCTGATTTCCAGCTAATTGCTGGGTAGTTATACAAGCTTGGATAAGAGAAAATATTGCAACAGTGTATCCTACCACATGAACAGGGTCCCATTCTAGAAGAAGCACATGCAAGAATTGTGGGAGATCACTATAGAGGACGACATACTACACAAAATATGTTGCGCACTGGGCTATGGTTCCCTATGTTGCATAATTATGCTACAACATATGCGAGGAGCTGTGATGTCTACTAGCGTGTCAGTAAACCATCGCAGTGGGATGAGATGTTGCTGGTGCCGCAAGCAACTCTGCAACCTTTTGATAAATGGGATGTGGATTTTGTGGGTCCTATTAATCCACCTAGGAAGAGGACTGGGGTGCGATACATCACTATTGCAACTAACTATCTAACCAGGTGGGTAAAATCCCCACTAGTTATGGATTGTACTGCTGTGACAATAGCGAGGTTCATCTTTGAAAACATTATGACACGGTTTGGGTGTCTCCAGATCTTGATGAGTGACCAAGGAAGTCACTTCATCAACTGAATTGTGAAAGCACTAACTGAGGAGTTGTAGGTGCAACATAAGAGGAGCACACCATACCATCCGTAGGTGAATGGGACTATCGAAGCATTCAACAAAATATTGGAAATAACAGTGACAAAGCTGTTCTATGGGAAATAGGTGGTCATCCCATGGAATACATTGTTCCTCGTTTGCACATCACTATGGTGATGGGCATGGATGATACATAAGCATTAGAATAGCGCATCGCGTAGTTGGCCCAGCTTGAAGAAGACCGCTTTGTTGCAGGCTTTCACTAGCGGGTTGCGAAGGATCGATAGATGACGTGGCATGATCACCACATTAAGGAAACATAGTTTACGAAAGGAGATTTGGTGTTGTTATATGACAGCAAATTCATAAATCATCCAATTAAGTTACAGATGCAAGGGTTAGGACCGTATCTTGTTCATTCCCATACTTCTGTAGGTGCACTTCAGTTACAGCAATTAGACGGTGAGGTATTGTCGACGCTCGTCAATGCAAGTCGCTTAAATCCTTATAGGATGGGGCCAGAGTTGCGCACTGCTTGAGGTGCTGTGAAAAAAAATTAAATTAGCTAGCAACAAGGCGATCCTAGGGGCCAAAAATGTGCACAAATAAGAGTTAGTAGCAATGGAAGGGAGATCACCTACGATAGCTACAGAGTTGTGGGTTGGTCAAATGAGTAATAGCTGCAGGTAGTTAAAACAGTTAGTTGGTGATGCTTGTTGAAGTGACGCGCATTAATGGTTGATCTAACTGTTAGAAGGGTAAGATTTTCGATGGATTTGGCATCATTATTGTTGGATTTAGACATGATGGAGATAACATATTTGGAAATGATGAATTTGAATTGAGAAGTGCCTATAAAAGTCGTTCAGGATGCGATAGGAAGGAATTGTTCACTTGAGCAAGTAGAGTGTTGAGCAAAGTGTGAATTGGGTATTTTTGGTGTGAGCTTGTGAGTGAGTTGTAGAGTAAAAGGATAGAGTCGTCGGGTGCATTGTAAGGTTTGGGGCATGAGGCATGCTGAGCGACCTCAACACAATTGAGATTTCCAGTGAACCAAAATCCCCTATTCAGCCCACGACCTTCGAAGAAGAAGTCATGACCATGTATATTGGCTCATCGTCTATCCCCAAGAGGAAGTGAAAGGCTTAGAAGCATAGTTCCACACCACCGCAGAAGAGGCAGACCCGCACGTCGGCTAGAGTGCAAGGAGAAGGAACTACACAGAGCAGACCATCGAGCTTAGGAGCTATAGAGTTCACAACAACTAGGGGAATCTCTTTTCATGATATCTTGGCATATGTCGCTCCTATTTGTCCAAGAGCCAAGTCGAGGTAGCCAACAAAAAATCAAAAGTATCTACCAAAATTGCTGCTGCTACCAGAAGCGATGACTTGAGTCGTCGATATCATCCCTTCCCTGATTTGATTGAAATTTGAGGACATGATTTGCTATTACTTAAAGATGTCTGAGATAAGCCTTACGAGTCAGTTCCGACAGTTCCTGGTGCCCTAATTCAGTAGATTTTACAACCTTGGGTGAGTGGGTTAGACAACTCAGGATTTTTTGTGCTCATCAATATGCCTCATTTTGGGTGATTGAATGAATCCCATGGCTATGTTAAAAAAATATTGGCCTATTTTCATGGGGGTACTCTTTGGTTGAATACACCCATCCCTATTATAGTAGATTTAATTGTGAGCATTATGGGCTTGTTGAAGGCCAGGGAAGATCCGACACAGTATATCCGTGGGAGGGATACTGACAAGAAGCTTGCCAAGTAGCTGAAGGATATATTTGTCTTATAGTGGGATGGTTTCTCCTACCATATTTATAGCATTAACTCATAAGTGGTGCATATCTAGGTGTGAATTCTGGCAAGCAAGTTTTTTCAGGGGAATCCACCAGTCCAATGCAACTTGGGTGTGGTCGCATGCACCCAGAAATGTGCCGAAGGTGTACAAATGAACTAGTCTTTGTTCTTGATTAACCAGTTGCTCGAATATGCTATCACTACTTAGGCTAGGTGGTTGCTTTCATATAGTTGGCTCTTAATTATTATTGCACTTGTCACCTGGATGGAACCCGAGGATTACCAACCAACGACAGTCGATGCAGCGAAGGTGTGTCGTGCTGCATGATACCAGAATTTGTGGTAGGTTGAGGATCCCAATCAATAGGTGGAATGTGCAATTCATTTCTAGTTCTATTGGGAAGGGCTACAGGCTTCCACTATCGTAGTTCCCTGAATGTGTCCTTATGCAGCCGCCAAGTATCAAAAAATCATTCGATTCGTTATCAGGACACATTCCATTTACATTCATGCGTAGTGGGACCTCGATAGGGAGTGGCTACCCCTGGCTTACAAAGTCATGGTGGAATAAATGGATGCCATTGTTCAAGAGTGACCAACTAAATAGTGCAACCCTATGAGTTAGGATGAACTTTCTAAGGAGTCACCACCTGATGCCCCAAAAGAGCCTGCCCAGAAGGAGCCGAGTGTTCATGAATCTGACAACAAGTCATCGACGGATCTCGAGGCTGAAGCATAGCACACGAAGGAGGAGAATCGCAATAAATGGCACTAGGAATACTATGGAGTCAGCGGTATCTGGTCGAGGATGGAGGACCAACTGAAGCGGCTCATCAAAGCGATCACTAACTCCTCTAAGGCAGTGACACAGGTGATCCGAGAGTCAAACCACGAATAATTTGGTGTGGTAAGAGTAGGTTAAATTCCATTTTTTGTATTGTTTCTAGGTATATATCCATGAGGCATATGATGTCGAATGTCCCGTTGATCAGCACTGAGCCCCGGGATAGGAATGTACAAGTTCCCCCAAATACCATCAACATGGGAAATGAAGAAGTGAACCGGCTATTGTAGCTGATCCAGAGCATCGCTTTGGATATGAAAAAGTTACTAGATCCAGTACTGGTGGAGCTACAACACATGAACACCCAAGAATTGGTGGATAGACAGAAGGAGCTGACTAATGGATACATACAGTCACAGTGTGTATCCAAGAAGCTGCAGAAAGAAGCAGAGGAAATACATGATGTCAAGGTGCAGCTGGAAGAAGAGAAGGTACAAGAAATAGATGCATTGAAGGTGGCACAGACTAAGCTGCAGCTTAAGGCTGCTAAGGAAATTAATAAGTTGAAGAAGGTACAAGACCTCCTTATTATTGAACAAGCGCATCTATGTACAATATGCAGCAAGGTTGAGAAAGTCGTTGATGAGGCTTGTCAATATATTTTTGAGAGAACGGTCGAGCTTACCACGGTCGATAAGGCCAAGTGACTTGGGGAAACCATCGTCAAGCTTCAGGATACCAACCTAATGCTCAATTCCCTGGTCCAATGACCGATACCGCCGGAGCAGGTTGCTGAACAAAAGGATTCTATTGAGGAAATAACAACCCAACTCGAAACCATGGAGCAAGAATCCAAGACCATCATGGATGCAACAACACAATTTTGGTAGAGCATTGTCAAAGATGAGCAGCTCGATTAGTTGACAGGGAAAGTGAAAGAAGCTGAAGGCCACTTGACGATGCTGAAAACATCACCGTGGGTAATGGCGCTGATGGTGTAGATCATGAGGGCTAAGGAATTAAAGGATATTCATTAGAGAGCTTCTCGTGCCCATGAATGCCAAGAAAAGTGTTGTGCTCAACTACACGAGTTTCAAGAAATTGGTGGACAGTTGGTTGTTAAAGTAATTTCCATGCTGTAGGTGGTGCAAGGGAATTGGCAGATGGTTGACGGCAAGGCTAGGGAAGAGCACGTGGTGCAGCAGGCATTGAGTAATTGTCAAAGTGTTTCCCACAAAATATAGCTCCAGGTTCATGAGATCATGCAACACTTTGAATATTTCAAGGTGCGGACATCGACATATACCCTATCAACCTGACGTGGCTCGGGGATGAACCACAAGACTGTGTTGGGGGCCTATTGGAAGGGGTTTTGGTAAGTGAGTTGTGCAACATCTCTACATCTATGCAATCTCAGGAAGTACCATCCAAGGCCAAATAAGCGCGATGGGTGGACAAATAACCGTTTTGAATATTTAATATATTATTTGACCAAGTCTTGTTGCCATAGGACATTAATGGTTACAAGTTAGTTAGAAGTGGATCTTCAATGTAAAGGCACAAGCCTATATATAGAACTAGTTTTGCAATTGCGATAGACATCAATATTATCTTGAGCATGATTATCGCTTGAGGTCTAGTGTGATCTGTCTATGGTTTTGGAGATTTTTCTATTGTATCTGCGATCTATCTAGGTTCTTTTGATGTATTCAGCCTCCAATTGTGGAGAAAAATTTCCTATTTTGGATCCTTTGCGTAGGATTAATGTGATATGAAAGTTGTTGCATAAATGTTTTCTTTTGTCTTCCTGTTTTCTCTGCTATGATCTCAATGAGAATTATGTTGAATCTATCATGAATTATGATGCTATGATCTATTCCAATTCTATCACATTTCCATTATGGTTTATTGATGTCTCTGCAATCTCTTGTGATTCAGTTGCAATTCTGATAATGGATGGTTTAAGTTCTTTTATACTGCTACGCTGACCTGCTGTGAACAATGAATGATGTGATTGTTAGATATGTTGCGATGAAGATAGATTATGCTTACTATCTTAGTTCTACAATCTGATATTTATGTTGCTAAAACCCCGTCAGATGTCTTTTCCTCCCTTCTTACTACCGAAAACTTAGTTCCGACAGCTCTCCCTTAAACATCTCGGGTGAGACTTCATATTCTCTACAGATGTTGCTGGGCAAGGTAACCCCTTCCTAGGCCAGTGCTCAGGGATATCATGCTGGTTGGGCATCGACGGAGTGAGAACTCTTGTCGATGAGGATTTGTTGGTGGGTTTTCGCCAATAGTCAATACTTACTAAACTGGGTCATGGAGCACTTTGGAATCATCCTGGAACATATTTATCATGTATTCTTTATTCATGGTTCCTTAAAGTGCATATCTTCTTTTTCTAAAAGCTCTGTTACTTTACAGTTGTTTTAAGGCATAAAGGAAAATCTAGTCTAGGGGAACTTGCCTTGTTTTTTTACCACATCATCCTCCTTCCTTTTCTCCATACAAAAGCATGAATTAGTTGTATTTACACAACATATTATGTTTCCCACTTACTTTAGCTAATTCGTGAGGATCTTCATGGATTTGGAAAGTCATTTTTGCACCTATGGGGAATTTGACTTGTTTTAGTAAGCCTACTTTTTGACCAACTCGAATAGCAACCTATTGCTTTCGAATCTCTCATGTAATTATATATTTGAGCAGCCTATTATGTCATATGGCTGGATAATGTACACTTATTCAATACAGAATTAAGTTATGCTCCAATTTTAGTCTCCTTTTGTGTGAATTTTGCATGTTTGATTAGCAATTTTGTGAGTTTAATTGGTCTATCTATTGGGTTCAAATTGCACAACAATAAGAAGAATTAAAATGTAGAATAAATTCTTCTTGTTCATGTTGTTTTTCCATTTCTAATTTTTTTTCAATTTTATCATCACTATCTTGATCTATAATTTTTTTAGACATTCTAAGATTATCTTCAACCTATAAAGAATCAATGAACATTTGTTGCAAAGTGTTTTCCTTTCTTTCCAAAATAAGTAAGGACAATTATGAAGGAAATTTTCTTTCATAATATAGTTTAGTAGCATTTTCAAGTGGTTGGATTTATTTAGGTGTGTTATAATTGAAACTAGCAAATCTCTTGCTGAAACTTGACAGTCTCATTTTCTTTTTTCTTCATAGAATACAATTCTGAAATAATTTATTCCACTGATCTTCTCTTACCCCAGAACTTCAAAAAGATATTAGAAAATTATTCCCATGTCTTCATGGATTCAGGATCTCAATGCTTAAACCATTCTTTAACATTTCCTCATAAGTATTGAGAAAAATATCTCATTAAAACATCATCATGCTCTATTTCAAAAAGGTCAATGAAATGCTCAAAATATTGAAGACGCTTTGCGGTTGTAAGGTTATCAGATTCCCCATCAAATATAGGAAGGTATTGATAGTGCTTTGTAGGAAAATAATGAAGGACATGAGGTAACTGAAATGGTATATACCGGTTTTGGATCTTGGAATGAACAGAGTCACATGGCAAGAGTGTAGTATCAACTTCAGCATCATGAGGTTTGCACCTTATCATTGATGTTATACAACTTGAATGAAGGATATTGGTTAGGAATTAAATGTACAGGATGCAGAAATATTTTTAGTTTGTAAATAAGGATATACAAAATTGAATCCATGGTCTTGTTTCAAATGCATTAAACTATGGAAAATTATTTCGATAAGATCATGAAAGGACAAGAAATATTTGATAAGAAAGGACATAATATCTTGGATAAAACTAAAACTTGAGTACCTAATGTTTTCACCATGCCTTTCCATATCTTTATAAAATGAGCTCATTTCCTAATAGATTCTGTAGGTTTTCTTTGCAAACCTGATTTATGGATCTTGCTTCCAGTGGAGTCACCAAAATTCTAAAATTTGGATTCTTTGAAGATGGGGTCACCAGGTGAAAAATGCAAATCCTACTTGATGCAAGAGAATCCAACTCCAAGTTCATTGACCGATGAATCAATTTAGCATCCAGCTCAAAGTTCATTTACTAATGAGTCATCTTGACTAGTAATCAAGTTCTAGATGGATAGGGTTCGATGACAGGTAGGTAGAATTAGTTTTAAATTTGTAATAAGTGGAAATTTTTCTATTGTTCTCCTTTATCCCTGCATGGATTTCTCAAGGATTGATCTTTTTCGATAAGTTTTTGTTTTATTAGGTCCTCAATTCCAACTTAGTCAGATCTGACAGGTTTTCTGAGTGTTGTAAATTAATTTGAGTGTAATAGATCTAAAAAAAGGAGAGGGAAGAAGGAAAAGGAAAAAGGAGTGAAAGACGAGATAATAAAGAGTGTGCACAGAAGGAGTGAATAAGTTGAATTCTCTGTGTTTGAAATTCTGATCAAGTTGAACAAAGAACAGATGATTACATTTTATGTGTATTTTGATGGATTCCTGGATTTATATAAATATCTAGAGATGTGAATTCATCCTGCTTTCACTCCATAATTATGTGTATAAATTCTTTAGTTTCTGAATTATAGAGAAATTGATCCTTTCAGTCATCAATTTGGTGAGTTACAAAGATAGATATCAGAGAAGATCGAACTGCAAAGAAATATCACGATAGAAATCAATGGTTACAATATGTTCCACATCTAGAGACTGGTCAACGAGCGAGAACTAATCCACAAAAATTGTCGGTGTGAAAGAATACGAAATTGTGAAAATAGGGAAATATGGAAATTGTGAGAACTCAGTTTTCGTAAAGTCAAGTTCTGTAACCTGTATATGGGATAAACTGTTGGGGATGCAATTAGTTGAAAAAGACAATTTTAAAAAAACATTGTAAATCCACATCTCGCAATCTGCAGTGTTGCGGAAAAGGAGTTGCGAGAAACATCTTGCGGAATGATGAAACTGCGGAGAACCTGAGTTAAAGGTTAGAAAGAAGATTTCAATCAGGAATTCAGCATGTAAGTTGAAGTATTGGATATAGTTGGTATTTGAGGCCATCAGTTCTGGTATCAAATTCAGACAAATATTCTGCATAGTAGCTTAGTTGATCAATTGATTCTGTGAAGAGAGATGTCACCAAGAAGGGGATGCATACATGGATTTCCTGTAGGACATGGTGGAGGAAGAAAACCTGTAGAAACAAAAATGGAGTTTTGATAAAGTGTCTCAAGTGGAGCAGCAATGGGAGTGGTTTTAAGTCAAGAACAGAGGCCAATGGCATATTTCAGTGAAAAATTGAATGAAGATAAACAAAAATACTCTTCGTATGATAGAGAATTATATGTTGTTGTGCAAGCTCTTAAAAAGTGGAGACATTATTTAATGCCTAAGGAATTTGTTTTGTATTCTAACAATCTGCCTAGGGAATTTGTTTTGGTACGGATCCATGAAAAATCCATGACATTTTTTTTTCAAGTGAAATCGTTGAACAAATCATGGACAAATCATCATGGAAGACTAAGTATAGTAGACTATAGCCCGCACACTCTGGATGCTGGAATATAAACACACCAAATATAAATCTCTATGCACGTATTGCATAAGCATGCTGATGCATTCGATGAGGAAATTTAGATGGATAGACTTCAAAAAAATTTGTGGTAATATATACCACATGTGCATAGTACTTCACCTTTTCATGGTTTATATATGTTGATGGTTTCAACTTACATTGACGTGTGGAGAAATTTCATGCCTCTTGTGGGATTCTCCTTGATTTCAACTTGGTTATTGGGATTTGATTTGTGTTGGTTAACTTTGACTTGTGTATTGTGTTGTGTGGATGTGGTAGCTACATGGTCAAAATGGCCATATGTTAGATCTCTCGGTGTTGGGATAACTTGGATATTAGGCTTGGACCAATACTTTTCCTTTTTAATGTTTATAATTTTTTTTCCCTATGACACAAATCCTAATATTCTGGCCAACAATTGAATTCGAATCCATTTTAGCCAAATTTATAAAAATCTCTTTTTTTTTTCTTTCCAAACCTGGAAATTTTTATGCATTATTAAAATGATAAAAACATTCAAATTTTCCAATCACCAATGAAACCTAAAATGGATTCGGTGATAGCACTAATTATAACAAAAATAAAATAGTTCTAACAAGGAGGATGAAAATCCTAGAGATGCAGAAGGTCCTAAGCATGTTAGGAATGAATAATAAGATCAAATTCATGAGGATCATAACATGACAGAACCTTAGAGACCTAAATAATTTACTAGTGAAATGACCTCACGGAAGAGAAGACTTGCTTAGGCTTGTTAAGTAATCGAAGAAGAAGAAATACATGTTGTCCTACAAGGAACCATCAGAGAAAGAAACAAGCCAAAGCTATACGTTAGTTGTGTATCTTTGATGTGTGATCTCATTGATAAATAGCCAACATGTTTTGAAGAAGAAACAAATAAGAAATAATGGGTTGATGCAATAGTCAACGAATACCAATCCATTATAAATAATGATGTATGGGAAATAGTACCAATACCAAAATCAGTGGTATCCTCAAAATGGATATTCAAAATAAAACACTCAACAGATGGTAGTATAGAAAAGTACAAGGAAATATTTGTAGCTCGTGGATTCTCCCAGAAGGAGGGAATCAACTATGAGCAAACCTTTGCACCAGTAGCTAGGTATACCTCAATTAGAACCATCCTTTCCTTGGCATCAAATATGAAGTGGAAGTTACATTATATCGATGTAAAGACAATATTTATAAATGTCTTGATAGAAAAAGAAGTATATATCAAACAAATGCAAGGTTTCAAGACTAATGATCAGGAAACTCATGTATGTAAACTCAAGAAGGAATTGTATGAGTTAAAGCAAGAACCTAGTGCATGGTATAGAAGAATTGACAGATTCCTAATGAGTTTAGGATTTACCAAGAGTAAAAAAGATTCCAACCTCTACTATAAAGTTGAGGGTGATGGAATTATGATATTTCTACTATATGTAGATAATCTATTTTTGACAGGTGAAGATAAGCCCATTAATGAATGTAAGAAGAAGCTTGCTGCGAAATTTGAGATGAAAGACCTTGGAATGATGCACTATTTTCTAGGTCTTGAAGTATGGTAGTATCCAGATGATATTTTCCTAAACCAAGGAAAATATGAATTAGAAATCCTAAAAAGGTTTGGGATGATATATTGCAAGGCTATGACTACTCCGGTGACAACAAATTTGAAACTATTGAATGATGACACTTCAGAAGTAGTCGATGCCACCCTATACAGACTAATTATTGGTTGTCTAATGTACTTAACCAATAAAAGACCAGATATATGTATTTTTATAAACACTCTGAATCAATATACGATGAATCCCAAACATATTTACCTAGTTGGAGAAAAATAGGTGATGAGATATCTAAAGGGGAATTTACGCTATGGTCTCAGATATGCATCAAATTACGAGATTCGATTACATGGATTTATAGATTCAGGTTGGAAAGGAAGCGTTGAAGGTAGAAAGAGCACTTCAAGATGTTGTTTTAGTTTGGGATTAGGAATGATCTCATTTTTAAGTAGAAATCAAGCTAGTATTTCACTTAGCATGGTAGAAGATGAATACATTGCAACATGTTTAACTTGTAGTGAAGCAGTATGGATTTGCAAGATGTTGGTAGGTTTATTTGATGCAGAGATAGATGTTACTAGTATCCTTTGTGATAACCACAGTTGTATTAAGATGACAGAAAACCCGGTATTTCATGACAAGAATAAACTTATCAAATTTAGATATCATTACATCCAGGATATGGTTCAAGAGGGATATGTAAAGCTCAAGTATGCTCCTACATAGGAACAAGTGGCAGATGTGTTGACTAAGCCTTTGTGTCATTTAAATTTTTAATACTTTTGATACAATCTTGGTGTAGTATGAAAGGACCTCTTGAGAGATAGGGAGTGACAATACATGGTATAAGGATGCAATGGTGCTAGATTATCCTAGAGTAGGGTAAGTATGGCTAGGATTGTTGACCCAACAAGGTTAGTAATTCAAACGAGGCATATGTATCCTAGGGGGATTATTATATCTAGCTAAAGATGTTTAACCCAAGTGGGTTAGTAAGCCAGAAAAATTCTTGTTGGTCCCCAAGAAGATCAATTTGTAGGAATAGTAGTGTTGAATGTAAAGGGTTAGTAAGTTAGAAAAAATGCCTGAATAGATCTACCAGAGAACAGACCAAGATACTACTCCGAGATAGTTAGTGGGAAAGATGTGGTTTCAGTATTGTTATAATAATAATTATTGAGATAGTTTCAGTATTCCTATACTGATGTAGCACGTTCAGTATTGATATATTGATGATTATTGAGATGGTTGTTGAGATAGTTTTAGTATTCCTAAAATGATGTAGCAGGTTCATTATTTTCATATTGATGATTGTTGTAATGATTGTTTATGATCTTAGTTCAATATTTATATACTAATGATGATGAGGTTGTTTCAATTTTGTTTTATGTTGATGATGATGATGTTCCAACATCTCTATGCCGATAATGCAGATGATGATCTAAGATTTATGGATGATGTTGTTTTAGCACTAACTTGCTAAAGATGTTATTGATGTCTTAGGATTTACATAGTGATGCTGCAGATGATATTTTAGTATTGATATAGTAATGTTGCAAATGATGTCCCAGCATTTACATACTAATGTTGTAGATGATGTTTCAGTGTTTAAATACTGATGTTGCATATGATGTTTCAATATCTACATATTGATGTTGGCAGAAGATAATTCAATATTCACATAATGATGTTGCAGAATATGATTCAATATTCACATACTAATGTTGCAGAAGATGATCCAGTATAGGCAAAAGATGATTCAGTATCTGCATACTGATGTTGTAGAATATGACTAAGTATTGGCATATATTGACGTGACAGAATATGATCCAGTACCAATAGAATATGATTCAATATTTACATTCTGAGGTTGCAGAACATGATCCAGCTGATATCGATGATGAAGATGTATGATGGTGTTCAAAAACTTCCTATGACATTTAGAGACTCACCAGTCATATGTACAATTGTGGTAGTAGTTGCTACCTAGGTTGAATACCTTCCTAGTGATTGTTAAATTATTGTAACTTTGAAATATATTCCAGATGTATTGATTGTATTCCTCCATCAGGATATGAGTTTGACCATGTATGAGTCATTGAAAGAATCAATGTAAACCTTTGGATGTAATTCGGGTCAATAGTACCCAAGTGTCAATAGAATACATGTTTTTTGGTGTCTTGCTAGACAAGTCGACCCTATTAGTTAGACAAGTCATCCCTGTTAGGTCCTAGGACAAGTCAACTGAAAAATATAAATATGGAGGAACTTCTCTTGATTTATATACACTCATTCAAGCAAGTTTTCAAGAGAGAAGAAAAAGTGTTCCTGAAAGAAGACGAAAGCAGTTATATGGGGTTTACACTCCTTTGGTTGAGTTCTATACTAAGGAAGTTTTGTGAGGTTTTCTTTCTTGTGGTTTCCCTGAGGAAAACCTTTGGGTTCCTATGCATGTTGTGCTTTCAGTCATCCTATTAGGGAAATTTTTTTTAAGATATTATCTAAGCAATTAAGAAAACTTAACATGAGTTGTTATGAGTGATGGAAAAACATGCTAATCCTGGAATCTAGAGAGAAAATCATGGATGATGGGTTGGAAATAAAAGGTAGAATTTTCCTAGTTGACTAGAATTAACTTATCCACTTAAAATCACAATAAAATCAATAGAAAGAAAAATATGCAAGAAGGTACAATTACTAATTATGGAAATCAATAAAGTTGTCAGGATCTAACCAGAATCAGGATAAAGGTGCTCCTGGATATATATGGAAAGTGTTAACCAATGGGATGCCAACTATTTAGGCTAGTAGGTAGGAAATTAATCAAATAATGATTAAATACTTTATCCTAAGTATGAAGTGGGTTTATAATATCCCAACATAAACTCATGAGAAAAATTATTAAACATCTTTTCTCACCGTTTCGGATAAGATTTTAAAAGATCTTGAATGTTGAGTATGTCGTTTAGGATGGACACATGGCCTTTCCATATTCATGGAATCCACATCTTTTTTGGTAGCTGTAATAATTGATTCTCTAAGGAAGCTCACCCTAGTATGACTAACCTTTTGACTTCGGATTCTTGATTGCCTCTCACTATCTAGATGTTTTGATGGACAAAACTAATTCTATTCTTGAATAGCAATAGGGAGTGTGCATTTTTATCTCATCGACATTGTCTCTAAGGAGGAATTTTCCCATGATGCACTTCATAATGAAGACTGCAAAGGAGTTTGTTAGTTTCCTCATTGCAGTGCACTAGTGGACAAAATCCATATAAAAATTGTCTCTCGTGAATCCCTTATTGGTGCAGGATCTATCAAGAAATGGGGATTATATTTATAAAATCGAATTGATTCTATATATGCTAGGAATAAATACCATGTATCACATAAGTACATGACTGCAAGATAGATAAAGAGTACAAACATCTGATACCCGCATGGGCTTTCCATGACTTGAGAAACTTGTTCTTCCAAACTTCCAAATGTTTTCGAAGTGATGGATGTGGAGTTTGAGAGAGACAAAGTAAGATGGGGAGAATAGAAGGGAAACTATTACTTAGAAACATGTCGGATTTGTCAAAATGGTTATTTAGTATGAGCCTTGTAATCCCCATTGAGAGTGCATCTATGAAATGATTATTTAATTTGACCTACAACTTTGTATAAATGTTGAGAGGATTCTTTGTTTGAATAAGATTGATCTAGTATTTCCAAGACAATACTTCATACAACAATGGTGAAAATATTACGAGTACCAACGAAATCAACAGAAAAATATTTGTAGGATAAGGAATGGGATGATAGAAAGAAAGAACAATATGTTATGGACTGCATGTGGTGCCATTTTGTGTATATGTATGGATTCAAATGGATGATAACTTCATCGCAATGATTTAGTCTAGGAAAAAAAATAATGATGAGTAAATATTAAGCTAATTGGAAAGGATCCTTAATGATGGAAATCACATATATTTGAGACTGAGTGGGGATGAAATTTATGTGTGTAAGGAAAAGAAGAATTAGCTATTAAGACTTTGGATAAGGTAATTTAATCATGAGTGTAGTAGGGCTTTCACCCTAGCTACAGAGCAGGAACGAATCCATTCCATCTATAGGATGGAAGGGCAGGGTTCCTATAAGAATGGAAGAACATAAAGAAATAGAAAATGAAAATAAAAATGAAACCCCTGCACACAAGGTTAGGACTAAGCTCCACAACCCCGCATCAAACTTGTTATAAAACAAAGAGCCACCTGCAAGCAATGAATGGATACTTGCAACTTAATGTTAAACCACAAACCGACAAAGAAATAATTTTAGAAAATAAAGAAAAAGCAGAAAATAGACAAGTATACCTTCTTTGGTTGGAATGGGGCACCATTCCGTAGCTTGGAGAAGCACCTCTCAATGGATGGGGAGCTTTGGATCAATGGATAAATGGAGGAGGGGGAGGTTGAATGGATTGAGAGGAAAATGGTCTCAAGGCACTCACACGGGTAGCATAACAATAGGGAGAGCTAGAGTAATTTGAGGGTGACCCCCACCCCTCTATTTATACTTTTTCTTGAGATTTTTAGGGTTTTAAGCCCCTAGTTGGGGATTTAGCCCCTCTTTTGGGATTTTAGCCCCTTTCACCCAATCTTTAGTTCCTTTGGGGGTTTTAATCTCCTTTGAGGGTTTTTAGCCCCTTTTTGGAGGTTTTAGCCCCTATGAGAGCTATTTTGTCTCTTTTTAGGGGTTTTTAAGCTCTTTTTCATATTTTTAAGCCTTCTTGAGGGTGTGGGGGTCAAATGAGGGTCGTATGTGGATGTATTTAGGTGGTGTAGGTCATGTAGAGCTCATTGTGGGATTTTTTGGGTTAACAATGAGGATGGAATATATATCTGAAAATACATATATTGTTTAGATTGACACCATGCTTCCAGGGATGGATGCTACTTCACACAAGCCAATAGTCTTACCCTATCTGGACAATCATGTTTCTGCATGATTCTAACAACTCTCGCTTTGAAAGTTTGGTTTTTCTTAGATTACAATAGGTAGTGGCTCCTTCTCTTGGAAATGAAAAGTTGGAAATTCTCTTAACAAATATATTGAACAACATTCCTATCATAGGAACAAGTGAGCTTCCCTTATTCATCCAAAATATCTTAATCATCATTTTCAAGGATCAAATTCACCAATTATCTATGAATCATACGTTACAGTGAACAAGAGGAGCATATCTTTCTTTAGTGTGTACTTGTCAGACCACCAATGTCCCAAATCTGCTTTGGAGAAGATACCAGGATCAATGCCAACCAATGGTGTGTCAAAAGGATTCCTTTATACACAATGTACCCTAGAATTTCCAATGGCTAAAATATAACCAAACCTTCTGTGTGATAAGATCCAAACCATTCATGAGATTTGTCTTCTTTTGCTTTAAGTACAAACCATGTTCCCTCCAACTACCTTAATTAATTCTTGATAAATTGTGTGCTTTAATCTTGGATATTGATGTGTGGTAAATTTTCTTTCATTCCTTTATTATTATTGATCCTACAATTATTTGGATTCATCTTCAAAAATATGCTACTGCATCTAGGTTGTCAATGAAATATTTCTCCATTTAAGTCTGCCACAAATCTTATTTCCTCCAATGGAATGGATCTAATTTAGTGAACTATATAGGATAATCTAGTTTTTCAATGAGGAAAACCCATCTTTAAGTCCCTTGCATGTTTTGGGGCCTTTAAAGTTCAGGATTCATCCTGCCATGTAGCACGATTACACCCAAACCACTAGTGGGACAATACACTCATTAATCACATTGTTGATTGTTCCCTTTAAATGGTTTGGATTTTTTGCATGAAGTGCGACCTTTGATGATCATCTCTTGAATTTTAATAGCTTTGGTCTTTAGTATTATTCTTTATTGGAGAGGAATATGGAATAAATCATGGGTTCAAAGTAGGATATGACATTCAAATCCATCTATGGGATGGGGCCTCCTCACTTGGTTCCAAGAATTCAGCTTGAATCTTTGAGAATAACGGAACAATGTTTTTTTCTTATATTGGGATATGGATTCAATCTTGGGTTTGTACTTTGGTGATATTCAAAATTATTCAAAGAAAAACAAAATTTTGATTTCAAACTTTTTTGCATTCTCGATGGAGCATAAGACATCAACTAGGGTGCCTTTAGGGAGTAAAAATATACAAATAACAATTAGAAAAATATGAAAGAAAGGAACTATAACATGTAGAATAAAGAAATTTAATTCTTCAAGTGGAAAAATATTTTCCATACCTTCCATAGGTTGGTGTCCACAAAATATCCCTTCTAAAATTATGGGCATTGTCGTGGCAGGGTGGATGATTCCCACTCTTTTTCATTATGTATACTCTATGCTAGAGACCATCAAATTTTTTATGTCTTTTAGGATCCCAACATCCTTCATCTTAGACTAACACCAAATTCCCTTAAAGGGGAATTTTATGTTTAACTACTTTATTGCAAGGGAAAGTCAATCCTTTTTGGTTTGTCTTGAAATACATTTGGAAATTCTCCTATTTAATAGATCTTGCATCTAATTCTATTTCAATTAAATCATTTCCCTAGCAATTATTTTCCCTTTGATAATTTGTCATATTGTTAGTATAATACCAATTTCAAACTTTTCCGAATTAACATGATTTTGTTTCTTTACTTTAGGTCATTCTGACTAGAATTCCCATACTTTTTGTTGTCATGTTTCCAATTAAATAATTTCCAAATAAGACTATTTAGAAATAATGTTTCACCAACCTACTAGTTCCATAGGTTGAGATGGAGACACAATTTTTTTAATAAGGAGCTATGTGACCCAAAAGGACATTAGTTTACCATATTCACATTTAAATGGGTCACATAAATGATAAATTATAATAAAATAATGTTCCATGGGTTCATGAAGACACTTGGAAGCTTGTGAAGACTTTGGGTGACTAGATTCCCCGCACACTTGGCATGATATTCATCCAAACTTGAACACATGGGTAATGTAACATTATTGGATGGTAATGTGGTGTAAAATATCATATAATGAGCCAAGGAATTTGAATTGGTAAAGGAGCATAAATTCCATGGAAGAGGAAGAGACTAGAAGACAAGGTGTGCTAATTGAAAGGAGATTCTATGCACTCTATGACAACAAATGATGGAATATTCTATGACAAGTATGAAAAATTCAGACTTGATTGCTGA
The DNA here is from genome assembly GCA_001517045.1 of Pseudotsuga menziesii. Lineage (NCBI taxonomy): Eukaryota > Viridiplantae > Streptophyta > Pinopsida > Pinales > Pinaceae > Pseudotsuga > Pseudotsuga menziesii. Next base: position 265,008 of record LPNX010585574.1, read on the forward strand.
CATATGACAAATATGTCATTTTAGGGATAACAATATCTAGCAAGAGATCGTATCTTGGTGTTATAGGCATCCATTCGAATTGGGGAAAGAATTCGAGCATGAAGAGGAAGACAAGTGTCATGAGAGTTACTAAACCACTAAGATGAGTTGGAGGAAGCTCATGGAGGGAAATTCGACCTTAGGAGGAATAATTAATTTATTAAAATGATTTCATGAGGAAGGAGAATATATTTTTATAATTTTTTAATTGGAATTTCTTATTTTGGAGAGATTTTGTTTGTCCATTGCACGATGAGTGTTCACTGTCCCTCCTTGTGAACCAATTTCGAGGGAGTTGGATTACTTTCCAAGTTGGTTCATGGAGAGGAAATTTAGAAATATCATGAGAGATTAATTAATAATATTTGTTTTCATTTTGAAGTTCCATACGGTCAAATTCTCATCTATCTCCCCATTCTCGCATTCCTTCTTGTCCATTTCCCCACACTCACATTTTATGGCGCACTTGTTGGAGTGATTCTTGCACCTTGCTAAGGATAGTTGATGAAAAATACTTTATTTATGATGTATGGATTTGTAATATCATATAAACATTCTATTTAATTCTAAATATCATAAATACATGTATGAAATGCCCACATTCCACATGCTCTTGAATAACTAGTTTTCATGGATTTTCCTTCAAAATTGAAGTAGCTTTATATCAGATTTGTATGAGTACATTTATATGATTTTTATGATTATCGGGAAGAATATATGATGTATGTATATGTAATATTATGTACACATTCTTTTTAAGTTTAAATATCAGAAATACATGTAAGAAAATCTTGCATACTCATGCCCTTGTATCACTAGTCTTCATGGATTTTGGCTTCAATTTTGAAATAGTTTTATACCGGATTTGTATGAGATATATTCTATGAGTTAGAGGATATTTTGATAGACATATATGATTTTTTACTCTTTAATTTCATTTCCATAAACTTTTTGGGTCGAAATCCAACAAACTCATGTGTGAAAAGCTTGCATTCCGATGCCATTGAATCACTAGTTTCCATGACTTTGGCTTCAATCTTGGAGGAGTATTGTATCAGATTTGTGGGAGGTTTTTCCTTTGAGTTTTTTTTTTTTTGGAATTTTTTTTATTTCATATACTACCTCCATGTTTCATACTTCTCTCAGAACCATATATTCTACCATTCCTATGTCGAAGTCTAACTAGTAATCCAAATTTCCCTTAGGCAATTTCTATGAAAGTTACCGTACAAATGTTGTAGACCATAATCCATTTGCAGAACTTAATAAAAATTAGTAATTATATTCATTGATATCTGATACTCATTCCCATACTCTGTTCTTAAATTTTAGAGGGTATTACTTGATTTGGAGAGCCAGTTTGGCCATCACCCTTGGGGGGATTTGAAGACAATTTCCTAGTAATTTTGGTATTTTTGTAATTATCCCCAAACAAGTTTGAATAGGTCTAAAGTATGATAAAAATTATCCATAAAACACCTTGGGATTTTTTAAGACTCACCATATGATCTCCTTTCAAATTCGGGACCATTTGGTGAAAGTTGGAACCCTCTAGAGTCATGACTAGTTAAGCTCGAATTTTGCCCAATTTGTGCATTTCTCCAAAATTTCCAAAAAGGGAAATTACAGTGGTATCAGAGCATGGGATTGGAACCTATTTAAGTTATTTATTATAGATATTAATTTAATAAATTGACTAATTCATATTTTTATGATAATACCAAGCAACTTATGCTAGGATTCGAATTGATGGATAGCCAACTTAGGGATAAGCTGGCAGCAGGGGGTAGTAGAAGTTTCCATCATCAAGAGACACATAAGACCATTCATTTTGAATAGTTTTATTATTGTTTTAATTAATTTAGGAAAAATAGTTCAAATGTGAATTCATTAAGGGACAATTAACAATACACAAGTTTGCAAGAGCATGAAATGAGAAAAAATGAGCCTATTTGTGAAAAGAGACTAGATATACCATTACAGGAACAAAAATATAATCATGAAGTGGAGAATCAATTACCTCAAGGTGATTGCAAATAATAACATAAAGTGGAAAGTGAATACAAGCACACAATCCTTACTAGTGAGGGTTCTGCAAATCAAAGAGAATCTATTGATGGATCATTGAACTATGAAAGAGTACCTACTAATTGGTGGTCACAACTCTATGTTGGTGACATAGAGATCAGATTTGAAAATTTTTCTGCAAGACAAATTTCTAATAAGCATGAAGAGGAAGACCTTGTGATATATAATGAATAACCAATATCAACTTCCCCATCATCACTTGAGCTTCAAGAAGTTGATCAAATCAATAAGAAATAAGAAGAGTAGGTTACTCAACAAGAACCTTTTTTTCTTGAATGGTATTTGAAGATGAGTGAAATGAATACCCATGAGGCCGTTAGCATACTCAAGGACACTAAAGCATTGGTATCAAATTCTTGTCGGCAAGTTTCTTCATTGGAGGAGCCATCCTTTCTTAAAGACACCGAGAAGATTCAAAGAGAAATGTGCACAATCGAAGGTAATTTCATGTCTTTGAATTTTTATAGAAACAATTTTTTTGAGCTTAATGAATGGTTACATGAAGCATACTTGAATAATAATGAGGATATCCATAGGCTCAAAAATCAAAATGAGCAACTTCTTAAGAGGTTGCAAGATACTTGTTTTTCCTCTTGTGTTTTATATTTTCATACGGTATATTTCTTGGAGGATTCTCATGACATAAGGGATCATGAGAGACATGGAAAATTGTAGGTTCTTGATGTGTTTGAATATAACCTTGACGAGAGCCAATCACTTGTTGTGGTGGAAGAGGAAGTTGAGTTTCCTCCTGAAAATGGTTGCACACTTTTTGAAGACGTGCATGATTCCACTACCATGGAACCAAACTAAGAGGAATTTATTGCATTTTTTAGGGAGGTCCATGTTCCTACCCATTCGGAGCCTTCACATGATGAAATTTTTGCACTTTATAATCATTTGGGTGAGTTAGTTCTTTCTCCTGCATCCTACACTTCCATATTTTGCAGCATTCATCCTAATGAAGTATGGGTGAAAGGTTTCTTTTTAATGGTGCCACATGAGGAATATGAAACTCCTAAAAGAAATATTTTTCCACAAAACTTGCCGTATATTTGTAGGTTCTTCCATCAGTAACAACCTTGGTCTTAAACACCCACTTTCATTGAACCAATTTCCTTCCCGGAGGAAGAGAAACTAGTTCCCAAGTAGTGTTTTTCTGAAGAGAATTCATCTCTTCATCCATGGCAACTTGCCATCTTGGATCCTTCCGAGCATGGTAGTAGGATTTTGGGTCTAAAATAATCATCAAATAACAATTTTTGGACAGCAAATTATCAGGACAAGAGAGTGCAATACTTGCTCTTTGGAAATCAGATTGGGTTCTCCTTGGATCATCCGGATTTCCAATGTTATCTCCTACGGATGAGAGTGTCTGTTGGGCCCATGTGGGAAGATAATTTTGTACTTCAAGTTTTGATTCGGAATCTGATGTTTGCTGCACACTGATATCAGAAATCATAGGATCCAAATCAGGTTCATCACCCCCAATTTCATCATCCAAATATTCAATAGAATAGGAAGGAAATTCAGCAGTTTTCTCCTTCACTAGTTCCACCTCCTGAAGAGGCTCATAGAACTTAACACTTCTATCGATGATGATCTATTTTGTTTTGATATACAATAGCTTTAAACCTTTTGATTCATCAAGATACCTAATAAATAGACATTCAATGCTTTGCAGTTGCAAAGCCCTTCTTTTATAAAGTGGAATCTGGGCCCATGCAGTGGACCCAAACACCTGCAGGTTCGACACATTTGGCTTGTGTCTGAAGTATTCTTCAAAAGAGGTCTTCCGTTTCACAGATGAGTGTGGCACCCTATTCTAAATGCATTCTGCAGAATGCATGGATTTAGCCCACAAATTTGTAGCCAACTTATTTGATTCCAACATACATGTGGTCATCTCCTTGAGAGACTGATTCTTCCTTTCCGCTACTCCGTTCTGCTGGGGAGTGTAGGGATTTGATTGTTGGACCTGAATACCACTTTGGGAGCATATGTGTAGAAACTCATTATTGACATACTCCATGCCATTATTATTATCAACCCAAATGGTACTTCTCCGTTTGGGTGACGACATTTTTTCTGTTGGCGCACAAAAGGACATTTATGGATTGAAGGTTGCCTAAAACACTATAGATGGGAATGTTATGAAATACATTTACTATCCATCCAGCTTTCCATTTTTACTTTTTAATTTGTCACTTGCTATACATGACTTTTCCTATATGCAACCCGCATACATACGCAACTTTTCCTACAACATGTCGCATACTGTACGCAAGTATTTGTCATTGCAACCCGTGTACAGATATGTACGTGGGTTTCCCTTAGAGAAACTCACGTGTCATACGTAGGTTTCCAATATCAATACTCACGTATGCTTTCCTTTCACATTAAAAATAATAAATCACTATTATTTGAGATTTGTTAAGCCCTAAACCATAACCATCTTAACTGTCTCAACCTCCTCAACCCTCGAAATTGCCTTATTTCACTAAGTATAAATAAAGGCCTTGGGGAGGGTATTAAATCAATCATAATGGGAGAGAAAAGTTATGCTGGTTATGATTGATTAATACCCTCCCAAGGGCCTTTATTTATACTTAGTGAAATAAGGAAATTTCAAGGGTTGAGGAGGTTGACACAATTAAGATGGTTATGATTTAGGGCTTAACAAATCTCAAATAATCACGATTTATTATTTTTAATGTCAAAGGAAAGTGTACATGAGTATTGATACTAGCAACCCATGTGTGACACACGAGTTGCTCTAAGGGAAACTTACGTACAGATCTATACGTGGGTTGCAATGACAAATAATCACGTACAGTATGCGACATGCTATAGGAAAAGTCGCATATGTACACGGGTTTCTTATAGGAAAAGTCATGTACAGCAAGTGACATATTAAAAAGTAAAAATGGAAAGTTGGATGGATAGTAAATGTATTTCATAACATGCCCATCTATAGTGTTTTAGGCAACCTTCAATCCATAAATGTCCTTTTGTGCGCCAACAGAGGAAATGTTGGCACTCAGATGGAGAAGTGCCATTTGGGTTGATAACAATTATCATATCTCAAGATCTTGATCTTAAGCCTAGACACATTCTCGATCAAGGCCTTCAGTTAAAATAATTTTTCACATACTTTAGACATCTTTTTGAGAAAGAAGGCCCATGTGTACCTTGAAAAATCATCAATAAAAGTCAGAATATACCTTCATCCATTCATGGATGTCACAAGAATCAGACCACTCATATCAGAATGTATCATCCCCAAGATGCATATAGCTTGGTTTTCCTTCCCCCGATCAAACTTGTGCTCAGGGTGTTTTCCAACCACACATCCCTTGCAAATTCCAGTGGTTGCCTTGATGATCGGGAGGCCTTCAACCATGGATTTTTTCTGTAATTGTTGCAAATATTTGAAATTTAGATGGCCAAACTTTTCATGCCATATCCTACTAACTTCATTTCCATGAGTTAGCAGTGCGATGGGATTTGCATCCGCCACAAAGTGGGAGAACTCATAGGATTTTGCATGATGGTTTGGGAGGCCTTTAGCAATGAGTTTCCTAGATGCAAGTTCCATTATCTCAACATCATTCAGGATGAAAGATACTCTCTTAGGAACTCATGTATGTGTCATCTAATAGACAATAAGGAGATTCAATGCCATAGATCGTACATACAAAACATTTGAAAAATAGCCATTCTCAAGATCAACCGTACCTTGTCCTTTTGAAATGATGGTGGAGTCATCTCCCATGTGGATGACGATGGATTTTCCAGTCTCCAAGGATGAAAAGGAGTCTCTTTTATCCTTCATGTGGTTCGAAGATCCATAATCAATAAAGAGTGCTTTGGACTTTGAACTGCTTTCCATGAGGGAATGACCTTTTTCATGCTGTGGTTCTCGATCTTGCTGATCTCTCCTCTGAAATATTTCCAGAAGATTGATGTGATTTCTCTCAAGGAGAGAGCTATATTCATTAAGCTTTTTCTTCATGCAGGTATGTTCAGGGTGGAAGCCCTTCCTGTAGTATGAACAATTGAATTTTTCCTTTCCATGATGCCTTCTTCCTTTGTTCTTCTTTGAGCTAAAAGACTCATCATGCTGCTAATTTTCAACTTTAAGCTTAGGAGCGTTGAATTTAGTTTTTGGGTTCTTATGTTGCTTTCCTTTACCCTTCATATCTTTGGGCTGCAAGACATGGAGGGCTCAATCATGATAGGATCCGATGATCGCCATATAGGAAAGCTTATCATGTTCACTTATTAGGGACTGAATGAAGGCATTGAGTGCAGGCATCTTCCATCCAGGGGTTGTGAGATTCCCCACATGGAAAGTAGAGACAAAAACTAAATAATCAGCTACAAGTTTGGAGAGTATGGTGAGGATGAGCTGATCATCCTCTTTCTCCACTTTGCATTGCTTTAACAGTAAGACAATGTGCTTGAACTTTGTGAAAAAGTAATTCAAGGTCTTGAAATTGGAGGGTTGGAGAGGCATAAATTCATTTTAGAGATAGTAAGCTCTCAAATTATCCTACTTTCCATGCAATGCTTGCAGTTTGTCCCAAATTTATTTTGGAGTCTTCAATCCCAAAAGATGGAAAAGAAGATCTCGCAAAACAAAGAGGCACAAGAATCTGAATGCTTCATCCTTCTTGTTCAAGAATCTAGATTTGTCTATTGTAGAACCAGGCTCTTCTTCAGTCTCCATGCTGACCCTATAGAGTACTCTAGAGCAAAGATAGATCTCCATGTCTCCTTTCCATGAGTGGAAATTGAACAGAGTCAAAAGATCTACGGAAGAAGCCATCTGAATCTGTTGGAGCGAATGCTTTCACCTGTCAAAAACCTAAAAATCACAACAAAAGGGGCAATGTAATGTCGGATAGCCTACACATTTTAGGCTTTCATCACACCCAGCATAGTCAATCAAGCAAGCTTGATCAACAAGTTCTTTACTTGGGGTATGAAGTGGTAAGCCTTGGCTTCTGGTGCATTGCTCGATTTTTTAGCTATTGCTCAATTTTCATGCAAGATATGTCAAAAACCTTGTTTTTGAGAGATCTAAGCTTCATCTCACCATGAGATCTGATACCATATTAATCTATCACAGTAGTCTAGGGACTAAAACACAGTCTCATCAAAGATCAATAACAATAAGTCATGAAAATGGTGTAATAGTGCTACAAAATGAGTAGCCGCTCTGTATATTCACATAAATAATGAGTAATACAATACAATGATCATACTGCAAGCATTAATTCCAAACCAATTCAAATTCCCAAGGAGGTCATTTGAATTAAATGAGTGAGTCTATCTTAACTGAATGTAAGCCATAGTCAACACTCAAGTTAACCACTGATCAAAACCCTAATTGAATCAACTGAGCCCTAACCAAAGTCGAAGTGCAATAAATGACTGAGTCTAACTGAAATTAGCTTAGACACATGTCACTGCAAACCAACCAACAAGTGGTAGTGCTTCAATGACTCCAATGAACCCTGATGAGGTTAACTGAAGTGTAACTCAACATCAGAAGTGGTTGGAGGTGCCTCTGTTGACTCTAGATCATTAAATAATCAATAAATAATTAGTTTAATGAAGGAGGGAACCATCACTGCTCTGTTTAACTGATTGTAACCATTAGTTAGCAAAATGGGGCATTAATGACACTCAAATCACCTCCCGAGTGCTCCTGTTAGCCTCCCCGAATGTAGGAGAAGGCTAAGTTAGCCTCCTTGACTGAAGGTATGCGTGGATGTGATCTAGCTGCACTCTAGCTGATGTCATCTAGTGCTCCTCTGATGTCAATTAAGTCAATAATACTTAGGATAGAGGTTTAACTACTCCAAATTGACCAAAGAGAGTGTGCATGGTGGTAAATGTCTCCAACAATTTTAATGTCACCCCAAAAGTCCAATTGTCGTGACTTTTTTTATGGTGGGGTTGAAATACCCCCCTAAATTTTTTTTTCCTTAGAAATAGATTTTTTGGGGGATATTGTTTACAGAGCCCCCCCAAAAAAGACTTTTTTGTGGGGGAGTATTTGCATCAGGGATTTTATCTTGGGTGATTCATTCTTATTGATTATCACTTGTTTAGCTATGTTTTTCTTGGTTTTTTCTAGCTAGGGTTTTATATATGTTGTTTTTTTTAGTAGCCCAGTGATAAGGATATTGCATGTATAACTTTGTTTTATTCATATTGATGAGTTTGTATTGAATTTTGACTTGATCCAATACTTATGTAATTTGTCAATTTTATTTTCAACCATTTATGTTTTTCATGGTATATAATTTCCATCTATATGTCTTGTGGATTTGACATTAGTTAAGGGAAATTATGTTGAGCGACTATCATCATTATAATTAAACAAGATAAGATTTTTTTAATATTGTATTTATTTTTGTAAATAAAGAGTTTTAAAACATGGTTTATGTAAGATAACAGTTTTTGGAGGGATGAAACTTATTGAAACACTTGCCATAATTTCTCATGGAATTCCTAGAAGTTTGGATTTGTTTAACCTGCGCCTGTCGATAGGGGTTAATTTTGCACTAATGTTGAAAACTACCTATACTAACTCCCTAAACATTGGCCATAAAGGATTTACCCTTTTCATCAACACCTACAAAGAAGATTCAATCTCACCTGATATGCTTGAGGGAGGACTACATGAACCAATTTTCCGTATTGGGAAGAGGACTTCGCACTATCTTTCACCCAATCAAAAAACTACCTAGAAATCTAGGTTTCTAACCTCACTATTAAACTAATATACTTTTCATTATTATTTGCAACCATATTAGCCCATATTTAGGTTGAAAAGAACATCAACATACATTAAATTGATAAGTACTGTGATACTTTGCATTTTTCACACTTAAAGGGAAAACATAGATGTAGCATATTCATTCATCCACTTATTTGAACCATCACATATTTACCCCAATAGTGCACAAAATATTTTATAAATACATAATTCACATTTTAAACATCGTCAGATATAAGCCTTTCCATAGAGACAAGGCATTATAACACCCAAGATCAAAATATCAATCAAATTCTTTTCATAAGGCAAAGTCTTCGTAACATCAATACCATAAATGAACCACAAAAGACAAAAAACATTCCTCAATCTACTGATTCTCCGCCAAAATATGCCCATTTTATTTACAATTCTAATTCTACTTATAGGCTCACTTGCCCATTAAAAAATGGTCTACTTGACCAATCTCTAACTAACTCAATCAAAATATTCTAGTTTTTCAGTTTCTTCCTCCGCTGTGGTTGACTTTTACCTTTTTCAACATCCTTCCTATCGATGGAGGTAGTGCAGTTTTTGCACTCTAGCCCCTTTCAAACATTCTCCCAACAAAAACTTGCAGCTCTTCCTTGAGCCACCTTAGCTGGAAGGAACCGATGCGCTCAATTTTTCCTTGAAGTCATCTTATACTCCTATGGGTTATTCAACAACTTCCTTGACCTTTTCAATTAGTGTTGCACACTCTTCCACTTCCTAGTCTATAGGGTGGTATTCAATCATATGATGCAATTTACTCAGCTTTACCTTGGTCTTCATGATTTCATCCATGGGATTGAGCATCGATATCTCCGTTGTACCCTACAATTCATCCATGTGTGTTGTCTTCCACTGGTATATTGCATGCACCTTGTTAACGCACTACTGCAACTTCTTTAGCTTGAATTTATTCATCACCTACACAAGTGGGGGAATCGTTTTGAGTTGTCCCCTCAACACTGCTAGTTGTGCTTCTTCCTCTATGAGTTGTGCGTCCAGTTGGTGCAACCGCTCGTCTTGTACTAAGCTTCCCAAAAACTGTATTATTTCCTTCGTGATTGTCTGCACTACCTTTTATAGCTCTAAAATATCTATTGCAAAATGTTCTATTCTGCTTCTCCTTCCTGCTACCATATTTGGAAATGTGTTGGGTATCGCTCTATCCTACAACTCCTCGTTTTTGTGTTGAAAGTTCGTGACAACTTTCCCTAGCCACAATACTTTTTCCTCTACAAACATCTTGAGACTGACTTCTGGTACCTCTTCATAGGCCATGGATATTTGCCTCTTCAGTATCTTCTTGTCCTTAAATTCCTTTTTTTGTTTTGTTTATGATTTCCTCCTTTTCCACTTTGAGTCATTGTTGTTCCTCTTGAGCAATTTCCTCCTACCACTTGGATTAGACTAGATGATCTTAGAATGTTTATTCTTGGCATCTGATTTCTTCACCAGAGGTGATTTCAAGTCTTGTTAGTGTTTTCATCGAAAGAAAGTTTAGGTCAAGGAGAACCAAGTGCTGTTATCATAGTGTAGCATCGATATCTTCATCCCCCACAATGATCACATGTGGTAGTATCTATATTAGTTGTACTCTTGTGCCAATGTCAACCTCAACCATCCTTTGCAATGCTACTTCTTACGATATCCTTGTCTCGAGCACTACATTCGTAAGTGTTCGCAGTAGTGGTGTAACTTGGTGGAAGTATCCTTTTGAATGTTGCGTCAATTTTCCTGACTCTCATTGACTTCCATACTGATTTCTTCCAATACCCTATTTACCTAGTAATCAAGTAATCTTGTGGTGTTTCTCCCCTTGCCTTGCTCAAAGTGGTGATTCGTCCACTCTTCTTCATGTTATTTCTCTAAATACAACTCAGTTGGAGTTTCTAAGGAAGCTTCATCATACGAGTTTACTTCTTCCCTTAATTCCTTCGGGTTATCCTATTCTTTTGGAACATCTGTCAGTGGTCCATTTCCTAGGTTCAACAGTTCTTCATTACTTTCCAAAACTTTCCATTTTGGAGACCATTCTTCAATAATTTCATCCAACACTTCATCTGTTATATTTTATTCTATCATAAGCCATTCCCGCGCCTAGATATGTATGGCATGGGGTCTCATTGGTACTTGTTTCTGGCTTGGTCTGTGAGAGGAGACAACTTGACTACTTCCTCTCATTAGTGCATCTAAGTATAGGTAAACTTTTTGTTGTTGTTCATTTTTTCATTCCTTATCGTTGAGCACCCATATATTTTTATATCTTATGCCTCGACATATGTTCACGGCGTCAACCTCCATTCCTTGATAATGTGTTGGGTCCATCGACCCCACCAACATGATTAGTATTAGTAACCAAAAATAATGGAATGGCTTACCGATATCTTATGCCAACATGACATCCTCCATCAGCTCGTTCAGTAGGAATAGGGATGAATACATTTATACGCCAACTGCACACTGCTATGTAGATGTGATAACCCTCGATGTGCACTATCACGATCGTTAACAAATTTGCTGAAACTTGCACTACCTTATCATTGATGGTATCAATTATGTATGCCCTTTTATCCTTTATCACACCATATTTGTTTTGCAGCTTCACTATCAGCTTCCAATCATTATCCTTCCCTCGAAAGTACTACAATGGGTCGACCCCCTCCTTGGGTAAGCTGATGATTTGGGATATCAAATCGACCGTAAATGGGACCTTTGTCCCTAGCCACAAATATCCTCTATGGAAACATTCCAACAAATTTTTCACACATGCAGTAACTTTTGAAGATCATATACAATGCAACATGTGGATTATCGACAACAAATCACACCATTGTAATCTCAATTCCTTTTACACAGTTTCTCTCATGATCGGACCTCGGTCGCCTTGTTCTCTTTCCTCATTGGTGTCCTTGGTGTATTCCAAGAATTCCAGGATTTTGCGATCATTGTATTGGGAGTTGTGGGCATCTTGATTGCATACTTGTTGTCTTTTCCAATCTTTATGACTGATGTCACCTCAATTCTTCGTGGTACATACACGGGGATGTATTCTATTATTGGTTCTGATGGTTTTCCTCTCATCATCATTTCTTCTTCCATCGTAGCTGATGGACCCACTTCCTCCTATGTTATGGTCCCCATTTTTTAACCTTGGATTATATTTATTTTTCTGTCCGAAGTGATCAGACAATTGGTTCTCCTCTTCTTCCTAATCAGTCATTCTACCGCAGACACAATTTATTACATTTCTTCTATGATTGTTTCCCACACAATCAGAGTTTCATGCATTATTTTGCTTGAAATAATATGTGTTATTTCTTCTACAACACATGTCTTCATTCCTACACCTCTTAAATCTAACTCTTCCTCTCTTAGCTCCAAACCTTCCTTTCGACTTGCAGAATTTGCACAATGGGTCAAACCATGCCCCTTGGTCTGATTTTCTATCCTCCAAGCCTTCCGTGTGAGGGATTCATGCCATTATTAATAAATCCTCATTACTTGACCATATCCTCTATTTATTTTGGAAATACAACACGCGCCTTAGTCATTAATTGCAAATCTTTCTAACTTGCGTCGTTGCTTGCATGGTGTAATTGCTTCATTTATTGCCTAATTTGACCATTTCGCACCTCGTTCGGTATCAACAAGTTCAAAATATTATAGCAATTTAAATTTTCTCATCACTCTTCCTTCTATGGACAAATTTTTCTTTGATATTTCCATTTGTTTTCTTCCAAATCTGACTCGTTATCATTGGTGTTGCGTGTGTCTATCTTGATAGGGATTTAGTCAACTCCCGTTTACTAGTTTCAGTAGAATCACTCCATCTAACTACTACAACTATACCCCACCTCCTTCGGTATTGAAGAGTATGATGTAGGGACCAAGCCAATGCATCTAAAGCTTACCTGGGTGCTTCACAAATTTATTTTCATAGAGGAGAACCATATCTATGTGTTGCAAGTTCTTCGTCTTGACAAGGGGATCATGCCATGGATTCTATCGATCCTTTTCCACTTATTGATGAAATCATGTGATGAAGTGGTCCTTTTCAAGGCTTACTAAATGCGTCATTCTTTCCTTAATTTCTCTTTCATCGCTCATTCCTATTATGGCTACTATGCGTATACTGGGGATGATATATTGCATTGTCATTACCGCTTCTTTTCCATAAAACAACTTGAATGGTGCCTTCCCTGTGACTCTTTTACATGTTCTTATGTACACAGTAATATCGCAGGGATTTTCATATCCCAGTCGTCGTGATTCGTATCGCATACCTTAGCAAGCGAATTTTCCAATCTCTTGTTGAACTAAAAGGGTATTTCTAATGACTAGAGGACTGATTAGACATAGGATTTTGAGCTAGTTGTATCCATAATTAACCTCTCTGAGTAGGAGTAATTAATGGAACACTAGTCAATGAATTTAGGGAATTTTTGGTTTTGGTACATAAATAAATAATGGAAAAATAACTGGTAAACATTGTGAATCTCTATTCCCTGGTCCTTTAGAAATTTTAGCTTATTTTTTATAGTATCAATAGGTCCATTCAGTAGTGTTCTAGCTGATTTCACCACACCTGGTGAATTACACTTGTATGGCCTTCCCCTGTCCCTCTGTAGACTCTTTGGACTACATGGACCTTTTTTATACCTTTCATGTTTCCAAGATCATCCCTAAAAACATGCCTAAATTTCTATACACGACTTTTAAACCCTTTCTCGCGTATATACGCGGGTTTGACCCCTAAAACTGCATACATCGGGATGTGTGCAAAAGGCCAAATTATTTTGGTGTTTTCCTTGACATCGATCCAACTCACTTGTCTCCTAGCCTTCCATATGCCTTGATATCGCTCAGATTCGACCCTTCATTTCCCCATTGAAGAGCTATATAAGGAACCCTTTGGATACATTGAATAATATGTGAGAATTGAGAGCAAAGAAACTATATTCCATTGTTGCCGGAACTTATGCTTGAGTCTGCATCCCTTTTTCCCTTGTAGCACTTTGGTGTTCTTCCCAAGCTTTCCTTTTGCTTTTGAGCTTGCTATTGAGAGACAGAGGATTGAGGTGGTGGAGGCCCAAGTGGGGGATTAAGTTTCTCTGATTCACAGACGTGCCGACAGAGGTTGTATTCATTGTAATCTCTGATTTTATATTAATAGAAATATCTTTTCCTATCCAATAATCTATTTTTGAATGAATATTTTATCCGTGGATGATTTCAAATGCTTATACATTGTTGATTATATATTCTAAGAGTATATCTAACACCAATATATATAGCATGCTTATCTTGTTCACTGATTGTTGAGGAAGTAATTTATCAATTCAAGATGGGGTTGGAAAGCTCAATGGGGATCTACTTCAAACATCCAGAATAAGGTATGAGTTTTGATCCTTTAGTGTTAGATATATGATTTCTTTTGCATATTGGAAAGGATTAATTTTTGGAGTCAAGCTGTCTATTGTGGTACCCCAAGCCATAGGAATTTATCTCTGTAACAGAATTGGCGACTCCCCTCGGGATGTTCCTTGTTTTGATTTGGGGTTTGGGGGCACAATGTGCTTGATATTATTGACTTTCTCTTTGTTTCTCCTTGTTTCTGTGTGTTGATGTATTTGCAACTTCGGAATGTATTCATCTATGTATCTTATGTCTTGTAACCTGATGTTTATTCCGAGATGTACCTATTATGTAATTGAGTCATGTTGTCATGCCGATGTTCCAATCAAGAGGATCTATTATGTAAACAAGTCATGTCAAGTCATAGTGGGTAACCCTCCGATTGTCTAAGGGTTAAATTCCCCACAGTTTTGGGTAACTAGGGTTATTAGACTCTCCTAGTAGAGGTTGGCCCTAGTAGGGTTTTAGTCATGCCAAGATTAGTATAAATAGAGAATCAGAGTCTCTATTTATCACACAACTCATCCGCACTCAAGTGTAGCACATAGTTGAGGAAGGAGAAGACACTAGGGCTAGACAAGAAGAAGATTACTGCTCTCAGGATATCACTTACTGTTTTTGGCTTTTCTATTTTGGTGTTGATTCTATCTCTGAGGAAGTTGTGGGTTTTTCTCCTTTATGGTTTCCTTGAGGAAAAACACTATGCTCATTGTCTCTTGTGGTCGATTGCTATGCTTGTCATTCTCTTAGTTAAAGATCCTAATAATGCTAGCTTAATGTTGAAAAACTAACATGGAATCAGAGCTAACCTGAGAAGAAGACACTCTGCAATAGCGGGAACTAGGGATTCCTAGTTTTTGGATCTTCCTCCACATATTTTCAGCAAATTTAATGTGGAATAACTCTCCTCCTTAGGGAGCATGTTTCTGTCGAAGCAGAATCTAGTTTTGGACCTATCACTGCTGTTGGAAATTAGGGCTTTTCACAAAAGAGGAATTTTTTAGTGATCCCAAGTCTAGATTGATCTCCTCCCCAAAAATCAAAGTTGGCAACAAATTTCAAGGCATTTGGGTGAACAAAACTCCGGAAAAGGAAAACCCTAATTTGCTCCTAAACCAGTACTACATGATTTTCAGCTCAAGTTTCAAATTTGACATCTTGAACCTGGTAATATCTAAAATCTTTTGTATTTCCATTTTAGTTTCTCAAATAATATGTCTCATCATACCAAGCTTGATGAAAATCTTGAAGGAGATGATAAATTTCGAGCCTGGAAGTATAGGATCTCCCTGGTCCTGAAAGAGAATGAGTTAGACTCCTACATCTATGAGGAGGTTCCAGTTCCAGAGGGAGATGAGGCAAAGGACTTACATAAGAAGAAGATGGTTATGGAAAAGAGGATCATTGTTGATTCTATAAAGGATCACCTTATCCCATAGGTGTCCTCTCTCAATACACCTAAACCTATGTTTAATTCCCTAACCAAATTGTTTGAAGGGAAGAACATAAACCGGAACATGACTATGAGAAATAAATTGAAGAAAGTGAAGATCCAAAATGTAGAGACCATCCAGTCTTACTTCACAAGGGTTTCTCAGATCAAGGAACAATTGGAAGCAATAGATGAAGAAGTGGAGAATGTATAAAGTGTGATGACTACCTTGAATGGTCTCCCTAGGACATGGGACTCTTTCATTCAAGGGATATGTGCTAGAAAGGAGTTAGTCAAGTTCAGCACACTGTGGGAAGAATGTTATCAAGAAGAAGATAGGATAGAAGCTTGAGAAGATAAGATTGGAAGTGAATATCAATCTCTCATAGTACAATCCAATAAATCTAGATCCATCCATCACAAAATTAAGTACTCTCATCACAGGAACAACTCTAGAAAGCCTAAAGATAGGTCTAAGTTCATTTGCTATACATGTGATGAAAAAGGACACTTTTCTAGAAATTGTCCTAAGAACAAAAGTAGCCCTCACAAGAAGAAGTGAAGTAAGAGAAGACATCATGCTCATGCTGTAGAGGATGATGAACCATCCATATGTTCCGATCTCCGCTCTCACATGTAACATTACTCATGGAAGTGATGATCAGCTTAAAGATAGTGGGGCCTCCAAACACATGATTGGATTCAAGGAATCCTTTATGAGACTCTCAGAAGATGAATCACCTCACAAGGTGAAGCTAGGAGATGACTACCAATATCCAATAAAAGGTAGTGGGGAATCTTCCTATAAACTAGACTCTGGTAGGTCTCTAACAATGAAGGAAGTATTGTTTGTGCCAGGACTCAAGAAGAGCCTTCTCTCCATATCAGCATTGGATGCAAAAGGAATGAGCGTTGAATTCATAGATGGTCAAGTCATCATGTGGCCAAAAGTAAAGACTATTGATGATGCAATAGTGATTGGTGAAAAAGAAGGAGGTTTGTACAAATTGAAGGGCCATCCAGAACAAGACTTGGTCCATGACACAGTAGAGCCAAGTGAACTTTGGCATAGAAGGATTGCACATGTGCATTACAGAGCACTACCTCTTGCAAGCAAAGTTGTTGAAGGTCTTCCAGAAATACAAGCAAAACATGATGGGGTCTGCAAAGGATGTGCAAAAGGAAAGAACACAAAGAAGACCTTTCCAAGTAGCGAAAGCAAAGAAAAAGGAATCTTGGAAATCATCCAATCTGATGTATGCGGTCCTATGTCATCAAGCTCACTAAGGGGGTATGCATATTATGTTTCTTTTATTAATGATTTTCCTAGGAAGACATGGTTTTACTTCATGAAGAACAAAGATGAAGTATTCAGCAAATTCAAGGAATTCAAAGCCTTGATCGAGAACCATATTGAAAATAAGATCAATACTTTATGATCAGATAATGGCGGAGAATTCACTTGAAATGAATTCAAAGAGCTATGTAAATAATCAGGGATTAAGAGGGAGTTGTCCACTCCTTACAATCCTCAACAGAATGGGATTGCGGAATGGAAGAACAGAACTATCATGGAAGATACAAGAGCTATGCTTCATGATCAAGATCTTCCTATTCATCTTTGGGTGGAAGCTACTAGAACAGCGGTGTATGTACAGAACCATACTCCACATAGAGTAGTTGAGAACAAGACTCCTGAAGAAGTATTCTTTGGAAAGAAAACAGAATTCAACCATCTCAGAATATTCGGTTGTCCTTTATACATACACATTCCAAAAGAAAAGAGAACAAAATTAGATCCTTCAAGAAAGAAGGGCCCTATTTGTGGGATAATCTGAAAGATCGAAGGCTTGCAGAATCTATTTCCTAGGATACAAGAATATTGACATCAGCAGGGATGTGACATTTGATGAAGACACAACTTACACCAAATCCAGAAAGAGACCTGCTGAAGAACCTGAAGAAGCAAAAGCACCCAAAATTCATGACACAAACATGAATGAATAAATTCACGAAGAAAATCAAAAGTTTGAAGAACCACAAAGACTTGTAGATCCACCTATGGAGAAGAATCCTCATAAGAGGAAACCTGCTTGGGTACGAGAACTTATCCAAGGTGCAAAACGATATGGGGCTTCAAAAGAGAGTCACAGAGAAAGAAAGAGGACCAGATCCTGCTCCGGGTATGTAGCTTTACTATGTGATTTCATTGACAAAGAACCTTCCAGTTATGAAGAAGTGGCAGAACGGAAAGAATGGAAGTATGCTATGATCAAAGAATATCAGTCGATCATGAAGAATGATGTTTGGGATGTTGTCCTAAGACTAGAAAGGAAGTTAGTTGTAAGTTCCAAATGGATCTACAAGATCAAGCATGCTATAGACGGTAGCATTTAAAAATATAAGGAAAGATTTGTGGCTCGAGGTTTCTCTCAGAAAGAACGAATAGATTATTAAGAAACCTTTGCACCTGTAGCCAGATACACTTCCATTAGATAAATACTTTCTCTAGTTGAAGTGATGAAATGGGAGATACACCAGATGGATGTCAAGACTGCTTTCTTGAATGGTGTAGTGGAAGAGGAAGTGCATGTAGAACAACCACTCGGTTTTGAGACACATGACAAGGAGTCTCATGTATGCAGATTGAAGAAAGCCCTATACGGTTTGAAACATGCACCTAGGACATGGTACGGTAGAATTGATAGCTTTCTATCAAGTTTGGGATTTACCAAGAGTAAATCAAATTCCAACCTTTACTACAAGGTTGAAGATGGCAACCCAGTGATGCTTCTACTATATGTAGATGATCTGTTTGTGATAGGCATGGATGGGTTGATTACTAATACGAAGAGAAAGCTTGCTGCTGAGTTCGAGATGAAGGACTTGGGTATGTTGCATTACTTTCTAGGTATGGAGGTGTGGCAGAGTACGGATGGAATCTTCCTTGGACAAGGGAAGTATGCAGTAGAGATCCTAAAGAGGTTTGGGATGATGGACTGCAAGACTATGGCCACACTTATGGCATCAAACCTAAAGCTATTGAGTGATGCTTCGTCAGAGTCGATTGATACTACAATTGTATCGTCAGATGATTGGATCATTGATGTACCTGATGAACACAAGACCAAACATTTGCTTTGCTGTGAACACATTGAGCCAGTTCTTGATAGATCCGAGAAATGTTCACTTGATTGCTGCAAAGCATATTCTGAGGTACCTGAGGGGTACAGTTGACTATGGGATCAAGTATGAGTCAAATCAGAAGATTAAATTGGAGGGTTATGTCGATTTATATTGGGAAGGCAGTGCCATTGATAGGAAGAGCACTTTAGGATCTTGCTTCAATATGGGATCAGGTGTGATCTCTTGGTTTAGCAGGAAGCAATCCTGTGTGGCACTGAGTATAGCTGAAGCAGAGTATGTCACAGCTTGTTCAGCTAGTTGTGAGGCAGTATGGCTACAGAAGCTACTGTTTGATATATTTGATCTTCAGTTGGATGCTACTTGTATACATTGTGACAACCTAAGTTGCATGAAGTTGTTAGAGAATCCAGTGTTCCATGACAAGTTGAAGCATATCAAGATCAAGTATCACTATATCAGGGATATGGTGCAGAGGGGAGCAGTGAAGCTCCAGTATGTTGCGATGGAGGAATAGATAGATGATGTATTGATGAAGCCATTGGCTAGGATGAAGTTTGAGTACTTTAGGGAGAAGGTTGGTGTTCTCTAGATCGAGGTTTCCTCTAAGAGAAAGTGATGAGACCCATAGCCATTCTGACATGGTGAGAGGATTGGTTCCTTCCATGGTCAAATCTAAGGGCTGAGCCATTCTGACATGGTGAGAGGATTGGTTCCTTCCATGGTTAGATGTAAGGGATGAGCCATTCTAATATGGTGAGAGGATTGGTTCCTTCTATGTCAGATATGAGTGCTGGCCATTCTGTCGAGTAGGACATATGTAAGGGAAACTACCATTCTAGGAATGGAGGCACCTAGTTAGTTACCAGGAAAACTCAGTCTAGGACTGAGAATCCATTCTAATGTGATAAAGGGATGTGTTCCCACTTGATCAGATGTAAGGGATGAACCATACTATCATGGCTAAAGGATTAAGTTCCTCCCATGTAAGATGTGAGTGTTGGCCATTCTATCGAGTAGAACAAATGTAAGGGCAACTGCCATTCTAGGAATGGAGGCACCTGGTCAGTTACCAGGTAGCTTAGTCTGGGACCGAGGGACATTCTGATGTGATGATAAGATTAGTTCCTTCATGATCAGATTTGAGTGCACACCCTTTCAATGCGATGTGTTTACACATGGTCGAATGTAAGTGCAGAGCCTTTCCGACAAGATGAGGTTGGATATAAGTGCTGAGCCATTCTGGCGCAATGTGTTTACACATGGTCATATGTAAGTGTTGTTCCTTTCTGACAAGATGGGGTTGGATGTAAGTGCAGTTCCTTTTCGATAAGATGAGGTTGGATGTAAAAGCAGAGCCTTTTTGATGCGATGTGTTTACACATGGTCGAATATAAGTGTTGAGCCTTTCTAACAAGATGAGGTCAGATGTGAGTGTTGGGCCTTTTTGACAAGATGAGGTCAGATGTGAGTGCTAGGCATTCCTTTCTGACAAGATGTGGTCAGATGTAAGAGATGGATAGGCCATTCTGACTTAAGTGTCAGATATAAGCATTGATGAAGACCTACATAAAGGGTAGGCCTACAAGATTGACTGTGTAGAACTTCCTGTGATGAGAAGAATTGAGATAGCACCATTATGAGATAGTAGATGATGATCCAGATCAACTGATCCAGATGAGATGATCTAGAATTGATGACGATCCATATCAAGTGACGCTCCAGTTGTGATGATGATCCAGAATCGATGATCCAGATCAAGTGATCTAGATGAGATGATCTAGACTTGATAATAATCCAGATTGAGTGATAATCCAGCAGTGATGAGCTGGTAGTCATGATGATGTAGATCCCATGATAAAGAAGAAGAAGATGACTTGAATACATGAAGATGAAGAAGACTTGAAGAAGACTTAAAGATCACGAGATGATCTAGTTGATGTAGAGAAGAAGACCAGTGCTGAAAATTGTGTCGAAAGAATACCTTCCTAGTTAAGAGGGAGTGTTGATGTATTTGTAACTTTGGAATGTATTCATCTATGTATCTTATGTCTTGTAACCCGATGTTTATTCTGGGATGTACCTATTATGTAATTGAGTCATGTTGTCATGCCCTGATGTTCTAATCAGGAGGATATATTATGTAAATAATTCATGTCAAGTCATAGTGGGTAACCCTCCGATTGTCTAAGGGTTAAAGTCCCCGCAGTTCCGGGGCACTAGGGTTATTAGAATCTCCTAGTAGAGGTCGGCCCTAGTAGGGTTTTAATCATGCTGGGATTAGTATAAATAGAGAACTGGAGTCTCTATTTATCACACAGCTCATCCACACTCAAGTGTAGCTCATAGCTGAGGAAGGAGATGACAATGGGGCTAGACAAGAAGATGATTACTGCTGTCGGGATATCACTTACTGTTTTGGGATTTTCTATTTTGGTGTTGATTCTATCTCTGAGGAAATTGCAGGGTTTTCTCCTTTATGGTTTCCCCAAGGAAAAACACTGTGTTCATTGTCTCTTGTGATTGATTGATGTGCTTGTTATTCTCTCAGTTAAAGATCCTAATAATGCTAGCTTAATGTTGAAAAACTAACATTGTGTTGCATTTTATAGTATGTTCATCCATTGACACTCTGCTTTATTGGTTTGACCCTTGGCCTGCTTTTTATCACTACCTTCTCTGTATACGCAAGTTTTTGGCCAAAAGTTGTGTATACACACAAGTTTTTTGCCAAAATTTGCATATACATGTAGCCTTTTGGACAAAAGTCGCATATATACGTAGCTATTCTTTAAAAAATCACATACATCCTCCTTTTTGGTGAGTTTGATGTCGTGGGAAGTTGTTGGGTGGGTTGTGAGTGTGGTTGGGTCTTCCTTGGGACTGATGTTGTTTATTGGATGCTTCTTTTGTGACCAGAGACCTCTTTTTCATTGATTTTTCTTTGAAAGTAATTTTAGTCATTTATCCTTTTTGTTTTTCCATTAGTGCATTACTCTTTTTTGTCTCGGTGTGTTGTTGGGCTTGTGTTTTATACTTGCTACAGAGAATAAGAGTTTTAGATGACTTTTATTGCATTTTTCATTCTTTTATATTGAAAAATACAAGGTAGTTGCATTTTTTGCATATGGATTTGAGGAGGTACTTGCATTGGATTTCTTAGATGAGAGTTGTGTTTAGGCTTTCATATAGGAAAGATTGCATTGGCATTTGGAAAGGAATATATATTTATGCATCTCATGTAGTGGCATACCCTATTTTTCATTTGACAAATATTTCACTTAGCATTGTTTGTTATGGTGTGCATATTTACTTGACTGCTGAGTCAGAAATTCATTAGTTGCACGACCATTTCCCTTTGAGTAATTACAGCCCTTAAAATCAATGCATAATTTTAAATGAACTACACATTTTTATTTTATAGGGTTCACCAACAAGAATAGGTTTTACGGTTTTGGAATAGTTCATTGCGAGTTAATTCTCCAAGACCACTAAAAAACAACATGTATGTGTCTGTCCAGGTGAGAGTGTGAAAACCCTTGGTATAATTAGTGTTTCTCAAGACGCTCCTCTTACACGAGAGTTAAGCACAAGGCAATGCCCGCAATTGTGATTGGGATAACCCCTAGTCACTTTCTGTGAGCACCGGAGATATTTCCAGGATTGTATTCGTATCTGGGGGCTCTTTAGAGAGTTTCAGGATTTTCTACCCTTCCCATATGGTCAATCCCACCTGCGACTGTCTGCCTGAGAATTGATTATATTGAGGTGACCTTAGTTTCTTTACCTAGGATATCGACGGGGTACTTTGCAGGGGTTATTCTCCAGGTGTCCCGACCAGGTTGGGGTCGGACAACATAGTCGCTTTACACATTGAAGCTGAGGCCCCAAATAATTGGTTACGTACCTATGCTTGTTTTGTATGAGAGTCTCAATCCTATCCTAGGTGAGACATACCTGCTGCATTTGGGAGCTCACATATCCTCCCTTTGGTTTGCTTGTATTTTGGTTGTATATTTTCTTAGGAGTGTGCTCTTTGTGTGCTATTTGGCCTTTAGGATCGTGGTTACTTGAGTATATTCATTCTCTCTTGAGTTCAGGTCCTTTTATTTTCACCATGCCTGGTGTCCTATCACCTGTCCTTAGTCCTAGTACGGAACCTAGTGTTATACTTGGGGGCATCACAACCCCTTATCGTGCTCATAGATTTGGGAATGGTCATATTCCATCCTCTACTCCATTTGTGGAGGCGTTTTATTCCCTTCACTTGATATTTACACTAGTGGTCACTCTCACGTGGGTGGTAGTGGATTCATGAACATTGGGTCTACACTTTACATTCCTTTTTATGGCCCATCGTCCACCGCACTGTTTCCTTTGAATTTATTTGTCATGATCATTCCTCCCTATTCCCTATAGTTTGGATTCTTTATTGACTATTTTGGGTTGGTTTGGACTAATATGGTTGTCTTGTAGGGTCCAGTTTTTGTACACTCTCTCCGAGGTTTCAACCCGTTCATTCCTATCATAGGTATCATGTCTAAACTGACATATAGGTTAGGATTTCACATCTGTTTGCATTTTGCATGACCTTATGACTGTGTCATTTTAACCTTATGTAGGAACCCATTCCATGGTATCACAGAACCCTCATGATGCTTTTAGAAGTGACACGATGTGAATGGTAGAGCTTTCCTATACATGGGTGTCCTAGTTAGCTACCCTTTACATTTTGTACCCATGCTGTGATTCCTCTCTTAGGTCCAGGAGTCCTTTGTATAGTACCACCATGACTTTGAGCAAGAGCCTCATAATATTGATCTTTTGCTGGCCTATTTCCCTCAGGAATCCCTTATGTCAAGTTGTAATTGCATTATCATGAGCTTTGCCTGCCTTCTTGAGCCTTACGTCAGCTTCCCTGACTTTGAGTTTCAACCATATAGCTCGAGCTTGTCTCATGTCTAGCCATGCAGAGCCATCTTTTATATAATTTGTATCTTAATTCCCTATTTTACTAGGAGGGGACTTTCCCCCGAGTGTCGCTATCCTACACATGTATCCTTGCATTGAGCATAGGCATGTTCCACTGCTTGGAACTAGTTTTTTTTCCCATATGACACTCATCTCCTCCTATTCTGTACCTATAAAGCAGTTTTATTCTTTTTCAATATTTTTAAATATTTAAAAAAGTCCAAAAAAAGAAAATTTTAAAAACCAAAAATCTGGAGAAGGAAAGATGTTATCTTTGGCAGTTGTCGAGTCGTGTCGCCTTCGAAAAGAGCACTGTATATTACATCCCTTGGTTGGGTTTATAGTTTGACTTTAGGAGCTATACTCGTTTATTTGAGTTTATCTCCATCGACTGGTTAAGCTTCCAGTCCCTATGGAGCCTCTATCGATGCCTCTTATATCGCAGAGATGTCCCAGTTTTGTATATCTATTCTATGCTTCCTACATTCTGTCACCATTCACTGTTATGCTCTTTTTCGAAGGAAGTTGAAACATGAGTCAGCCATTCCTCAGTTATCTTGACTTTGCATGTCGGCCATTCCCAAGACAGTTATTGGTTTGTGCACCTTATGATCGAGTCCTTCCACATTATACAGCTTTATTGAGTACCTCGTGTTGGATGATGGGGGTTTCCTTAATGCTCTCCTTCCAACGGATTTCATCCCATCGATTTCATATTATTTATTTTTGGATTGGAATCTAGAGTCATTTTTGAGTGCCTTGAGACTTGTAGTCATCAGTGGTAGGTTCTCTCGCCATCGAAATTTCTTTGGGAATACATCAATGTCCCCTGATCAATGGATTCTCTCAAGTGTTCAACCTCAACACATTTATTCACACTTGTTGGTTTGCACTCTAGTACCTTGATTCCCATTATCATTATCGGTGGGTGATCTTGCGTCTATTAATGGTATATATCAATGACCGATAATCAGACGATGGACTACTATGTTCAACCTCGACACCTCTATTAACATAGTAGGACTTGTACTCATAGCGGTTTGTGTAGAAAACCATCTAGATTGGTGGCATTTCTTATATGCTACCTCCTTGATCATGCTAGTGTTCATGAGATTTCAGCTTTCATGACTTGATTGCACTCTATGTCAGACATTTCTAGCCATTATGGAGATCTTGATCCATTATATATCTTTAGCCATTATGGATATCTTTATCCTTTGTATATCTTCATCATGGAGATTCTGATCTATGTATATTGTATGTGGCGATGACCACTTATGTCATATTTTGTATCATACCTATTCATGGCCATTGTACTCTTATGTATCGGGGGATGCTATATATATTTGTAGTTATATGTAGAGTTGTATCATTGTACTATGTTGATTGGGTGGCTGGTATTCCACTGGGTTCTTCATCACTCCACTTCTGGGATGGACTTATAATGTATTTCAACCATCATATGACCCCTCTGACCTCACACATTAGGGGGCATCTGTTATCGATGATTTTACCACACCTGGTGAATCACACATGTATGGCCTTCCCCTGTCCCTTTACAAACCCTTTGGACCCCATGGAACTTTTTTATACCTTTGATGTTTCCAATATCATCCCTGAAAACATGCTTAAATTGATATACGCAACTTTTAAAACCTTTCTCGCGTACATACACGGGTTTGATCCCTAAAACTGCGTACATCGGGATGTGTGCAAAAGGCCAAATTCTTTTGGAGTTTTCCTTGACATGGATCTAACTCACTTGTCTCCTTGCCTTCCATATTCCTTGACATCGCTCGAATTCAACCCTTCATTTCCCCATTGAAGATCTATATAAGGAACCCTTTGGATACATTGAAGAATATGTGAGAATTGAGAGCAAAGAAACTATAGTCCATTGTTGACGGAACTTATGCTTGAGTCTGCATCCCTTTGTCCCTTACAACACTTTGGTGTTCTTCCCAAGCTTGCCTTTTTCTTGTGAGCTTGCTATTGAGAGATGGAGGATTGAGGTGGTAGAGGCCCAAGTGGGGGATTCAGTTTCTCCGATTCGTAGACATTCCGACATAGGTTGTATTCATTGTAATCTCTGATTTTATATTAATAGAAATATTTTTTCCTATCCAATAATGTATGTTTGAATGAGTATTTTATCCATGGATGGTTTCAAATGCTTATACGTTGTTGATTATGTATGCTAAGAGTATATCTAACACCAATATATATAGCATGCTTGTCTTGTTTATTGATTGTTGAGGAAGTGATTTATCAATTCAAGCTGGGGTTGGAAAGCTCAATGAGGATCTACTTCAACCATCTGGAATAAGGTACGAGTTTTGATCCTTCAGTGTTAGATATTTGATTTCTCTTGAATATTGGAAAGGATTGATTTCTAGAGTCAAGCTATTTATTGTGGTACCCCAAGCCATAGGAATTTCTCTCTGTAACAAGTAGTATATTATCAAAGATTTCTAAATCTTTGTATTCAAATAACTCCTCAATGTTTTGATAGTCTAAGTTTAGGGCTTATACTTCTTCAACTTGATCCATTTAAATACTTTTCAATGGAGACAAAAGGCTTATCTGGTTTGTTGAAAAGTGGCCCAAGGATTCTGTATGATTTGGATGCTTTTGCATAGTCCTTAGCTTTCATTTTCCAATGCACAAAATAAAATAATTCCCTAATTCCACAAGAATTGTACTTTTCTATTATTTTTTCTCTTCATATCAATATTGCATCTTTTGCAATCGAAATAGTTCTTAGTCATCTCTCCTGTATGATCCATCCTGTTCCATTGATATTCCTCCCCGTTGAACCCCCCTGTATTCTTTCTTTACAATGTTGCCTCCCTTATCCTTCACACAGATGATAGTAGCCAACTGACTTATAGCCACTGATCTATATTTGGATTGACCTCCATCATCGATTGTTTGCACCTTTACTCACCCTTTCCTTCAAATGTAAATCTCCTTATAACTCCTCCAATTTTCCTTTTCCTAAAATATTATTCACCTTTGATATGAATGCATATCCACCTAAGTCTTTAAACTCCTCCTGATCTAACCAATTTCATTGATTTATTTTCAAACACCGAGTAAGCATGTTAATCTAGAAAAATAGTTTTTCACCATAGATCTCCATCAGTTCAAATCTACACCCCTTATTTCAACTACCCTTTAACTTCATTTTGCAGCCTCAACAATTTTATTCTTCCTTGCACCTTCAAGCTGCGAAATTACTATCATTCGTAGATCTAAATCCCATCTTCATCTCGACCATCCAATGGCGTGATACCTACCAAATTTCATGCATTTTGAAACCTCATTTATCCATGCATCTTCAACTTGCGAAATTATTGTTGACCGTAGATTGGGATTGGAGTTCAATATGAGCCGACAGAAGATAAATATCCTACACAATTTCACAAATCTCCAACGTAAATTAGTCCTTGCTAGTTCACATTGAGAAATTTGTTTGTATCATGGATAAAAAATCTGCTCAAATCTCCACCATTCAACTTTGTCAGGCCTACCATATTTCACATATTTGGAAATTTCATTTGTCCTTGCATGTTCCGACAACGAAATTAATATACGTCGTAGATCCATATCTCCTCTAGATCATCATCATTGAAATATGCAGGCCCTAATCAATTTCATAGATTTTAAAACTTAATTTTCTCGTGAAAGTTGATATTGTGAAATCAACCATCATCGAGGATTTATTTCATCCTTTGATCTTAGCCGTTGAAACATGTGGATCCTACCAAATTTCGCTGATATAAAAACTTTATTTATTATTGCATGTTCAATCAGTGAAATTTCTTACAACTGTTGATCTACTTCAACCTATTTATCGAATGGTCGATTCTGCATGCAAGTTAACATCCTTTCACTAATACCAAAAATCATTTAAACCAAGCATCTTACCTTTGTGAAATTGTTTCCAACCATTGATCTTCATTGCTATAAATCCACGCTCTTCATTTCTGTCACCACATATCTGTGAGCATATTTTCAAATTCAAACTCATTTGCAAGGTCTGAACTTAATATTTTCAATATTTTTCATTCCAAACTTAGGAATAAACCCTTCAGAACACTTCAGAAACCCCATTATCACCCCTTTAGTTCATATGATATAAAAATTTGTAGACCTTACTCTTCATTTTCACTGTCCCAAAATAGTGCTAACAATAGGGACTTAGGCTATGATATCATGAGTCTATTAGTTTGAATCCCACTCAATTTGGAACTTTAAGTCAAATTTTTTCTTGCTACTAACTTCTAGGGTCCTAAGCATCCTTATATGTTATTTTTAACTATTGAAGTCTATTTTAGCATATGAGGGATAGTTACTTCTATTAAATATTATTTTCCTTAATTTTATGACCCCACATTGGAGTGAATATTGGGAGTTTATTCCATTATTTAGAGAGTCCAAGCACCTATCTTTTTTAGATATTATGGGATAATATTTCCCTTCTTGATTGTTTTCAAGGATTTGCACCTCATGCATATGAATTCAGTTAGTTTCATGTGCTTTTAGTTTGTTGTAGTAAATTGATCCTAGCATGTAGGGAGCTAAGTTGACTTAGTGTATTCCCAGATTAGTTAGCTCATCTTAGAGAGTGTGCATAAATATTGTGGCCCTTGTTAAGCCTATCTAGTATCTCATGCATTTCATGAATAATTTAAATTTCCCCCCATGACCTATTAAAATTTTCTTTCATATTTATACTTTTTACATCATTCATTGAAGTTATATCTATTACAACATTAGATCTTGTTATTGACTTCTCGATTTTTTGAATTTGTTAGATTCTTTATCTCTCTCATAGTTTTTATTTATTTCTTACTATGTAGATCTACATGGTCAAATTCTACATTGTATCAAATCTACAGGGGTGATATACAAGTTGGTATACTAGTTCTTATAGGGATCCAATCTTATTCAAGGTTAAAGGAGGCCCCAAAATATTTGCAACATATTCCCTACGAGTCATATTCAAATCCATTGATAGCTTGAAAGAGGTCTTGGAATATTTGTAACATGTGCCCTATGGAGACATATCCAAATCCATTGATGCTTGCACAAATACTACCACAATGTAATATGCACTGGTTCTAATCCACTACTCATTTGACAAAGACCCTTTTACAATCCTAGAAGAAGAGGTGATGAAATACGTTTTACTATACACTCGATAAATTGTCTGAAATGAATTTATCATTAAAGAATACCTCTAGAATGTCTCTTCATACTTAGGGTCTATGAGGGAACTTGTCCCAAATCTGGTTCTCAATAACGAAGGCTTATAGAATGTATCTTCATACTTTGGATCTTTAACTTTTGTTCCTTTTGAGCACCAAGTTCTGCAAAAAATATTCAAGAGGTCTCTTCCATTCAAAGCAAGGAGTGGTCAAGAAGCATCATTCAATCACTTGAAAGTGTTTTGATCTTGTCAATGGGATTGCAAGCATTCAAGGAGAAGGAGGATTTCTCAAATGTTGGAAGGGATATTTGCAAATCCCTCCATCAAGAATAAATTCACTAAGTTACGAGTTTCTTTGAAATTGAATACCCCTTATAAGTAGGATATTTATCCTTCTCATTTAAATTCTCTTTTGGGGGGCTTCCCATGTGGTTTTTCCGTCTTACTTAGCTTTATATAATATTTTGTACATGGGTAATCTATATGTCTACAAATTTTTAGGATCCTTTTTCCTTTTGCATTTATTTCACCTAATTAAGCTTATATGGGGGTGCTATAGCATAATTACCCTCTCCATAGCTCCATTATCCTACTTAGGTAAATAATATATTCTCTCATGAGTTTGTATGTCCAAATGTCATTCAATTTGGCATTCAGAGTGAACTTGGAGTTTTGTATTAAGCTCTAGGGCCCTACAACATCCTTATCTATTTTTTTTGAACTCATAAAGTCTATTTTGACATATGAGTTTGAATTCCTTCAACTAGTGCATCCTTGCATGTATTTTAGGGTCCCACAATGCATGTTGGATTTGTGGAATGAACTTGGGGAGTTTATACCACTAGTTAGGGACTCCAAGAACCTCATTTTTAGCTAATATGAGATATTAGATCCCTCCTTGGGTGTTTTTAGGGATCTACACCTCATGTAGGTGCGTTCAACTACTTGCATGGGTTAGTTAACTCATCTTTAAGAGTGTCCATGGCTATTCTGACTCTAGTTAAGCCTATCTAGTATCTCATACATTGTATAAGCAATTTTAATTTCCTCCATGACCTATTTGAATTTCCTTTCCTATTTATACGTTTTACTTCATTCATTGAAGGATAATGTAATACAACATTCTCTCTTGTTATTTACTTCTCTCTTTTGTGTATTGATTAATAGTTAGGATATTCATTGCATGAATTTGTTAGATTACTAATTTCTTTCATTGTATTTCTATTTTTCTTGGTATCTATATCTACATTATCAAATTCTACATTTATAAGAAAATGCTAAACATAGTATTCGAATGGAAATCGTCATTACCATTAAATTTAAGAAAAAATGATTTACCTTTTGTATTGATAATTTGGAACTTTGTGAAATTATTCTCATCTAGAAAATGATAGAAAATTTTATCAAAAAACATTGTAATGTTTAAGTCATCATTTAATTAGATATCAAGGAAAAATATAAATACTAAAATCAAATTTGGTTTCATTTACCTTTCTATCATGAATCCTTTTTCTACCAATTTGCAATTGTTTTTCAAGTCGTTGTAATTCTTTCATGGTCAATAACTCCAAATCTTCACCGACCAAGTTCTTAATGGTAACAAAAATAAGTTAATATAATTAAAAAAAAACTATAAATTTTAACTATAAAATTGAATAGAACTACTAAAATACTAAATAGAAACGAGTGGATGGAATCTTACTTTTTCCTTTATTTGCAATATGTTCAACTTCTCCTGCAACCTTTGAAGCCATAATTGATGATACTGACAATTTTTTTGTTTGTAAGTAAATAATAATGGATTCCAAAACTAATTCCTATAAGACATATGTGAATGCAAGGGCATTGAAATTATGAAAAACTTACCTAATACACATAGTTAAATAACTATTTTTGAACCTTTATCTACACATTTGTATCATGCAAGTCATAATTAACTAAGCTAACTTTTATTCTAAAGTAATTTAAGATTGAAAGGGGATTGAAGTTAAATATAAAGTTGGGATAAAATATATAAAATATTATAATTATTTCATTTTTTATGTATGAATTATCTCTAATGTAAGCTCATTTTGTACTTAAAAATAACATTTCTATATATCTAAATAAATATATATGAGATATTTTAAAATTTTCTTGAGAAACTTCCTTGGAATTGATGATTTTCTTGAACAAATTTAGGGTGCATGAGTCTCCACTATAATTGATCTTGAAAGAGGTTATTATTAGGTCAATGTTATAGCATATTTGTCCACATCACTACAAAATGTTTATTTTTGGCTGACATCCATCTTTGCATCATTTCTTGTACCTTTATGGTCCAATTCTCTTATCCCTTCTCAGTTGAGTCCTTTTAAAAATCTTAAATTATTTTTCATATGCTTAGTGGTTGTGTTTTATATGTGTATATTCCTGTCTGTATATAACCCGCATATGAATTTTTTTGAAGGTAGAAACACTAATAAATACCAAGAAACACAAAAACAGTTTCACTGCTCTTTAACCGTCTCTTTCACATAGATAACTACTTAAAATTCCCAAACTACCTCCCCAAAAGCAGGAGGGAAAGGAAAGCTTTCCAAGGACAAGAGAGAAACATAAAAATCCTTATGATGATCTTATGAATATTGAAACCATAAATCTTATTCCTTGGTCAACAAATATTCCCCTCAATATCTTGAAATCTGCATTTCCAAGAAACTATTGTGTCGATTTCTTTAGGCATGCCTTTGGAGCACAGAGGATGTGTGTTTGTGTTCTTCTTTCCTGGAGGAACTCCACATCTAATTAAAATAGTGTCACAGCCAAGATCATGTGAATTCGATATTGTAATCTATTGTTCATTTTATATAAAGAATTCTTTTTCATGTGCAACACTATGTTAATTTCTTGTACTTTGTTATCTTGTAAATTCAACACATTTATTTGAAATTAAATTATTATATTTGCAGTTTCCTAATGGGTGTATCTTTATTTGTTCTCATGATTTCAAGTCATTTAAAATACATTTGGATAAAAGTTCAAAAGATGGATCTTCTAGAAACGTTGGAGCATAGATATGAAACTTATCCCTTATTTTCTGATTTCTAATTAAACTGTGAATATATTTAAATTGCATTTTTAGGAAGGAATGTTTAAATTATTTATAGGAATCATATATGGTGATATCACCTAAATATAAGTAGTTTAGTAAATAATACCGAAATAGAAGTGGAAACAATACTAGGGAGTTTGTCCATTTTTAGGAATTTCAGTTTTTGTTTTTTCTATTTGATTTCTTGTCTATTTTTGTATATTTTTCGAGAATCCTTTGTTATAAATTAGTACCTTTTCATCTTAGAACCTTTATAGGAAGAAAATATTTGGTTTTTCGAGGTATGGGATTGGATTTTTTCTTTTAATTTGCTTCCATTTGAAGCATCAAAATGTGGGTTTATTTGATCTTAAGTTGACTAAGAAATTTTGTAACTACACTGTTTTTTTCAAAAAGTATCCATTTCATAAATCATAAGAAAGGTTTTTTAGTTTAGTTTGTTTTTATTTTTATTTTTATTATGTTAATTTGGAATTCTTGTGTGTTTGTTTGACAATATGAATCTTGTAAATATTTATTTTTTCTCTCTTCTATTATTTTTTTTTCATATCATCAAAGAAAAAATAATAAAAAGTTGTGTTTCCTTTGTAATGTTTGCATTTGGTTGTTTCTTGCAAGAGATTTTAAAAAGGGAGATTATTTTGTTTGTTTTTTATTTTATTTTCTTGTGTTTTTTGCATTAGATGAAACAAAGTTTTATAGAATTTGCATACTTTCTTATTTTTCTTGCAAAGCATTAAACATTTTTTTTTAAGTCATTGTTTCCAACTTTATACGTGTACTATAGTGTATGAAAGTGCATATATACATAGGATTCCTCACTGTAGCATGCATATGAACCTTGATATACACATTCTACCTTAAATTAGGGCACATGCATTTCCTAGTGGCTTGCAAATAGGGCACATATTGAAAAAGATAAAAATTATTAGTTTTTTAGGTTTAAAAGGTCTACTGGAGATCTGGGTATATTATATTTTCCAAATTCTATTTTTAATCCTTCAAAATAATATTTTGTGTTTTTTTATTAGGCCTTGAATGGCAAGAAAAGGAATTTCACATGACATCATAATTTGGTTTTGGTTCATTTGGGAATCTTTTGGGAAATTTGATGTTTTGGGGAGTGTTTTCATAAATGAAATGATTATATTTATTTCATTGTCATTATCTCAATTAAATATTTCTTTGTTTGGTTATAGTAATTGTTGTTGAGGAAAACACACCCGTATAACCTAGGGTCTTTGGGGTTAACAACTTACTAAGTTATACTTATAGACAATCAGCTATGTATAAATTGAAAGAGGAATAGGAAGATAACTTTGCAAACCTGGTTTATGAAAGTTTATCCAAGCCATATCTTCTCCTCTTCAATTTGCTTCCATGGCTTCCAGGGCTTCTCCAATCACCTGCATAGAACAAGTTCTTCCAACAAATATCGTATNCCCTCTATTTATCCATGAGATAAAAGAGAGGTTTTGAATTTTAGGATGGTTGAGACAGTTGCGATAGTAATGATTAGGGCTCAACCGATCTCGACTAATCATGATTTATATTTTTTAACTTCAAATTAAGGTACATGCGAGTATTGATATAAAAAAGTCACGTTTGACATGATCTTTTCTTTAAGGAAACCTGCATGTTCAATGTACACACAAGTTGCAATGCACATACTCGCATGTGACACGTGGATTGCTGTGCAAATAGTCATGTGTTCAACCCTAATGTCCAAATAAAAATATATCCAGCTGGTCAGGAGATGATGTATCAATAGTCATGCCCATTTATAAGATTTTGGCTACTTCAATCCAGTTTGTACTTTTGTGTCTCGACATATTGGATTTCAGTACTTGGATGGAGAAGTGCCATTTTACATGATAACAGATGCCCCCTAATGTGTGAGCTCGGAGGGAAGCGATAGCCAAAATACATTACTATATTTTAATCTTGGAGAACTCAAGTGTCCAAGGAAGTAGAGGAGATACCTGAAAAATATACATATCAAAGTCATATAAAAAATCATATCTGAGGATACCATGTTCAATATAATGGAACACTAGCTCCTTTACAATATTTTATTACATCATATGATCTGAGTAACAAGACCACGTATATTACAAAGGTGGATTGAAGCCACAATATACAATGATGAGTATTCAAAATATGGAATTTGTGTCACTGATCATGACACAATCTTGCACAACTTAGGTTATAAATGTGAACCTAAGGTCTTCACCGAAATACAAAGGAACCAGTACAATCCCTACCATGTGAATAGATGCGTTGAAGTCAAACATGGACGGAACTCAATATAATGTCAGACAATGAGTGATACTAACAATTAAAGCAAATGAGTTCACCAATAATAGTAGTGAATCCTAAGGTACCATTGTCAAAACTATAGGTCATCATGTTTAGGAAGTACTTATGAGAAACCATTCTGTGATGAGGAAGGAAATGAATCCTAAAATAGATCACAAGAGTGACTAGGAACTATATATGGGAAGGCAGACACAAGTAATACTTAGATAGGGTAATGATGGGAATTATAATAATAATCAGATGAAGGGATAAATCCTTGAACAGTGAGCACGACACAGAGATGACCCAAGGTAGCTTGTAAGTTGTTGATATGATAACTAAACTTATTTGTCATGTGGGAGACATGATCAGATTCCCCATGTATAAAGGACAAGTGGAGGAGTAAAAAATTGAAGTAATAGCTAAGTTGAAAGTGTGAACTAAAACATGAGTATTGAAAAGTTCAGAGAGTGCTATCATGCTATGTTCAAGGAGGACATTATGCCACTGTTTATAACCCAAAGAGAGTACTTCTTCCTTACCTTTCATATTAATTTTTAACGAGTCCAGGAAATTCAACTCAGGTCTCTCTTCATTTTTGACAAGCTTGAAGAGGGGAGAGAATAATGCTTGATAAGGTCACTAATTCGTGGATTTTATGAGCCCGAACTAGTACATGCTCGTTGGTGTTTTCATATTTTGAGAGTATTAAAACTTTGAAGAGACTCTAGGGTGGTAATTTTTCCTCTCTTAGCTCCTGAAGGCCCTAAGGTATACCTTTTTTGTACTTAGTCGGCAAGGTCTGAAAAAGGGGTAAACTATCACCAAACCGACACACCTTCAGAAGCGTTGGCAAGGTATGAAAAAGGGGTAAACTATCACTAGACCGACGCACCTTCAGAAGCAGAAGATAGCATGAGTTTAACGAGTGTGAAGGAAGGAAATATCACTCGAAAATATCCATTTGATTACGATAAATTGGGATTACAACATTAAATTCGATGCTTTGTTCTTTAGGGTTTAGCGAGCATGACAAATACATAAAGTACGCTCGAAATAATTTTCATGTCTGGGTCCTGTTAGAGCCTATTTTTGTTTTTCATTTTTAATGCATTTGTTATGTTTTGAAACTTGGTTTTGTTCATTTCTCCTAGAAAATTTTGTTTCTTAGGATAGTTTGAATCCTTTTTATTTTTTCATGTTTATATGATTTCTTAGTTTTATTTTTCAATTTTGATTTTATTTATCGAAATTTACAGTTAAGGGGATTATAGAATCTTTATATGAATTAAAAAGGTCCTAAAAATATCATAAAGTTTTGATCTAGATCATTTTACCAAAGTTAAATCATTGCTAGTTGTTATATTTTTAAAAATCATTAAAGCAAACTTTCTTGTAGCGCAAGCCTGAAATAATTACACACATGCGCTACAAGAAAATTGTGTAGTTCGAAAATCATCATTTTTTGTTCAAACTTTTTAAAAATTCTCACACATGAGAGGTCATTCATACTTGGTTGATGGATTTGATACGTGTTTCCCCCAGAGTGATCATTGTGACAGGTGTGAATTCTTCAATCAAATCATCATGAGGGAGAGTTGCGGTGGTCTATTGCAGAGTGATGGAATAATGATGATTAAACAGGATCCGTCAAATTTTCCTTGAATTTTGTATCCCCTGAAGTGCACGTAGAGCAGATGAATTCGTGGCGAAGTGTTAGCAGTGTGTAATTAAAATATTGTGACAGCTCAAAAAATTAGGGCTTTTGAAGGGCGATCCTTTGGAGTTATCATACTGGTCAGAGAATATTGAGGAATGAAATTGGACATCTGACAGTCAAGAAAGCACGATTCTAGCACCTGGATTCATCACATTCACAGGTAGGCTGTGAATTGATATCAAAGTCCATGTATTTGGGTTTTTACTAATCAAAGGATTAATAATGAAATTAAATGGAGATTATTAGTATGTAAACCTAATTCATACTTAATATCGAATTCTCTATCAATGGAATTAAGGCATTTAACAGTTTAAGCGAGAGAGTTCAATTTTTGGTTTTTGGTTTTTGGTTTCCCAATATAGCATTGTCTTCCAAGTTATCAAGACTTGAATAGATTTAGAGTTTGTTTTACTGAAAGAAGTAATTTGATAGTCATTCAAAATGAAAAGAAGTGGTAAAATCAATAGAGTTGAACCTTCAACCATGAGCTGGGTTCAGACTTTTCCAGACTGTGCAAAACTGTTTACAGAATTAAAACAAACTATTTAAGAGATGACACAACAGATGTAACACCCCAGTTTTGACCCCATTGAATTAAAGGTACATGATGTATATATTGTAATGAATCATGGTGTGGTGCTAAAGGAAAAATCCCCACCACCGATTTAGTTGTGTTATGTTTCGGCGAACGGAATCGTTGCCAATGGTCTATCGTGGTATACGACATTTATTAAGTTTTGTCATCATGTAAATATGCATCTTTAATTCAATAACCCAACCAGCTATGTTTGTGGCAACTAAATTGAGAAGGGGAATGATTCTCATAAGGGGAAAAGCCCGCTTGACCCCTTATGAGAATCACCATTTTTGTTCAATTATGCGGATCACTGAGGCAATACTAGTGTAGAATTTTGTTCAAATTTTGTAAAGCACCGAGGAAAGTGCTATTGAAGGGGGGGGGGGAATGTAACACCTCGGTTTCGACCCTGTTGCATTAAAGGTACATGATGTATATATTGTAATGAATCATGGTGTGAAGCTAAGGGAAAAATCCCCACCACTGATTTAGTTGTGTTATGTTTCGGCGAACAGAATCGTTGCCGATGGTCTATCATGGTATATGGAATATATTAAGTTTTGTCACCATGTAAATATGCATCTTTAATTAAAAAACCCAACCAGCTATGTTCGCGGAAACTAAAATGAGAAGGAGCATGATTATCATAAGGATAAGGGGAGGATGTCAAACCTTGAACCAACGGGGAAAATCCATGTGTTAGCTGTTAAACCCTTTTGAATTTCCCATCTTTCCTTGTCATTATCCAACCACCATTAAAAAAATTCTGTTGTTAGTTGGGGCAGTTAAAGCTGGGAGTGGAGTGTGGTAGGATTCATAGTCCTTGCCCACATGCACACTCTACCAGTAGGTTGACCCTTACGTTGGCAAGGAAACCATCACTGCCATCACTCCATGCGGAATCTCCACTCTCACCACTACTATGCCATTTTCTCCATTATCGGCTCATCCTCACGCATAGTCAGGAATTTCTCATCCTCAGGCAGGAAAAACGCTCTATGTCTCACGCAGAGAATTCTTTTTGTTTGATATCATGCAGCCATGAGGCGAGCCATTTTTGGGTTGTCATTCATGTTTTCCATAGAGTGGGATCTGGTGTGTTTTTCCTCTGTATTTTGGGGTCTGGTGTAAATTTTCCCTCACACACAGGTTGGGAGCCTGATTTTCTTCTCCATTGTGGTTTGTGTAAGTTTTCCCAGTGGCTTCATTGTTGAGAATAGGCTATTGTTTCTCCACACTAATGGTTGTGTTTGTTTTTACATTTTGGGATGCTGTGTGTATGTGCTTCCATACCAATTTTTGGATTGTGTAATTTTCCCGTCACTTCATTGTTGAGCTGGGGCGGTAGTTTCCCCACATGGTTAATTTGCTGTGATTTCATTTCACGTCTTGGAGCTACTGTAGATTACTATTGAGTCATTTTGGCCATGCTAGGGCCAAGAAGGACTCAGGAAATTGATTTCCCTTGTCCACGCAGTGAATATATTATTTGGCTACGTGTATGCAGTGGTTCGTGTTCGGACTATGTTGGAGTGGGGATGAGGGCTTTATTTGCTTGATAAAACTAGTGTGTTTGGGAACCACACAGATAGAGCTAGAGGGATGTCTTTCTTCTCCACAACCCCTGAATAGCACTGGAAGGGAATTTAGGGCCTAAGGGACTCTGCAGCAGAGAAGGGAATGATTCCTTGTGTTGGGTGTGTGTGGGTGTCTTAGAAGTAAAGCTAGTTCTTATGTAGGTGTCCCTAGCTCTGTAATGAGCTCACCAGCTTAGAATTTAGCCTTTTCAAGCTTCTTGATGGCATGATAAACGTTACCACGTTGTCTTGGTTGTCTTGTTGATGGCCTGATAAACCGAACTGTGTTGGCTTGGCTATGTGTAAGCTTGCTTATTCCTTATTCCTTGGGGAATCATGCCCAGCTTGGGGATGGCAGCATTACTGAGATATTTAGGAGCATGCTAGCCTATGGTTGGGTGGAACATTGCAGTGACATAGCTGGTTGTGGGACGAGTTCTTTATAAGATAAGTAATCTTGTCTATTTTACTTCTGCAACCATATTTACTGTTAATAAATTATGATGAACATGTTGAATGAATGAATGTATGTTTGTTTCCGTTGTGTATGTGAATGATTATGCATCTTAGCATGTTTTATGTTCAAGCATTTTGTTTATATATATATATATATATATATATATATATATCCATGTTCATGGGGTGGTTATCCCGAATGGTTAACGCCATGGTAGCATCCTCTTCGTCGGTCAGAGGATCGAGGACATTACAACAGAATGAGGAGCTGACAAAAAGAGTTGCATATTTGGAAGCAGATCACCAGATAGCCAGAAGGAAGACCCAGGATTTAGAAGGAATTTCTCTTTTAGTAGAGGAAACAAAATACTTGTAAAAGTATTTTATGAAAAGAAACTATTAGTTAGTTTGAAAATTTTATTTAATTTTTGTATAATGATAGTTTATATTGAGCAATTCGATATATGACCTAAAAGTAGTTTTGGTTCAGTTATGTAATTGTTTTTGAAGGATCAAGATAAATGTAAGTCTAGGAAAGGACCAAGGGTTTGGTTTTTGTTGCAAGGGGAGGCTATCAAGCTATGGTTTATGAGCTAAGTGTAAAAAATCTTATGTGTTTTTGATGACTGGATTATGAAATATATGCAACTATAAGCCCTATTTAGACTATTGACTCGTTTCATTTCTGATTTGTTTTAATCACTCAATTGATATACTCATTTCTTGTTTAAGGTTATTATGCATGAAATTCTTGTTGACCGTGGGTGTAATTCAGTGCTTTGATTATTTTGTTTGGTTTATAGTTTATATGTTATTCATCTCAGTCCTTAAAATGTTCATGATTTAGTGTTTTCTTTAGTTTCATGAAGTTTCTTCCCTCTAGTATACAAACTGTACAACCAAAACCCTAAAAATAGCTATTTTAATTAATTGCATTTATTGAGATTGTGTTGGCTTGGTCTTTCGCAGTATGAGAACAATTTATGGCACTAACAGGTCCAAAGCATGAAAAAAGAGAAAACTAAGCTCATACCGAGTGTTCCTCTTCCATAATTTTAGTCCCTTCAGGTCTGGAAAAGTGATAAACATATGCTTGAGAATACTCTTCTCAATTCCAAAGAAAAAAGAGTGCTCATTTTTTGTATCTATTCCACATTGTTCGAAATAGTGATAAACTACCACCAATGTGGATGTATGTTCACATATTCTTAACGATCCTGAATGAACAAGTTTACTCTTTCCAATAAAGTTTTAACGAGTCCAAAAAAGTCAACTCGCGACCTCCTTACTATTTTTAACGAGATCGAAGGAGAGAAAAAAGAATTCTCTAAATGCACAGAGATGAGCATCATAAGCAGGAGAAACTAGTTCCAAGTGCATCGAACAAACCTATGCATAATGCAAGGAAATAAAGAAATATAAGGAAACTCAAGAATTGTCTCCTCAAAGAACAAGGTCTCAAGTTGAAAAGGAAAAATGGTACAAGGCTAGGAGATAGTGAGAGAAGAGATGAAGGATTATACAATGAGCTAAAAGCATGGAAGTTGACATCAAGCCCATAAGTGCGAGAAGAGTACATGTAAATGCAATTATAGCTTAAACAACAAGATGAGGTCAGTAAAAAATTGTGAATCCCACTAAAAATAATGTATCCAAGAAACAACAACATCAGAATCATATTTATAAGAAAATATCTGATGCAGGTCACTTTGGTAGAAACACATGTGACTTTGTTATATTCTATAGTAGGGAAAGTCAAGGTAGAATTAACTGGAAAAGATTCTATATAAACAAGGCTTGAGGTTTTATAATCAGCAAGATCAACCTCAGAAGGAGAGAAAACATCAACAAGGGAGATAGAGTCTATAGGATCAAAATCAGTATCATAGGAGTTGAAAAATCTATAAGAAAAATCAAACTCATTAGGATCACTGACTTGCTGTTTGAAGGGAGAGTCCAAAGACTCAAAAATACCAACATAAGGAGACCAATCCATGGGAAGATCAGGATTACTAATTAGGGTTAGACTTAGTCACAATGGAATTGACATCCAAAATCAGTTCATAATATATTAAATACTCTAGGAAGACTCCATACGAAGGAAGGAGGTCATCTGAGATATGACACATGTGTAAAATTTCAAATGGATTCACAGAGT
Organism: Pseudotsuga menziesii; assembly: GCA_001517045.1. Classification (NCBI taxonomy): domain Eukaryota; kingdom Viridiplantae; phylum Streptophyta; class Pinopsida; order Pinales; family Pinaceae; genus Pseudotsuga; species Pseudotsuga menziesii. The sequence goes on from LPNX010585574.1 coordinate 306,012, forward strand.
GGAGATCAAGCTCCACATTTTGTATAGGATGACTCACCTGGTCAACTGCTGGTACCAAGTCCTAAGAAGGTAAGCATGAAAATAGAGGCTGCTTCTTAGTAGCAATTGAACGCAAAGGACATGAGGCCACATAGATTACCCATGGTGGGGTAGTGTCTATAGAAACACTGGGAATCAGTAAACGAAATACCTAGTCTCTAGTTCGGTCAACAGACGAATCAATAAAATCAAACTTATCGATAGTGAAAATTTCTTCTCCATGATTAAAGTACATCACACAAAATAATGTTGACACCACAACTTGCATGGAATAGACATAATCACGTCCAAGGAGTGTATTTAAGTCCAAGGGGTCTTATATCACCATGAATTCAACTAAGATGGTCTCTCCCCCCAAAGTAACAGGAATTTGAGAAATAATTCCCAAGGCTATACTAGTTCTTGTATCCAACACCATTAACAGACTAGAGTTTGACATAAGGCTAGGATATACCATGTCACACCAAGCATAAGCAGAAAAGATACTAACTAAGTATCCTTCATCAACAATACAACGAGCAATCGTGTATTGTTCAACTTTAACCTTTATTTGGGAAGGTGTATAGTAAGGAAGGTGCGGCTCAACTAGGCTATCCCAATCAAAGGAAGCAATCCTAGAGCTTCGTGGGGGTTGATCTGAAGTAAGTTCAATTCCCCTTTCTTCAGTAAGTTTTGAAATAGCAGTGAAGAAAATGTGACTAGAAGACACTTCACTCTCCAAAGGAATATTGGGATTGATTGACAATGGAATCGATTCAATCGCTTCATGGAAGTCACTCTCAGAAGGGAAACTAGGATTGACCAAATATGAAATTGGTTCAATTGTATAAGGACCACTCTCTAAAAGAAGAGTGGGATCGACCAAAGCTAAGATTGGTTCAACCATTTGATCAACCAAACATTGACTAGGATGTTGAGAAACTATAGGTTGTTCAAGAGAAGGAAATTCTTGAGTCTCAAAACACACTCTTCACACATATGCGATAGCAAGACATTGGTGAGTAAGATAACGTCCCTTACATAGCTTACAAGGGAACTTAATTTTGCACTTCGAACAACTATTTTTCTCAATAGTGTCAACATGACTAGTAGTGGCTCGATGGTTTTCCTCAGCATGAACCGCAGAGGCTGAGAGATTTCCCCCAACATGAATTTTGAGGCTAAGAAACTAGGTCCAACATGAATTGTAGAGGTTGGAAGGGAAGGATCAACATGCTTTGCAGCAGTTGAGTGTGTGCTTCCAACATGACCATCAAAGGATAGGTGTATGGATCCAACATTACCTACACATATTGGATGGGGATGTTCAAATTGACCTACATAGGTTGAACGGGTGCCCTCAGGATGAAATGCAGAGGCCAAGGGCCTAGATCCAACATAACCTAGAAATGTTGGAAGGATCCCACCAGCATGATCAATAGAGGCTCGATGGTGAAGATCAACTTGACTTGTATAGGTTGAGTGCTTAGATCAAACATGACCTACAGAGGTTGGATAGGTCCCCCCAGCATGAAATTTAAAGGCTAGGTGGTGAGGTTCAACCTGACTTATAGAGGTTGAACGGGTTCCCCCTTTCATATGTGTCTTATTCCTATTATTCCTTATTTTACTTCTTTTAGACTATTAGTTACTAATATTAGTACTTTCACCACATGACATAGAAGGAGGAGGAGACGCATCTATTGGTGAAGGGAAAGCAATGTTTTGATGGCCTTGATATAAGGAGATTACTTGAGAAGCATTTAGGACAGTTGGAGTGGAAAACAATCACATTGGTATCCCTAGGGTGAATCTAGGTAGACTTAAGGTGGCCATCAAAGGAACACCAACATTTTATATGAGAGGAATAGTACAAGGAGTTCCTAGTAAGGGGATCTCTTGGTTGGTGTTCAAAGGGGTGTTAGCATTAGTTTCAAAAAATAAGAAAAAATATGAGGTCTATAGGAAACCAACAATAAAAAAACACACCACTAGAAAAATACCTAAGCATCAAGCCAAGAAAACAAAGATTCCTTCCAAAGTAAATTCTGGGATGATGAGGGACCAAAACTAACCATTGAAGGAAGGAGAGTATTTACTTGACATGTCTTGAAGAGCCCTCCGGGTGCAAGCACTAGAATCACTCAACCGCCCTCCCGAATTGTCTACCGAGGTTACCTTCCCAGTCTACCCTAGGTGCACTACAAATATCCTTTCAATGCCACCCATGTAAGATCCTAGCAGAGAACATACTAAGGATACCAAAATCACAGAGAAAGTCCAGAGGAACAGTCATCAGTCCAACTGATGCACATGGGAATGGTAGCAAATCCCAAAACCCAAACAGTACCAAGCACCACACAGGGCCAGGAGGAGGTACAATATGAGTCCCCAAATGTGCAACAACTTTGGTGTATGCTTTACTGATAAGTGGAGGGGTATCTCCAACAGCTCGTATCGCATGGCCTTGTGCTTGACTCCTCTGTGAGAGAAGCTTTCCATTTTATTTTTCAATGATTTTGGATTTCCTAATAGATAGGACACTATGTATTAGTTTGAATTTTTGGGTAGTTAAGATATACCTATACCGAACACTAGCCTAGACTAGTGTGTGTCCTCCCTATAAATAAACATTACGAATAAATTTTAAATCTTAAGTGTTTATTTTAAAGGGATTTTAATTACTCAAATGGGGTGGAAAAGGTGAAACCAATGGTGTTTTGACTCAATGTCGAAACAAAATGACTAAGCAAAGAGAAATGAGATGCAAAAAGAAAAAAAAAACTATTCTCTTTCTTTTTCAAATAGAAACTTGAAATCCACAAAAGAAAATTTTATTTTTATTTTTTTCAAAAACAATGATATACAATGCATTAAATACAAAACCCTAATCTACATGCATATAAAACAAACATGTATTTATTTTTCTTGAAACATAACGAAAAGAACACTAGATGCAGCCTAGCGCAAAAGTATAAATTTTGTGTCTTTGCTTTCCAACAAAATCTCAAAAATCATAATGCAAGTGAATGCAAACTTAAGAAAGTTTGAACAATATAATCATATATCAGTAAATGATGCAAGAAGATCCTATAATGACACACTTCACCCAGGAAGGAAGAAATGACACAAAAACAAACTTGGCAAAACTATCAAACTCAAAATCTTACTAGATCCACAAACATGGATACATACAAACTTAGACTACAAACAACAGTGCAGAGCATAAAGTTTTCCTAAGGACTGATCAATGACCTAGAACACAAGAACTAAACCCAAAATCCAAGTAGGAGGACCAACAACATTGACAAATGAATAAATTAAAATAAAAAGAACCCATGGACTTGAAATATCAAGTAAACTGTGGGATGTACAGGCCTAAGACTTATAGAATCATGTCAGAAATAGAACCTTCACAAGCCTCTGAGAGTTCAGCAAAATAGGGACAAGCAAGAACCCTATGAACTCAGAGAAATCTATAGGAACATGCAACTATTATAAATACAAACCATGTGTGACACACAACTGGCCAAAATGAAACCCGTGTATACAAGGTAAAACACGTGACTGTTAATAAGACAATCCATGTGTACTACTAAAATTTTTCAAAGAAAACAGTACTAGTAGTCAGTCCTTGAACATTCCAAACTAAAAATCAAAGGAAAAAGGTAGACAAATCACACCCATAATCAAAAAGATAAAATACTAGTCAAAAAACCTAAAGGGAAGGACCCACAACAGGTTGGATTCTCTAGCGAAGTCGTCAGTTCTGTTGTTTGGGAAAACAAACCCTTATAACCTAGGGTCTCTGGGGTTACCAACTTACTAAGATATACTTGCAGACAATCAACTATGTATAAATAGAAATAGGAATAGTAAGAAAATTTTGCAAACTTGGTTTATGATGGTTGATCCAAGCCTTTTCTTCTCCTATTCCAGTTGCTTCCATAGCTTCCAGGGATTCTCCAATCACCTGCAAAGAACAAGTGCTTCCTAGAAATATCTTTTATATATATATATATATATATATATATCAATGGTTAATGAAAAACATACTCATAATGACATTATAATATAATTCAATAATCAGCATATACAAGAGTGCACAATATTGGAAGAATAACTTTCTTTATTGATAAATAGAGAATGGTGGTATTACAACCCAACTTTTGAAACAAGTACTCCTTCTGCAAACCAATGAGACTTAGTTATGGTACTCCAAGATGTATGAAGGCATACCACTAGCATAACTTTTCTCTTCTGGGAATGATTGATTAGCCCCATCACATGCCCTCTATTTATACATGAGATAAAATAGAGGTTTCGAAGGTTAGGATGGTTGAGACAGTTGCGATACTTATGATTAGAGGCTCAACTGATCTCGAGGGCTAATCATGATTTATGTTTTGTAACTTCAAATTGAGGTACACATGAGTATTGATATAGGAAATTTGCGTATGAAGCACTCATTTATTTAAGGAAACCCGCGTGTTCAATGTGCACACGAGTTGAAATTCACATACTTGCATGTGAAACGTGGGTTGCTGTGTAAATATTCGTGTGTGCAACCCTAATGTCCAAATAAAAATATATTCAGCTGGTCAGGAGATGATGTATTAATAGTCATGCCCATCTATAGTGTTTTGGCTACTTCAATCCAGTTTGTCCTTTTTTTCCCAACATATTGGATTTCAGTACTCGAATGGAGAAGTGTCATTTTACATGATAACATTAATTTCCTTAGTAAGGTTGCATCTTGCTTAAATTTTGAAATATTATGCTTGGATTTTTTTTCTTTTTGAACGTTGTTTTTAATCAAGTAATTATTTCAAAAAATAAAGTAGTATTTTCTATTTTCAAGTAGTATATTTTACATTTATATTCATTTGAGAACATCATATTTTTACACTTCCATGTCGTTCTAAGCATTAACAGTTGTTAAAATGAATGTTTAATATAAAAAATTACTAGACTTTTTGGATTTACTATGACTCACCAACTTGCCTAGGGAAAGAGACTTAGACTAGTGTGGAAGAAAACAATCTGAGGATATTTCAAACATTGAAACATAGGTGTCTATCACAAGGATATAAAAATCCAATATTGTAAGGGTGTGGCCGAAAATATACTCTCTAATAGGATTCAAGCATGATGTCATGTGAGATTAAGTTTAGGACATTACCCCTTCAATTGTTAAATAAGAATTTGTGATATTTTCCATGTACATGGATTTTAGTACCAACTTGGGCCCCTTGTGGTGTTGATAATTATGATATTTCAGGATAAGTTACCCTTCCTATGTATATGATTCTAACAATTGATGGTTCCCCTGAACACTGACTACAAGTCAGTAACCTTACTAGCTTTTCTTAGGTGGCACCTACATGACTATAGGGGGGATTCCTATGGTACCTTGAGAATACATTAATACAAAATCCCAGTACCCTTGCATGACATCCTATACCTGTCTTAGAGACTTTATCCAAGAATGGTTGTTTTCAAAGGCCTTGGAAACTGCTTGTCCTCCTTTGTTATTTGGTTGTGAGACTTAACCAACCCACACTAAACTTAAAAAGGACCTATGTTTCCTTGTTTGATATATCTAGGAATTTTTCTAGTGGTGTGTTTTTTGTTCTTAGTTGGACTAAGATATTTATTACTTGTTGAGTTGGAAATTAAGGCTAAGGCTCCTATGGACACCAAGCTAGGACCTATGTGCAAGGGGTTCCTTGTGCTTTACCATTTGTTGAGAATGTTGGTGCTCCCTTGATGACCACTTTGAAATTTACTAAAATCACCACGGGACTATATATTTGGTTGTTCTCCACTCCGAATGTCTTAAATGATCTTGATTATTATCAAGAAAACACTTTATATCAAGGGCATAACAATTTTTTTCTTTCTAGTAAAATCTTCTCTTCCTCCTTCTGCCTCATGTGGTGAAAGTTTTGATATTAATAACCAATAGTCTAAATGGAATAGGATGGAGAATAATGGGAAGAATATGTGAATACATGGGGAAATTCCCCATCCTCTAGAGGTCGTTCTAAGGAAACTCGTAGCAATCCGTTGAAGTTCATGTTGGGAAACTAATCAAGTCATTGCAAGTCATAATAAAAACCCACAATGAGCCTCTAGAAGTCAAGCTAGGGATAAAATTCAATCACCGTAATTCATACTGAAAGTATGCCATTAATCACTATGAATCATGTTGAGGAAAATTCACCAATAATTGCAAGGTATACTATCAACAAGCCACCAATCATTGCAAGTCATACTAGTGGCAAAAGACCAACCATTGCAAGTCATTGTTGAGGAAAGAAACCGACTGTTGCAAGTCATGTTGGGTAGAAATAGTCATAAAATGTTAGTCATGCTAGAAATGTTAACACTTTTTAGAAATCTAAGCATATAGGATGCAATCTTAAGTTATGTTATAAAATTTGCAAGGGATATCACCTTACTAACCTATGCCTGATTATTCCAAAGGTGTAAATACTTTGGCCTATGCCTTAAGGATCTTATTCTCCTTAGTACCTATAATATCCCAATAACATATTCAACCTTCAGCTGATAAATATTTCAAGTCAATGCAATATTTGACTGGCCCACTCCTCCTTTGCAGAGTGTTGATGTTGAAGTAGTTGAACCAATGTCATATTTAGTCAATTCCACCCTTTGTATGGAGAGTGGTAAAATCAACGCAATCTTTGGCCAATCCCACTCTTCCTTTGCGGAGTAATGTGTCTACCACTCAATTTTTCCACATTATTGGTTGAGAACTTTCTAGGAAAGGGGAATCTCATTTTGTTTTGAATGAATCCCCAACAAGATCTATGATTTCTTCCTTTGATTGGCATAGCCTAGAAGAACCTTTCCTTCCTTCTACTACAACTTTTCAAATAATGGTTCAAGTTAAACACTATGTGGTTGCTCATTGTATTGTAGATGAAGGATCCTCTATTAGTATTTTATTAGAATATTATTGGAAAGGGGTGGGATCTCCCAACCTTGTGTTGGCTATTTATCATCCACTCCATTTTGGTAAAAGGACTAGAGAAAATTTGGGATTTATTCCTCAATTTCATACTACCTTAGATGGGAAGAGTGTCTCAGTCAATTTTATGGTTATGGAGGACCCTTTGGACTCTTATATGCTCCTTGGGAATGATTATGTATATTCTATGAATGATGTGGTGTTTACGGAATCTTTTGTAATTAATTTTCCTCACAATAAAAGCATTATCACTATTTTTTAGTTTTCATTTGGTGATATTTCTCATTACCAAAATTTACGACAAGTATAGCCTTTGTATATTCCTAGTTTTTCAACAAGAACTACCCTTCCATGGGTGAATTATGTGTCCTTATATTCCTCTTGTACAATAGATACTAAGAAAAAACCTCTATATTTGTACTTACCTTATTGGAACTTGATCCCTATAGTTGTTGAAGGTGATTCATCCAATGCGGGCGTTAGCATAGTTTTGTTAGCCATTGGATAAGTAAGGTTTGAGAAAACTAAAGGTGTGGTATGAAGGATTTTTTCTAGATGTGATTGAAAGGTGCTTAAAAAATTCCAAATTATAGACCCACCCTGTGATGTTATCATAAAACCATAGGTTAAACTAATAAAGGGATAAAGGTGAAAGGATCGCGCCTATGGTACATCCTAAAAATTTCAATGGTTTAGATCTCTAGGAAGAAAGATCTATAGTGGGTGTTGAATCTGCCAATGAAAGTTGTGTGGAAGTAGGAATTTTCATAATAAACATAAAGGTTTAAATTGCCCACTTTAATCTACGATGGAGATTTGAAAACTAAAAGATCTACAGTGCAGGAGGATTCTGTTGTGTGAAGATGCATGGAGTTTTAGGATAAATATTCCTCCCTTTGTCTAAAGAAGCCTAAATTACCACTTATCCTAATTTCTTCACTTGAATATATGACTACATCATCAACTAGATCATCTGCCTTCAATCAGGGAGCCTAACTAAGTCTTCTCCTTCAATTGGGGAACCTAACTAAGTCTCTGACTTCAATCTAAAATCAAGATTGGGTTGATTTGCATGAGCTAAATTCCCCAATTAGTTAAATGATAGTTGTTTCACCTACTTTTAGTTAAATTGGACGTGCAAAGGTGCATTCCTCATAAATTAGCCTATATTTGGTTAATTTTAGTTAGCTGGAGTGATTAAAGGTGCCCCCACCTACTTTTGGTGTCTTAGTTCAGTGCAATTTAGTCCAAATCACCTAACTGAAGGCATACATCTGCCCTCCCCTACTGATTGACATGGATTTTAGTTCTATTCAGTTAGACTCAGTCTAAGCTACCTTTGGGTTAGTTTGAGTCAATTAAGGTTGTGTTAAGTGGATTAGAATAGCTACAAGCATCATTGAAGGCTCTTGGAACTTAAAATTCGAACCAAATAATACCGGATCATATCAAAATAAGATCATATTAGATCCAAATAATTTCAAATCAAATCCAAAAGTGTGGAATGACATCAAATCCCCAGCAACAATTTTGAAGGATACTTGTGGTACTTGATTTTTCACACCAAAATTGGTGAGAGAAACTACAAGAATTACTTAAATATCTTGAAGCTTAAAAAATGAACCAAATAAGATCATATCAGATCCAAATAAGTTCATATCAGATCCAAGAGTGTGCTCCACCGATATGGTAGATGCATAGTTTTCTCCTTCTTCAAAATTATGAGTATTGGTGCATGCAATCCCGTAGGAATCTAATGGAAGCTCTAGACAAATAAAAGTGAATGGATCACTCCTACAATCCAAATATAGTTAAAATGAAATACAATGGCATACATATCAAGACAATTCGATTCCATGAGAGGTAATTCAAATTGAGTGCAAAAGAGTGGCTTAGATATCAATTAGACACCACTCGGCACATTATTTAACCACTTAAAACAACCTCAATTGAACCTAACTATATCAGAGGAATTTTATACTAATTCTAACTGAATATAACTCAACTGCATGTCAATGAATAGGTGAGGGTGCATTTATGACTTCAGTTAGGTGAGTTGAACTAAACTGCACTGAACTGAGTCACAAAAAGTAGGTGGGGGCACCTTTAATCTCTCCAACTAACTAAAATTAACCAAAAATGGGATAATTGATGAGGAATGTTCCTTTTCATTTCACATTTAACTGAAATGAGGTGAAACAACCATCAATTAACTGATTAGGGTGTTTATGTGATGTAGATAAACCCAGATTTTCTCCTAGACTGAAGGAGGAGACTTAGTTAGGGTCCCCGATTGAAAGAGAATACCTAGTTAGGATCCATAATTGAAGGAGGGTGATTTTAATTTCCATTTTTAATAATTTTATTAAAATTACCAATTTGTCATTTTTTCTCCTATTTCGACCTTTGAGTAGTTTTGATGTCCAGGTCTCCAAATTGACCGAAATTATCCAAAATATTCTGAGAAGGTGTATGAATGATATTAAGACTTGAATATTATGTTCAAGGATGATTTATGACCCTCCAATTACTTAATAAAATTTGTTTTGTATTCTTGTCAAAGTAGCAGTCTTTACTAGCAAATTGGGGTTCCAATTCCCCCTAGGTAAATTCTAGAAATGGCTTCTCAAATGATCCCAAAACCACTCGAATTTATGAACACAGGAAGAGGATGTTTAAGTAAAATTTTAAAGTTATAATATGAATCATTATTCACTTTATAAAATATTTTATTACCCTCTCCCAAGTAGCTACAAAATCACTAATTCGACCCTTGGGGAAATGACACCAAATCTTCTCCAAATGCAATTACACTGAGTAAAATAACCTCAAATTCTTAAGTGTTGAACATTAAAATTTTAATACTCATAAATTATAGTCCATGCATCATAAATATATCATATATACATTATTCCATTCAAAATAATCATCATTCCCATGGCATACATCAATATAGTGGGGAAATGGTCATTGTTTGCTCATTAATAGTCACATTTACATATAACCCTTGTATATTTAGACCTGATAATTTTTTAAAATGAATAAAATAGAATATTAAAATTATTACAATCATAAATTTACCATGATAATATCTCACAAAGAGTACAATAGCTTACCCAAAGTTCAATATCAATATATTGGGGAAATGGTCATTGTTTGCTCATTAAAAATCACTTTCACATACAACCATTTGGTATTTAGACCTAATAATTTATGAATATGAATAAAATAGTATATTAATATTATTAAATTCATAAATTTACCATGATAATCTCTCCCAAAGAGTACAATAGCTCACCCAAAGCGATATCCCTCCATGAGCAAGAATATGCAAGAAAAACTGGAATTGGTTGAGAGAAAGTGTTGCGCTAGAAGGAACCACAAGATGCCCTATATATTACATATTAAAATAAAAAATCCATTATATATCCATGAAATACCCAATTTTCCTCTCCAAACACTAATTTATATGGGAATCTTTCACTCTCGAAATTGGATAAGGCAAGAAACTAGTCACCCACTAGCTCTCTCAATTCACAAATGCAAATTTCTCAAATGATAAAAAGATATTATCTTGGTTTATCCCTATATTTTATAAACATACTTAGCCTTATAAGGTTATAAATCCATCCACAAACTCAAGCCAATTCTAATTAGGGTGTGTGCTTAAGATTTTCCATGTGTCCTCCCTTTCCTAGTCTTCCATATTCCCGCAATTCGAGTAGGAACCCACTGAGCTTCCCCAGCTCACATGAGAACCCTATTGGATTCTATATTTCTACTTGAAATTTCATATATGTCAAATTTCAGCCTTAAGATCTGATTTTTTCATAGGTTTCATAGCATCTTCATCATTGTTGTCATAGAGCTAGGGAATCTAGCCCAAGTGTCTCACTAGCTCCAAAATGACTCTTCCTCTCCTATGTAAGTTACATTTCCTTCCAAATTAGACCTATGATTCATATGGGAAAGTGTATTATCCTTATAACTCATCCAATAACATTTATTCTTCCCATGGATTCAAAATTGCAAGATGAGGATGCCATGTGGAACAGAAATTCTAGCTTGTGTGGGCCTCATAATATCCATGTGTGTCCATGATCCATTGCCACTTCAATTTTATCTTGTATTTATTTAATTAGCTCAATTATTAAATATTTATTCCATTCTATAGTCTAAAAATCATCTATTATCTCCCTTATTAAAATTCCAAATGTATGCATCTAACCTAGGAACTAGTAGGATTGATGGAATTGTATGGCTATGCAATTATTTAAAATGGGGACATTACAGCCCTCCCCAACCAATATTGCTTGTCCTCAGAAAATTTTAGATTTGGATGCTGCAAAATATTCATATTCCCAAGTGGCATCCTCATTTTGTACTCCTTCCCTTGCACCAAGTTCTCTCTTATGGTTTTGCTCATTGATTTTCTTTAGCTGCAACTTGAGTAGTCACACTCATGTACTGTAATTTTGTGCTCCCAAATGTAAAGAGATGTGTAATATGCATATTGATATATCCTATAAAATCACCTATAACATCACCTATAACACCAAAATTATTAGTCAAATCCATAAAAACCAAATTTGTGCAAATGATCTTTAACTCCATATTTGGGAAACATTTTCTGAACTTTCATCCCTTTTTGCTTCTGCATAATTCTTTGAAGTTGGTGATGAGTTACCAAAATTTGAGTTTATTAATATTTCAATAAAAATTCAGAGAGGAAACACCATGATTGTTTCTGCATTACTCTTATTACAATCAACTTCTCAAGTGGCGAATCAATCTCCAATGCTGCTTGTTGCCCCCAAAATTGAAACCAATGAGACCAAAAAGGATCCTAGGGTCTCATATCATCCTGATACATGCATAGTGTGAAATTTCTATGTTTAAATTCCATGAACACCAAGCATGTGAAAATTGAATCCATATCTCAAAGGTTCTCCCACATAGGAAACTCGAACAATGCTCTGCAAAGATGAACTCAAACAACTGAAGGTTGGTTTTCTTTCTCAAACCAATAATCAAACTGCTACTCCAAATGAGATGAAACCAAGCAATGCCAGGATCCCATTGTTTGCATTGCACCCTTCCAAACATCATGAGTGCAAAATATAGATCATGAAATTACATAACAACATAATACAAATGTACATCAAGAAGGTATCTCATCAAAGAATCATGAAAGTGCCTGTACATCCAAGTAAGTAGATCACCATGTGGCCCATAGACACAAGCATCAAGTATTATATAAGATATTCCCCAATGACATAGGTGAGCATCCCCTGTCCCATAATGTTACTCCAAAAATATATAAATTGCATCAATATAATCATTCGTGTGTTCTTTCATCCAAGAAGTGATTGAAGAACCTCCACCAAAATATGAACCAAATAAGGAGCTTGAAGAAAACATGAATACTTCAAGTGGATCAAAGAAGTATCATCAATACAATCATGAATATGTATATCATCATGAAATAACAGAGTATTTTTCTTCCAACAATAATGTTCTTCAATCATATATATCTTCACCCAAGTGTGGGATGAATTTCCTCCAACGTTAAATGGACTAGGCAAGGAGCAAGGAAAATCATGAGTCTCCAAGTGACGCGAGTGAATACAATAGGTTCATCCATGTTGATGTGTATCATCATAATGTAAAAATGGATTCTTCTACAAATTTAAATAATATGGTTCTATAATCATGTCATCATCAAAAGGAGAAACCTTTCACCCAAACTTCATTAGGATCAATGCTGCAAAATTGGGAAGTGTAGGATGTAGGATAAAGAACCAACTCACCAAAATTATTAGAAAGTGAAAATTTGTCATCATGTGAAGGTTCCATAGAGGTAGGATTATGCACTTCCCTTAAAAATACAGAACTTTCCTCATGGGTTGGTTCCAAGGTAGTGGAATCATGCACTTCTCCAAAAAGTGTGAAAACATTTTCAAGAGGAAACTCAAGTTCCTCTTCCACCACAAAAAAGTTATTGGATATCATAAATATGATATTCAAACACATCAAGAACCTTCAATTTTCCATGGCTCTGATTATCCCTCTTGTCATGAGATTCCTCCAGGAAATCTACCATATTACAATTTGAAACATAGGAGGAAAAACAAGTATGTTGTAACCTACCAAGAAGTTGTTCAGTTTGATTTTTTAGCTTATGAATATCTTCATTATTCTTCATGTAACCATTGATTAAGCTCAACTAAATTATTTCTATAAAAAAACAAAGACATGAAATTACCTTCAATGTTGCACATTGTTATTTGAATCTTCTCCATGTCTTCAAGGAAGGATGGATCCTCCAATGAAGAAATTTTACAACAATAATTTGACATTTCACCCATGGATATCCATTTCAGCGATCTTCAAAGACCCTTCAGTGAAGGATGGTTCATGGGATTGAACCTCTTTTTTTTTTCTTGATTTGATCAACTTCTTGAAGCTCAAGTGGTGATGGGGAAGTTGATCTTTGTTCTTCATTATCTGTCACAAGGTATTCATCCTCATTCTTATGAGAAATTAGGCTTGTATCAACATTTTCAAATATGATATCCATGTCACCAACATAGAGTTGTGAGCACCCATCAGTAGGTTCTCCTTCATAGTTCAAAGATCCATCAATAGATTATATTTGATTGGAACAACCCTCATTAGTAAAGATTGTGTTATTGTCTTCACCTTCCTCTTTATGTTCTTCTCTGAAATCACCTTGAGGTAATTTATGCTCCACTTCATGGTTCTATGTTTCTTCCTTTAATGGTGGTGTATCTAGGCTCTTTTCACAAATAGGATGATTTTTTCTCATTTCATGCTCCTCCAAACTTGTGGATAGTTGATTGTACCTTAATGAATTCATGTTTTCCTTCTTATTCCTAAATCCATAATTGAAAATATATTATTGGAAATAATACCACTCATGAATATCCCCTCTCAAATTTCGATACTCCTGGAGACATGCTCCAATATCTATGCTTGTAATTTCTGTAATTGTTGGTCGAGGAGGAAGGAAAGTGGAATTGTGGTTCTATTGTGAAGCCAAGACATGTTTGAGACTTTTTCTTCAATGTATGGTTTTAATGAAAGGCTTCCAATACCATGCTCTGATACCACTATAATTTCCCTTTTTAATAATTTTATTAAAATGACAAATGTTTCACTTTTTCTGCTATTTCGACCTTTGACTAGTTTTGATGTCTAGGTCACCAAATTGACCCAAATGCTCCCAAATATTCTAAGAAGATGTATGAATGATATTAATAATTTAAAATTATGTCCAAGTATTATTTATGACCCTCCAATAACTCTTCAAACTTTTTTAATATTCTGGTCAAAGTAGGAGTCTTTACTAGCAAATTGGGGTTCCAACTCCCCCGAGGTAAATGTTGGAAATGCCTTCTCAAATGCTGCCAAACCCACTTTAATTTATTAAAATAGGAAGCGTATGTTTAAGGGACATTGTTAATGTCTCATATGCATCATTATTTAGTTTATACAGGCTATTATGACCCTCTCCCAAACAGCAACAAAATCACTAATTCGACCCTTGGGGAAATGGCACCAAATCTTCTCCAAATGGAATTAAACTAAGTAAAATGACCTCAAATGCTTAACTGATGAACAATGAAACTTTTAATACTCATAAAATAAATTCCATTAATCATAAATATATCAGAGAGTCATTCTTCCATTTGAAATAATCAACATTACCATGAAATACATCGATATAGTGGGGAAATGGTCATTGTATACTCATTAATAGTCACTTTCACATACAAACATTGGATATTTAGAACTAATACATTATGAGAGTGAATAAAAAATAATATTAAACTTATTAAAATCATAAATTTACCATAAAAGTCTCTCCCAAATAGTACAATATCTCACCCAAAGCGTAATATCATATATTGGGGAAATGGTCATTGTTTGCTCATTAAAAATCACTTTGACACACAACCATTTGGTGTTTTAACATAAAAATTTATGAATATGAATAAAATAGTATATTAATATTATTAAAATCATAAATTTACCATTATAATCTATCCCAAAGAGTACAATATCTAACCCAAAGCGCAATCCCTCCATGAGCAAGAATATGCAAGAAAAAATGGAAATGGTTGAGAGAAAGTATTGCACTAGAAGAAACCAAGAAATTCCATGTAGCTTACACATGAAAATAAAAAATCCATTAAATCTCCATGAAAGACCTGAGTGGATTCTCCAAACACCAACTTGGATGGGAATCTTTCACCCTCGCAATTGGCTAAGGGAAGAAACTAGTTATCCACTAGCTCTCTCAATTCACAAATATAAATTTATCAAATGATCAAATGCTCTTCTCTTGCTTGATCCCTGTATTTTATAAACATCCTTTAACTTCTAAGGTTACCAATCCATCCACAAACTCAAGCATATTCTAATTAGGGTGTGTGCTCAATATTTGCTATGTGTCCTCCCTTTCCTAGCCTTCCATCTTCCCCCAATTCGACTAGGAATCCATTGAGCTTCCCCAAATCACATGAGTGCCATATTTAATGCTATATTTCAACTAGATATGTCATATATGTCATATTTCAGCCTTCATAACTTATTCATGTCATATGCGTCATATCATCTCCATCATTGTTGTCATAGAGCTATGGATTCTAGTCCAAGTGTCTCACTATTTCCAAAATGACTCTTCCTCTCCCATGTAAGTTACATTTCCTTCCAAATTAGACCTATGATGCATATGGGAAAGTGTATTATCCTTAGAACTCATCCAAGAACATTTAGGCTTCCCATGGATTCGAAATTGCAAGAGGATGCCATGTGGCACATAAATTCTAGCTTGTGTGGGCCCCATAATCTCCATGTGTCTCCATGCTCCATTGCCACTTCAATTTTCTCTTGTATTTGTTTAATTAGATCCATTAATACATATTTATTCCATTATAATGTATGAACATCATCTACTATCTCCCTTATTGAAATTCCAAATGTATCCATCTAACCTAGGAACTAGTAGGATTGATGGAATTGTCCTGCTATGCAATTATTTAAAATGGGGACATTACAATGATCCAGTTGATAATGCAGTCACATATTCGAGTCAAGAAATTAGGATAAGTGGTAATTTAGGCTGATTTATCCAAAGGGAGGATTATTTATCCTAACATGGAGAAATTTAGATCGAGGATCAGCGGAATGTTATAAAACTCAACATTAATCGATGGTAGAGACTGATGGTTGCTGAAATCAACGACGGAGATCGGCTCCGCTGGGAGACAATGCACACTAAATGATTAGTTAAAATTCAATAGAATTGATCAAGTGAATTAGTAATCAATGACCATTATAACAGATGGATGAGAATGATGGTTGATAAGTGATCTGCTCAAAGAAGCTGCACACTAATTTGAAAATCAAAGGATGGGAAAGTAGCAAAGAGAAAATGATCAAGGTTTGTAATGCGACCTAAGTTTATGAGAAAGAGGTAATGGAGAAGTTTTATATATTTAGCTAAGAAAATTAGTGATTTGGTAGATCTCTTAAATTTTTCCAAGGGACAAAATAATAGTGGAACCTCAAATATTACCCAAACATTTATTAAAAAACATGAAAATTTTATATTATTAATATAAATGTGTTATATATTTATATTAATATTTAAATCCAATGTGATATCGTTTGGCACAAATTTTGAAATACATCATATTAAATTTCACAAAGGACTAAACTTTGGATGAGCGGCCACCAGTTAGTCCCCTCACTCAACTAGCTCTAGGTGTAATTTTTGAAGTGGTAGCATAATGTTTACGATGGTTTTACTTTTTACTACGTGTCACTCCCATGTTTAATCCACTAGGAGCTACACCATTGTCTCAACCCAATCTTTAGATCAGCATAATAAAGTTTGTTGTATAAAATCTCATGTCCGCGAAATTTTCTCAATGTCCAAAAGCTTATGTTATAAACTTTTCGTCCTGACTACATTTGCTCCAAATTCAAAACAAGACATGGTTTTCAAATGAGTGGATAGTTTTCATAAGGAAAATGAAAATTGTTTACAAATTTCATTTATTTGGAGAATCTCTTTTTCAAATTTCATTTTATAAATTCATAAACCATAAAATTCAAAGTTTAAGATCAAGGAAAAATGAGACATAGTATTCACAACCAGTGGTTGGATTCAAAGAGAAAATTGTTCATGAGTTTTCATTATTTTGGGAAATTGTTTTTGAATTTAATTTTATGAAATCCATCAACAATTAGATTCAAAATGAAAAAATAAAGAAACAAAACAAGGCATGGAGTGTGGATGGTTTTGGATTTTTGTTTGGAATTTCATTTATGAAATTCATAAAAATAAGATGTGGAAAAATTTAAGAACAGTTTGATGAGATTTTTCCAAAGTTGGACTTTAACAATGTTTTTTACCAAACTAGGTAAGTGAATCATCAATCCTTTAGAGCATGTGTCAAAGCATTCAGTTTTCAAAGCAACAAATCAGTTAGAGGATAACATATCAATATTCCTTACCATATTTTAAGCAAACAATTTTAATTCCAACAACTCCAATATGCGATGAGTCATAAGTTTAGAATAGATGCAGCAATAATATCTCTATTCATGGTGTTAGCACCGAGAATCACACCCAAGGTTGTAGGAAGGAGGATCCTGAGGTAACAATAGAACCAGTTTAGGAGAGGGACCTGGCTCCTCCGATTCTGAAGAGGGATCTCTCACACATACATAACAAGGCCAGATTTACGTTGTCACAAGATAAGTATCAAACATTGGTGGTTGGAAATAAAAGAAAGATCTATCGGGCTATGGAGTAAAAAATAACAAGAGAATAGAGTAGTTTGCATAGGAAAATGATTACAGGAGAAAGGTATTGCCTCTATCATTGTCATTGTAGTTGGGGTCTAATGGTAATAGAAGAAAGATGACATTCTGCTAGTGTAGAGCACCGCGAGGATGAATTCCACTCCAGTTTTGGAAGAAAATTTTAGTGGATATCAAAGAGAATGGTAGGATAATATGGGTATGAATTCCTATCCATTATACATTAAGTCTATGACATGAAGAAAACAATATTGTAAAGAAGCAATAGAAATAACATGTCCATGAGAAAAGAAAAGTACAGATTGTAATTTGGGAACACACAAGAATTCATGTAGAATACATACAACCAACAATCATCTTTGTACATTAATAAAAAAGCATTACAAACACAATAGTCTTGCAAATTCAAAACCAACCAACCCTTTATCAATCTACGGGGAGTACATTTATAGTGCTTCAGACCCCCAAGACTGACCTTAGGGCTGAAATTAGTTACAAACTGACAAAAAAACTTCAAACAAACTCTAACATGGCATATTTTCCATGATTTACACAAAAAAAAAAATATGATGCAAACTCTTGAACAATAGGCTTGAAAGCCGCTCCTACATATCCCATCTGGTGACAATTGTGTGAAATATGAGAGAGGTTATTGTGATTTACCATGTCCCCATCAAAACCCGTGTCTTTTTTTTTCTCTAGTTCACCTCTAGATCCTTGAGATCTGATTTTGAAATCAATGACTCAGAAAGTAGACTTCAAATTTCTGGAAAAATACACTCTGAAGATCCTTTTAATGCTCCCAATATGTGATACCTGTGTAAAAACAAAAGGATATTTTTGAATATTATCCTATTATGAAAATAAAACTCTCTCAATTTTGTAAAATTCATTTCTTGTTGGCAGAAACAGCCCTTTGAATTTGATGACTAAAGTAGTCATTTGAAAATCTGGAAATTCCCCCTTGAATATCACTTTGATTCTCTCACTCCATAGAAACTGTGTGAAAACTGAGAGAGGTTATTGTATATTGGCCTGTGCTGGAGAAAAATTTCTCTCAGTTTCTTAAAATTCTTCTCGGTTTGGAGTAAATACTTCCCGGAAGTTAATGACTAAAATAGTCAATTCCATAAAAGCTAACATGCTCTGCTGCTGCAATTGCCATTTGATATTCTATTTATTGTTTGAATTTATTGACATCTCCATCTGAAGGTTCACAGCCAGCACAATTCTTGTGAACATCATTGTTTCACCTACATACACATCCACTTTTATCATTCCATGCAAATGTAAATTTGTCCTGCTACCCTTATAGATGAACAAATTCTACTTTGACCGATGGAATAGATCGAACACTACACGTGTCGAGATCTAAACGTAGACATAGGCATCCCACTCATTCTAATGGCTATTAAACAAAGAGAACTTTAATTGAGCATTATAATTTTCCACCATTAATCTATTGGGAAAATGCAAGATGTATTAACATGTGTTTGAAGCTTGCACACCATATGAGATTTAGCTAATTTTTCAAAAGATTAAATGACAAACACTTTCAATAAGCGAAATTGTATGGGTGGTTTACCAGGGTGAATTTTTCCTCTCAGCCGTCAAAATAGTTGACCCATACAAAATTTCACCAATTTTAAAACTGAATTTGCTCCCTGCATGTTGATGTAGAGAAATTATTTCATGCCGTTGGATCTGTTGGGTAAATTTGAGTCTTTAATATACCCCCTTGATTGCTAAAAAATAGGCTTCAAAGGCCCACCTAAGCCTCTCAACTGGTGATAGTTTTGTAAACAATGAGATATTTTTTTTTGATTGACCATGTTCTTGACAAAACCCATGTTCCCGTTTGTCCATATTCCCCTCTAGCGCTTCAGGATCTTCCTTTGAATTGGATGACTTAGACAGAATTGCAAAATTTTGGAAAATTTCCCTCTGGAGATGGCTTCGATTATCTCAATACATGGAACTTACGTAAACAATGTGAGAGGTTATTGTAGATGAACATGTTAGGAATAAAAATCTCTCTCAGTTTCCCAAAATTCATCTTATTTTGGTGGAAATAGGTCGCAGAAGATAATGACTAAAACAATCATTTCACAAAAAATGTGTTTTGTAGAAATGTATGAAATTTCACCCATCTCTTCATAGATTAAACTATGGGAAATTTCCACTAGAGAAATTAATATGGGCCACTGATCGGGCTCTAACAAGATATGAGCCGTCCGATCATGGGGCTTGTACCATATTTCACCAATCCAAAGACCTCTTTTGTCCATGTGCTTTTCCAAAAGAGAAATCCCTCTTGGAAGGTTTTTGTGGCTTGTGGCTTTGTGCATTTTTAAATTGTCTTATGGTAATATGCCACATGCACTAGAATTTTTTTCATTTTCCTGTTTATATGCCTTGGAATTTTGATAATATATCAAGTAATAAAGAAAAGGTTATGGAGTATGCTTGTGAATTTGGAACTTGGACTTTAATCTGACTGCATGGACCTCATGCAACCATTACATATTGGGTGATGAACAACCTCGATCTTGAGCCAATTTTTGTAAAAACTTCCTTTTCCCAATTTTGCAAATAATAAACTTTGAAAAATAATAAACTTTTTGTTTAAAAATTAAAATTTGAGTAAAAGCCAAATTTAAATATAAACCCAATGTTTATACTTTTTAAAATGAGAAAAGTCCCTTTCAATCTGTAAGAATCCCTTTCTTTTTACCCAAATAACCATTAAATTTTCTTTTAGCCAAACTTGGGAAATTTTAATTATTTACCCAAAAGAGAAAAACCTTGAAAGCCACATGATTGCCAATGTAAACTTGAAATTTTCAAGGCAATAACACCAACTGCACTAGAAATAAACAAGTGCTAACACATGGCACAAAATCAACTTGATGGATTCAAAATAACAACTGGAATGATAATATAGCATCTAAAGAAACATTTTGGGACCATTTTTGGGACTTAAATAGCACAATCAGCAGGGCACAGTCAACAACTCGAATCCCTTGTGATCCTTTCCATATTTATTACAACTTCATTCAGTTTTTGGTATATAGATTAGATTTGTGTCCTAGAAGAGAGGAATAGTTTGTTAAGGTTAATTGACAAATGTAATAAATCTGTTACAAATGGATATTTCTTAGAAAATAGAAGTTTGGTATAATCTCAAGGAACTTTTATCTATAAAAGCAACATTTTTTAATGTAATAGGGGTTGCAACCCAGGAGAAAAACTGAGTATTGTAAGAGATTTTAAAAGATCAATAGAAATTTCAGAGCTAAGCAAGTGTTTTTGCAGAAATTCTTGTCTTATTTACCTTGCAGTTTGTACTTTCTCTTCTCTATGTGAATGTTTACCTTTCCATTTTGTCATATTTTTCATGCTTGAATGAGTTTATATTGTGTTAGAATTCATAATCATATGCTCTGATCTTTTTCTTTCAAGCATTCATAAACCTTTTATGCTAAAGTTAATATTGGATTCATCCTTGTTAGATGCCACTATTAATGGACTATTTCTAATTCCTCTTTTTAACTAGACAATTAGCCTTTTAACTATAAAGGAGTAGCTACCCTACCTCTGTTTAAAATTCCATTGCAAAAGAACTCTCATTATTTGTTAGCATTCATGACTCCATGCCCAATGAGCACTACTTTCAGCCAAATTTACTATTAAATTTTATTTCTTTTCAAATATTTATGGCATGTGAGTTTATTTATTAAGAGACCCATATCTAGAAATAAAGAAGCCAACTTTCTTCCTAAATATTGGTTTTGTGGTTATCTTGGGGTCTCCTTGATACAGCCCAAGGAAAATCTCAGTGCTAATAGTGGGAATTGGAGATTTCTCTCTTCCATATTGGTCTAAGTGAATGTTTTGATATGTGTTTTGTCTAGGATGATATACTTCCTTTAGATGAATTCTTCCTAGTGGGTATTATAGAGTCTAGAATTCCTTTCAAAATTGGCGTCCCTTCCAAAAATCATCTCCCTTGACTGGATCAAGTTGCAATCAAATCCATCCCTTATTTTCCTTTTGATTCTAATCTCATTGTTTATAGATCCTCAAACACAGGAAAATTAATGGTTATTTCAGTAGCCGAGTACCATTTTCTTTTCATGGGGATATTTCCAACTTTAGCCACCTGAAACATCGAAATGGAGTTCGTCCTTCTATGGAATACATGTCATCCCACCATGGTGTCACAAAGAAGAGTTTCCTCAACATATGGATGGATGTCCCCGGGTTCTGTTGTTTGCAAGTCGTTGTGTTACAATAATGGTGCATGGTATGGTTGAAGTCTACATTGAAGACTGGATGTAGACCAAGGAATGCAGGAATGTTGAGATGAAAAGCATTTTCTCCAATATTTTTAAGTATATTGTATAGACCATATTGAAAAGGTTTTAATTTTTTATATGGGCCAGTGAAGCGCTCCTTCTTTATCGATAACCAAACCTGATCCCCAATTTGGAATGAATGAGGAATACAATGTTTATCGTGTTGGGCCTTAGCTTGTTGCCACATTTAATTTTCTTTCTTCTGGATGTTGTATAAGTTTTATCTATGAACTTTAATGCTTTCTCAACTTATCATCCTTCGAATTCATTTTTATTCGACTGTGTTTAGGAACTGATCAAGTCGATAGGCATTGAGGGTTGAAATCCATAACAGATATCAAATGGACTCTTTCCCATAGAACTATGTTAAGAATTATTGTAGTTGTGTTGTATGTGTGTGAGGTTTTCATCTCATGCCTATTGATGCTTGTGGTTGTACATGTGGAGCAATTGTACTACCAAGCCATTTATGACTTCTATTTGTCCATCTTTCTGAGAATGGAAGGATGTCAACAAATAAATTCTCGTGTCGAGTTGTTTCCAGAGAGTTTAACAAAAGGTGCTAACAAATATAGAATCTCTATCAGAGATAATGGTTTTCAGAAGGCCATAATATTTCTAGACATGTTTGAAGAATAGCTGAGCAGTCTATTGCACTTTCCTAGTATTGTTTCATGGTATGAGTATAGCCATCTTGGAAAATTTGTTGACTACTACTAAGATCGCGTCATGTTGATGTTGGGTAGTGGGATATCCCATCAAGTAGTCCATAGAAATAGATTCCGATGTGTTAGCACTATTTTATCTTTGCAGGAGTTGGTGTTATCACTGTATAAATTTGAAGCTTACATTGGTGATTTGGTAGTTTCGAGGCTTTGCTCATTTGGTAATTCATTAAATTTTTCTAGGTTTTGCAAACAAAGGGGTTTAATGGTTCTTTGGGTAAAAGAAGGAGAGTTTTTTATAATTGGGATAAAAATAAATTATTTTTGAAGTCAATTTTTGGATTTTTAAGGAAATTTTTGTTCTCGAAAAAAAACCTATAAACATAGGCCAAAGGTTTATTTTTAACTCACAAGGCTAAAGGTTTTATTTTATTAAAAAAAGGTTTTATTTTATTAAAAAAATATATTTTCCCAAGGAAAATATCTAAATCTACCTTCCACATCAACGCAAATGACAAGTCATGTTAACAAACAAACCAAGAGCCATTCAACATGTTTACCAAACACCTTCCACATCAACAGAAATGACAAGTCAAGTTAATAAACAAACCAAAACTCATCGACCAAGCCAAAGTGCTAAGATTTACAAGGAATGATATTATAATGCACTACGTGTCGACATAGATTGAACTCTTTGGTGGATATAAAGAACTAAAAAATTTATCACATGCTTCATGTGGGACAATTGACTTCTAACAAACTCATAGATATATTTGGTGGAATTGGTCAAGTTGGGAGAATCAAGGAGAAGCGGGGTTATGAGGATCAGTGATGTTGGAACATTAATATATACACATATGATGCAGGTAAGAACAATGGGGATACGGTTTTGAGCTATGGAGATCCATCTGCAACAAAATATGCAAGGGTTTTTCATAATGACTATATGATAAGAGTCCACAAGGTAGGTGTAATAATTGCTTAGAAATATGCACCAAGGGCTCCATCTCCTCAAGGAGGTTATGGATCTAGAGGAAGTAATAAAGGAAGAGGTGGTTATGGAGATAGAAATAGTGATGGATATGATGGAGACAGAGGTAGCTATGGTGGTAGTGGAACCAACAAACGTGATGGTGGAGGACAATGCTCACGGCCATACTGGAATGCACCAAAGAATGACCTTTATCATTATCAACAATATACAAATGTAGATTTAAAACCAGTGCATTTATTTTGTTTGGATATACACTGCAACAAGATCAACGACTTAAAAATTTTTGCACTGACAAAAGTGGTGTGAGGTTAATGTTGAAAGTGTAGAGCATAAAATTTATTTCGTTAAGTGAAAAAGTGGTAAAGAAAACCACTTTCTAAGGTAGCAGAAACCTCTTTGGGAATTATAAAGGTAAGTATCCTCGAGAATTAGACCGTCGATTTTCCATAAAGGACTGAGTCAGTGACAGGATGTGATCCAAGTTGAAAAAGTTGCTTAAAGGTCTTTGTGTTGAAACTACTCATACTGATATCACGCATAGTTACCGAGTTAATGGTTTGACTGATAGGTCTTTGGAGGTTTTAAGTTTTGCTAGCAACAAAGTAACTTGTTTACAACCTCAAGAATGAAGAGAGAGAATGAAAATGTTGGAGAACAATTGAGATATTCAACGACCAAAGATACATATGAATCCGATATTCAAATCAACACATTAATGAATGGATGAAAGTCCCATAGATAACATGGATATAAGAGAAACAGTTGGTCATCTTGCAGATACAACTGCAAAAGATTATACAATAAGTGTTATTTGGACTAAATCTCCTAAGAAGAAACTCCATTTGTGAAATGCTTGTTTAAAAGGTTCTGAAAATGTTTCAGTGAATTCTTTGATGACAGTCAGGTGATAAATGGTTAGATTTTTAATGTATATTCTAGTGGAAAGAAATTGATGCATACATATAAATTGTTGACAAAAGATCATGCATTAGAAAGTGTTGTTCTTCTTATGCAATTTCTTATGGACAATAAGGATAGCTATATTGGTGAGAATAATGTTTTGATTTTTTATTTGGGAGGCGATACATTTTATGTCTCTTTATTAACAATTGAAGAGGGGATATTTGAGGTTAAGGCCACCGCTAGAGATACCCATTTGTAAGGTGAGGACTTTGATATTTGTTTAGTTAACCATTTCACTCATGAATTCAAAAGTAAGTACTTACCATCTCGGTAGCAATGCAATATATCTTAGAAGGCTCGAAACAACTTATGAACGAGTAAAGGGAATTTTTTCTTTGAGTGCTCATACTACCATTGAGATTGTGTCTTTGTATGAAGGAATTGATTTTTACTCCACCATTACTAGGTCCATATGTGAGGATCTCAACAAGGATCTGTTTAGGAAATGCATGGATCCTATTGAGAAGTGTTTGAGGGATGATAATATGGATATGAGCATTGTTCATGATGTTGTCCTTGTTGGAGAGTCTACCTGAATCCCTAAAGTGCGGAAACATTTGCAATATTTATTCAATGGGAAGGAACTTTGTAAGAGTATTAACCCTAATTAAGTTGTATCTTATGGTGTTTCAGTCCAAGCTACAATTATTAGTGGATAAGTTAATGAGAAGATGGAGGACTTCCTTCTTTTAGACGTTAGTCCATTGTCTCTTGGACTGGAAACTACTAGAGTTGTGATGACAGTTTTCATCCCACGAAATACAAAAATTCCCACTAAGAAAGAACAGGTCTTCTCTACATACTCTAATAATTATTTTGGTGTGTTGATCCAAATTTTTGAAGGTGAAAGAGCAAGATGTTGGCTTTGACACACAGTATCAAAGTGGTGATGAATATGACTATGAATGATTGGATGAGGTTCTTGAACTAGAGGATGAATCTTTATTAGCTGATGACAGTGAAGGTGAGGATCCTTTTCAATTTTTAGTATATGAAGAATAAGTTATTCTTGGTATTGATAAGGAAGTGGAAACCATGAAGATAGGGGTGTTTTCCCTTATTACAATAGGACCTAAATCTGGGTTTGGAAATATTGAAACCTAGAGGGATCTAGTTGTAGTTCCACCAAATTCAACTCTTATCTATGAGGTGGAAATGGTATCATTTACTAAGGAAAAACAATCATGGGATATGGATACAACAGATAAAATCGAAACCTCTAAAAAAATAAAGACTAAGGAAAATATATGTTTAAGGCTGGAAAGTACCAACGAGCTGCAAAGAAATATGATAAGGATGCAAAATATATTGAGCATGATAATTTTTTCAGCACCGAGGAGAAAAATAAATCAAATGGATTGAGGATGCATATGACATGATTGTCGATATATCTATGTAAATACCAGCTGATTGATACCTTTGATACAAGTTTAATGATGGCAAGAATGATCTTTGGAAGCTTGTTGAAATTTCACAAGAAACTACTTAAAAGATGCAAGAGTGGTCTATTCAGTAACAAAACATTAAAACTCAACAGTTACGGGTGGAAAAATGAACATCAAAATCATCTTCATGCATTTGAAAACATGTTAAAGAAACGGTTCCATATTTTTAATTATTTATTATCAAACTGATTCCTAGAAAATAGGGGTTAGTTATACAATTGTCATGATTTTAATATTAGTTTTCAGTTTAGAAAGTGGAGGTTAGGATGACTCAGATCTTATGGAAGACTGGGAAGTATTTCTTATATAAGCATATGTAATAGACAGAAAAGGGGCTCGACTCTCATTGGAAGAGTAGGCCCTTTCATTGTAATTGTTGGGTATTATTTCGATTTCAGATGTAAATAAAGTTGTTGAGAGGAAAATATGGAAACTCTTCAGGGAAGAGATTATTGTGCCATTGTTTTCTCCGTATGTAATTTCCTTACGTGATTGTATTTCCAGTTTCCACTTCATTTTGTATTATTCTTTCATGTTTGAGTGTGAGTATATGAATTATAATTCCTCCTTTGATTCTCTAGTTCATTCAATTCAAATATTTTAATGTTCTATTTTAAATTTATTACATAATTCATCCTTGTTAGATGCTCTATTTTAATGGATTTTCTTCCTTACTCTTCTTGCAATGCCTAATGTCTGAGAAAGTAATGTTTACCCTACCTCTATAATTGTTTTGTTGAAACCTAAATATTTTTCATCTTAAACAAGTATATTTTATTGACTCCATTGCTCAATGGTATCTTTTCAATTATGTCTTACTAAACCTTTATATTAAAAAAACTTTTCCTATCAGAAATATGAACTTCTGAGTGTTATTATTGAATATTTTGAGTGTGAAATCCTTACGGATATTGAGAAATACATTATTCTTGTATAAGGTTATAATACAGTCTAAAGTAGTTTTGTGGTTAGCTTGGGTTTTCCCTGGTACATCCCAAGGAAAATCCAAGTGCTAACATCTTGCCAACGTTGTTGGGGATATGAAAGTGAAATTGTTTCCTAGGTATGAATGACAGAGTTTTAGATTTGACTGATTAATGATGAACAATGGTCAAACATCAGGTAAGTTGTGCATATTTCACCTTGTGACTCTAACTTCAAAGAATAAAAATTTCAGAATTTTTGGAAACTACATTTTTCAAAGAAAAACTACATACTCCACTGGAGAATGAGCTCATTTTATAAAGATATGGAAAGACATTGTGGAACAACTAGGTACTCAAGTGTCTTTTTTCTCCAAGATATTTTATCGTTTCTTGTCAAATAATTCATGTCCTTTCTTGAGCTTATCAAAAAAAAATTTCATTGCCTACTGCATTCAAAACAAGACCATGGATTCACTTCTACATATCCGTCTTTCCAAACTGAAAATATGTCTCCGACATGCACACTTAATTTTGACCAAGATCCTTCATTCCAAACACATAACATCAATGACCAGCCTTGTGAACCTCATGATACTAAAGTTGATACTGTACTCCTCCTACATAACTCTATTCCTTCCAATATTCAAAACATATATAAACCACTTCAGTTACCACTTGTCCTTCATGATTTTCCTACAAAGAATTATAAATGTCTTCCTAATTTCTGTGGGGAATCTTCGAACCTTACAACTGAGAAGAATATTCAAGCTTTTGAGCATTTCAATGAACTTTTAGAATAGAGTGTGATGATGTTTGTATGAGATATTTTTTTCAATCTTTACAAGGAGATGTTAAAGAATGGTTTAAGCATTTACATCCTGAATCCATCAAGACATGGGAATAATTTAATGATATCTTTTTGAATTTCTATGGTAAGAGGAGATCAATAGACCAAATTCTTTCATAATTTTACTCTATGGAAGGACAAGAAGATGAGACTATGTCAAGTTTTAATAGGATATTTTCTAGTTTTTATTACAAAATTCCTAAATAGATCCGGCCACTTGAAAATGCTGCTAAGTTATATTATGCATCAAATTTCCCTCCAAAGATGTCCTTCCTTCTTTCGGAAAGAAGCCAATCACCTTGTACCAAATGTTCGTTGATTACTTAGAGGTTGAGCATAACCTTAGAATGTCTAAAAAATTATTAGATCAAGACACTGGTGATAAATCAAGGATAGATAAAATAGACAAGGAATTAGAGTTAGAAGAAAAACATGAACACGAACCACTTTCTTTGTATTTCAATCCTTCTTATTGTGAGAAAAATGCTATCCAACTCAATGATGTACTAGAAGAATTTTATGATGACCTATTTTCTAAAGACTACAATTAGCAAGATGTTATTACAAATTCTACTATTGATGGCTTTCAATAATATTTTAGTTTACCCATATATGATGAATATAGGGATGATTATTGCGACAGTTTACCTAAAAAAACAACTGAATATATTGTAAGTTCTTGTCCATTTATTAGAAAAAATCAGATTACAGTTCATGATCACAATATTGAAAACAAGGAAAATAGTAAGCTTGTTGAAGGTAATCATTTACCTTTGTGTTTTTCTTCATTTGAGTTGCTAAGAAAGGAATTTAGAGTCACTAATAAAACACATGAATATGAGATTATAGAGAATTTCATAGAATTTCTAGAAATGGTTAATAAGATATTCCAACAGCAATTTTTTCAATATCCTTAAGTTTGAAATCAGGCGCTTTCTTCAAAAGAATGGGATAAGGATGATGATATACTACAAGCTTATACTTCACCTGAAGATCTGCAGGAACATACAAAGCCATATTTTCTTATAAATGATGAGAAAGTTGGGCATTCCACCATTATTCCACCTCAATGCAATCAATCCCAACATATGTAAAACTCAATACTCTGCAATGAGGGGTTGAATCAAGAGAAGGATCAAGAATCGAAATTTTTTGATGTTCAAAGGGATTCTCTTCATTTTTGAAAGTTAGTTGTTACATTTGAATATTTCCAAGAATGTGTGAAACAAGGAATGGTTAACCATGAGATGTGTTATTTTTCTTCTACTTATCAACATGAAAAGATTCCTATTCTTCAATATTCTTTTGCAAATTTATTGCAGTCACTAGCAAAGGAAGTTTATATTGTTTTTAAAGATTATTGATTCTGCTTTTTCCATGACTTGTCATCTCTCATATTGATATGTCTTCTTAATGAAATTTTGATGAAATCCCAAGAGATAATCCATTTTCTTGACTAGCCTCATGGGAAATTAGAGATTACTTGATTTGGCATTGGTGCTCAGTAAAGTAGGGTAGGTAGGTCTGTGAATAAGCTCAACATCTTGAGCAGTTTTTTCAATAGGTTTCATTATTATCATTTAGATTAGTTTTCAACAGTAGTATCATTTTGTTTTCAATTGTAGAGTGGGATTGGATTGCAATATGGATCTATTGATGGTCATACGTCAGAGTAGGTTGCAAGTTTCAGAAAAGCTTGGGAGCAACCTAATGGATAAGGCACAGTTCTACAGGTTCTTTTCTACCTCACAGGGAGGATATCATCCCAAGTTGGAGCCAGTTGTTAGAATTATTATATGTTTGCAAGAGTCATTTTTATCACCATATATATTTCAATCTTACATTGGTGATTTGGTAGCTTTGAGGATTTGCTCATTTGTTAATTCATTAAATTTTTCCAGGTTTTGCAAACAAAGGGGTTTAATGGTTGTTTGGGTAAAAGAAAGAGAGTTTTTTATAATTGGGCTAAAAAAAATTTGTTTTCAAGTTATTTTTGTCTTTTTAATCCAATTTGTGTTCTCAGGGAAAAAACTATAAACTTGGGGAAAAGGTTTATTTTATTAATTTATAAGGCTAAAGCTTTTATTTTATTAAAAAAATATAAAAAAAATATTGACACAAGGCCAATATCTAATTCTAAATATCAGAACTGATATCCATTCAACATGTTTACCAAACACGTGCCACATCAACGCAAATGACAATTTAAGTAAACAAATGACAAGATCTCAATTTGAGAGTGCCCTTTGTGTGAAATATCCACTCTTTTCTAAGAAGTGCTATTTAATGGTTGAATGTGACCCTCATACATATGAATATGCATCAAGTGATCCAATATGGAAAACAACCATGAAAGAAGAATGCATCTCGCTCTAGAAGAATAAAACATGGGAACTAGTGGATCTTCCCCCAGGGAGAAAAATAGTAAAGTGTAAGTGGGTTTATAAAACAAAATTTGTTGCTAATGGTTCACCTTTGAAATATAAGGAAATATTGGTAGCTAAGGGCTACTCACAATTTCAAGATATTGATTATAATGAGACCTTTGCACCATTGGAAACGATGGACTCCATAAGGCTAGCTTTGGTCATTGCAGCTTCAAGGCAATGAGAGGTGCATCACATGGATGTGAAGTGTGCCTTTCTACATGGAGATATGAATGAAGAGATTTATATGCATCAACCAGAAGGTTTTTTATCTAATCCATATTTAGTGTGCAGGTTAAAGAAATCATTGTATGGGCTAAAACAAGACCCCGGGGCTTGGTATGCCAAGATTGATGGCTTTTTGCAATCACAAAATTTTGTTCGATGCAAATCTAATCTGAATGTCTATTTGAAGCTGATACATGGTTCTTTAATGATTTTTTTTTGTATGTGGATGAATTATTGATAATGGGAAGTTCAAATAAATATATTCCCTCCTTAAAGGATGCAACGAACCATGCCTTTTCCATGATAGATTTAGGTTTGTTGGGACAATTCTCAGGTCTCAAATTTTATCAATCCCAACATGGAATAAGATTTCATCAATTCAAGCATTCTTCAGATATTCTCATCAAAATCATCATGAAGGATTTCAAGCCAAGAAAGAATCCATTCCTTTCTAGAGTTAAGTTGGAGGAAGTAGGTTCTTCTCCTTTAGTAAATAACACATTGTATAGGCAGTTGATTGGGTGTTTGCTTTATCTTACACATACTTGACCTGACATGTGTTTTGTAGTTAGTGTGGCTTTGAGACAAATGGATCAACCTCATGAGATCCATTGGAGGGAATCCAATAGAATCCTAAACTTTGTTCAGGGAACAAGAACTCATGGGATTTTCTATGCAGCAAAATATGACTTAGAGCTAGGTTGATTTACTAACAGTGATTGGGAAGGTGACAACACATATAGAAAGTCTACTTCAGGATATGTGTTCATGCTTGTAGATGGACCAATAAGCTGGTCAAGTAAGAAGTAGAGTTCTATAGCACTCTCATCTACAGAGGCATAGTATAGAGGAGCTATGAATACAACTACTCAATTTTTGTGGTCGCAGGGGATACTTGGAGAATGTGGAATCGAATCAAAGACTTCCACTATAATTTATTATGACAATCAAAGCACCATTTGAATATACACTGATCCAATGAAAAGACAATGAACCAAGCACATTGAGATTCATATGCACTATATCGGAGAGCTTGTGCATGATGGTACCATTGCTCTATTCTACTGCACATCTTCAAAGCAAGTAGCAGACATCTTCACCAAGGTTTTTTGTGAGAATAACTTCAGTAATATCAAATCACTACTAGGGATTTTTTATCATGTGGTGAAGAATGATTGATAACAAGATTTCCAAATTTTTGTTTTGTGTCCATGTTTAAGGGAGGATTTTCCCACTGGGCTTTTCCCTCTTTCCTTGGTTGTATTGACAAGTAGTATGTAAAGGGTGACTAGGCCTTATTTATAGGCCCTATATTTTTCTAATATTTTCACATAAATTTAGGCTTAAGGGGGTTTGTTAGAATAATCAAACCCATAATTACCCATATTTTACATTAACTAATCATTTTTGTATTATTCCTAGATTCCTTACTATGTTAGTTGGCACCGACTTGCACCCAAAAGTCAACAAAGGAAAAAACGGCTCAAGGAGCGCTTTAGAAACATCCTAGAATAATTTTTGGAAACTCTATTGTAATTCCAAAATAATAAAATAATAGTTCTTCTTTTTCTAAAAGTTGCCTTGCTTTTCAGTAGTTTTAAGGCAAAAGGGAAAAGCTAGTCTAGGAGTAATTGTCTTGTTTTTTTCCTTAACCATCCTCCTTATTTTTGTCCATCCAAATAATGGATCCAATATATTTCATTCATGTTTCAGCTGGTACAACTCATTCATCCAATTCGTGAGCATGTTTAGAGATTAAGAAAGTGTTTTATGCACTTGTGGGGGATTTTGACTAGTTTAGTAAGCCTGCTCTTTTTCTAATTCGAATAGCATCCTTATGATTTCAAATATATGATCTAATTATATATTTGGATAGTCTATTACTTTATGAGGTTGGATAATGTACACTTATTCAATACAGGATTGTGTTATGCTCTAATTTCAGACTCCTTTTTGTGGAATTTCGCATGTTTTATTAGCAATTTTGTGAGTGTAATTGTTCTAATTCTTGGGTTCAATTTCCACATATTATTGAAATCATGAATAATGGGAATAAAAAAAATTTCACATGTGTTGGAGCAATGTCACATCCTTCCCATTCAAGAACTACGACACGCCATTGAGTGTCTCACCGGTCCATAAACCGAACTCTAACACCCTTTGTTTGAGTGTCACGCAATGTGTTCAATAAAAATGCAACTTTTATTATTTACTTACATGATTTTTGTGTGTTTCATTGTGTTTTTCCCTATAATATCTATATAATTTGTGACATTGTATAAAAGTACAAGATCTAGTGTTAGATTTCTAGATTAAGTACCGGATCTAGTGCAATCATAGGAAGAAACTCATACAAACATGACTAATACGATCTCAAGAAGCTTAAATATGAATAATATTTCAACTCCAATGTTGACTGACACCAACTATGAATTGTGGTCAATCAAGATGCAAACATTTATCCAACTCAATAAATGTTGGGACACGGTCGAAAACTAGTTCATAGAACCAGATTTGACTATTGTTCTTGATTTGTCCAATAACCAGAATAATGGTCTTGAACATCATAGAAAAATAAATCTTACTACAAAATGGTCTTGAACATCAGAGTCAATTTTCCCACGAATCTCAAGAGCCACCACCACACATCAATATTGGAATATCCTTGCATGCACATACAAAGGAACATATTGAGTCAAAACTATAAGACTCCAAACTCTTTGAATCCAGTTTGAAAATATAAAATGAAAGAAACTATGTTGACACAAAACCCATCGATAGGGGTTCACTCTCTGTTGACACCCAAACCACCGCGATCTCCCTAAGCACCGTCCCAGATAGGTTTTACCTCATCCGGCAACAACTGCAGAGTAGATGAAGTCTCACCTGATATTTTCAGGGGAGAACTGTTGAAACCAAGTTTCTGCAGTATGAAGGAGGAAAGTGCATCTATTTATCAATTCAACATAGTATTATTCAACATATCTACTTATCTAGATTATGCATTAACAGAATCATGTCATCATTCAATAAATCACATTAACATAACCAAATCACAACAAAACATCGATGTGCAAATAGATCTAGTAGTATATCATCATTCATAGCAGAGAAACATCATATCATTTGTGGATACACATTGCATTCACATTTAGATCGCAGAAAACAGGAAAACTGAAAGACAGTAAAAGACACAATGATTTTGCTTAATGCTAGTCATATAATATTACCCTTTGCAACAAAACATAGGTTCTAAAAAAAATACTTCAGTCACATACACAAAGCCAAAAATATGTCTTTCTCAAAACCAAGAAGAAGCTCTAAGCAGTCCACAAATCTAAGAAGAAGCAAATCTCTAAGAAACAGGTCTTGCCGAAGCGACTAAGAACATATAACACTTGCACTTGTAAATATATTTATAGGTTTGCGCCTTTACATTGATTTTCTAATTTAATTCAACTTCCTAACTACTTCTTAAAAAAATTTACAAAATAATGACCAAAATCCATGAAATGCGGTCCAAATCTACAAAATATGACCAAAATACATAAAATATTGTAAATCTACCTTTTGCGTCATTTTCCATCTTGCATATCATCTTTGACCGTATGTAGCATCTATGATGTTGTGCATCTATATTACCCCAAAAATTACCTCCAAGAGGCCCCCAACACAATCTTGTGGATGGCCCTCGAGCCATGTTAACTGCTGGAATTCGTGTAGCTGTTGATCTTCACCTTAAAGTCCTCATATTGCTGGGTGATTTCCTTGACCTGTTCTTCGATTTTCTTAGTAATTTCCCATATTTTGGTCAATTCATTCTCTAATGGGTACTCATTAATATTTGTTGTGACATCCTTTCCACCCTCCTGAATCGCTTGCAGCACTAAAATTCCTTTACCAAGAGTCACACACCAATCTCTTGAAATTCATCTAACTGGGTCATGCACCTCTGGTGATGATCCCTATCCTTTGCAACCCACTAGTGAAAGTCCTTTAGCTCTGCGTCCTTTGTAATCTATATGACTAGAGGCATCAATTTAAGCAATGTATTCAATGTTTTGAACTACCCCTCATCCTCTTGTAACTATGTGGTCATGTGCTCCAATTGCACATCCTGAACTATGTTTCCCCAAAATTTTGTAGTCGCATCGGTTACCTACTCTTATTTATCCATCTCCTCTAGCTGCGTCGCTAAGTATTGATGGCGCTTTTCCTCTCCACAACTTTCTTCGGTAGTGTATATGGGTGTATCAGGTCCTACATGTTTGCATTGTCACTATGAAACTACGTAATGACAGCCCCAAGATGCTCTTATTTTGCTTCAACTTCCAATCCCTCTGTGCTCTCAGGTATCCGCTGCCAAGCAACAACAACTTCCTACTCCAACTGCACTCTGTTTTTCCTAGATCTACATTTTCTCTATGACCAGTCGATCCTGCTCCTTCTTGAGCTCCAAAATCTCCTTTGATTTATCCTCTTCTAGTTTTTCTTTTTCCTGCTATAACTCCTTAGTCTCTTTGTGTCCTTTAGCCTCTTTCTATTGTGACCTCAAGAATTGACCATTGATTATTTGTTCCCTGTCTTCCAACTCCTGATTGGATACCCTCTACATGTGCACCAATGTTTGTGTCGAAAACACATTGATGTCTATGGAAATATCTTATAACTATTGTAGTGAGGTGTTGAGATCCTCATTGTTGGTCTCTATCACATGCGACGAAATTTTCAAATTCCTGATGCATGTCCTACTGTTGATCAAACCAATGTTCTACACAGTGGCTACCTTTGGCTCCTTATTGAAAAATGCATCAACTAATGATTCAAGGAGAGTTCTTACCTCACCAAATTTGTCAGATGTATGCTTATTCATTTGTTCTCATGTTTCTTATGTCACTGTTGTAATCACTGCAATAATACAACTTAATTTCACCTCCATCACTGGTGCATTACTGCTAGTCACACCCTGGTACTACTTTTTCTTCATGTGGGATTCTTCAAACTGTCTCTCTGCTTTCGAATCAGTAGAGGCCTTGTCGACGCTCCGTTAGATCCATGGTCACTCGATGGGTCGGGAAAAGGGTCCACTGGTGCACCAGCTAGTGGACCCTTCGAAACCTCTTCAATGCTAACATGTTAATGCCCTTCTCGAGGCAAATACACCATAATGGTCTCAAGATCCATGTTAGAAAATTTATATGTTGTGAGTAGCCATTGTTTATCTAGGTCTCACCGTGCTTGCACATGAATGGCATGTGTCCCAGTCGCAAACCATAGGACTCGTTGATACTTCACCATGGCTTCTTATGTCAGTCACGAAACTTCAGCCTACAGTGCCTCCGGGTATATCCAAAACTAAATTGCACAGTCCTTTAGTCGCTTCGCTTCCTTCACGTACCACAAGTTCTGGTATCATGGTATTCATACTTCATCTGTGTTAGTGAGGGAACAATGTCTCTAGTACAAATAATGCCATGTGGTATCTCGAGCATCTTAATTGGGTATTTTGGGTTCTTTAACATCATTCTAGGCTTTGCATGAGGCTGATAGGGAGGCACATACCTAGGAATATCTATAGTGGATGCCCCTAGGCAGTTTCATGTCTCCTTAGCCCCTGATGTTAGTGGACTTGTATATGCAAGTTCCTTCTCTGTTCCGATGCAGATGTTCTAGTCTGTTGCTTCTTTTGAACTGAGGACTTATGTCACTGCGTCCCCCTCTTCTTCTTAGGAGCTAATGATGAACCCAACGACATATTAGAAATTTATTCTTCGGTGGGTACCCAAATTACTGGTGAATCTCTCTTGCTAGAAATATCAATTGTGACTTTCTCACATAGCATGCCACACAAGTGACCCCCAGTTTTCAAATGGGAGCTCTACCTTTATCCATTTTGCAACTCAACCAATCACTACAACTCAACTTCACTACAACACTCTCTACAACTCTATTGACAAATCACATTTGCACAATAGTGAATTTTGACTGTGTTTGGCCACTTCTTATAGTGATGAATCGATCTTCTGCCCATTATGACCAAATAATTATGATAGCTTTTCATCATTATGAGAAAATCCCGTATTAATCGCCAGAATCCACCAATGATCCTGTCAATCCAATGGTAGGATTTGTCATTAAGACATGTCTCCTCCGAGAGTGCTGCCAATTAACTGATTTAATTAC
This sequence comes from Pseudotsuga menziesii, assembly GCA_001517045.1. Classification (NCBI taxonomy): domain Eukaryota; kingdom Viridiplantae; phylum Streptophyta; class Pinopsida; order Pinales; family Pinaceae; genus Pseudotsuga; species Pseudotsuga menziesii. The sequence continues at coordinate 342,919 of LPNX010585574.1, forward strand.
CTAATTTATTGTTGATTTGACTCTGTCGCGGCCCTATGGATGTTGCGACATGAATACCTAACTGTGAGACTAACTCCTCAACTTGTGTATCCACTTTCTCTTGGTGTGCCATCCTCCTAAATACCATCTCATGCAAAAACAAGAAGTTTTTTTTTGTCCATCTTGTCATGCCTCAAGCATCATGTGGCTCCTCACCCTTTCTGTAGGGCTCCATCCTACTACCATTCACTAGCTTTGGCAGCATCACTCCATATAACTGCTGTAGTTGTACTGCACCTCCTGAAGTAATGGAATTAATTATATATGGACCTATCCAGTGCATCTGTAACTTACCTAGATGTTTCATGAACTTGTTGTCATACATCAGTACTAGGTCTCTGTGTTGAAACTGTTTGTTCTTAATATGTCGATCATTCCAAGATTTTTTTCGATCCTTCTTAATGCACTGGTGAAATCCTACAACAAAGCGATCTTCCACGACCTGCACCAACTGATCCATACATTCTTCTAATGTTGTTTCATCATCCATACTCGCCGTTGCTGCTATGCACAAACTTGGAATAATGTACTCCATCAGCATGACTACTTCTTTCCCATACACCAATTTGAACTGTGTATGTCTTGTCAATATTTTTCAAGTGGTACGATATTCCCACAAGACTGCTAGAATCTTAAAATCCCAGTCATCATGGTTCGTGTTATATACTTTTGTGAGCACATGCTGTAGCACTTTGTTGAGAGCCTCTACTATCCCATTTTATTATGGATGATACGGGGTACTCTTCTTATGTTGGATCTGAAGCTCCTCTGTTAATGTGATGACTGTGTGATTGATGAAGTGACTCCCCTAGTCAGTCATTAATATCCTTGGGAACCCAAACTGAGTGACAATGTTTTCAAACATGAACCTCGCTACTATCGCAGTAGTGCAATCTACAATAGGTGCAGCCTCCTCCCATGTTAAATAGTCTTTTGTTGTAATGATTTACCCCACAGAAGTCCTCTTCCCAGGTGGGTTAATTGGTCCCACAAATTCTACATCCCATTTATGAAATGGATGCAACATCACCTGAGGCACCAACGGCATATCATCCCTCCTTGATGGTTTCCCAGTTCTTTGACAGAGATCATAATTCCATGCATATTCCATCACATCACCATGGAGAGTAGGCCACAAAAGTCCTTAGCAGAGCACCTTCCTGGCACTAGTACAAATTCCATAGTGTCCACCTGCTACTCCTGCATGTGCCTCTGTCAATATTTTCCCTTGTTCATGTGGTAAGACACATAGTCATAAGATCTCATCCTGTCCTAGTTTATAGAGTTGTCTAGTGATCAGCTAGAAATCGATAGCCTTAACAACTAGTTGCTTCTTTTGACTTCTAGTAATCTCCTCTGGTGTTGTTCCCATTGCAAAAACTGAACCGTTTGATCATAGTAATCATCAACCATATCAACTTATGAATAGTTGCGCATTTAGAAACCCATCTTCAATTCTTGTTGGTTCTTTACCTGTTTTAATCTGTGATAAGTGACCTAAGACCGCATTCAAGTGCCTCGTCTTCACAATTATCTCAAAATCAAACTCTTGAAATAGAAGTAGCCATTGACATATATTCCTCCCAACACAGGCTTATTGACTAGGTATTTCAAAGCAAAATTTTCTATGAACATATTGAAATGACCACCCAATATATAATGTCGAAACTTCTGTTGTGCATATACCATTGCCATACCTTCCCTCTTTGTTGTAGTATAGTTTTTCTCCACAGATGACAGCTTTTGACTAGTGAAAGCAATCGGGTGATCAAGATCTCCTTCACCTAGTTGTGCCATTACCACTCCCAGCGTAATGGACGATGCATTCACATGGACATGGAACTCCTTAGTCCAATCCAAAAAAAATAGTATTGGTGTGGAAGCCATGTTCGCCTTCAATGTCTCAAAACTTCCTTAACACTCCTAGCTCCATAAAAATACTGCTTCCTTCTTGAGAAACCTCTCCATCGGAGCTATGATCACATCATAACCTTGGATAAACTTGTGGTAGTATCATGTGTGTCCCAGTGTCTCTCTTAGTTTCTTCACATTTGTAGGTGGCAGCAAGCTCAAAATAATTGCAATCTTTGCAGGGTCAATCAACATTCCTTGCTTGTAAACAATGTGTCCCAACAACATCCCAAAAGGTGCACAAAAAATGAACTTCTTTTAGTTCAGCACAATCTGATGTTATCGACATGGCTCCAGCATCAATCACAGGTTCACCAGATGGTTCCTGATCAATCCATAAACTGTCGAGTCATCCATATAAACTGCTAAAAACTTCTAAATAAAATCTTTGAATGCAACGACAACAATCCTGGAGAATATTACAGGCCCATTCTTCAGTCCAAAGGGCATCACAGTGTACTGAAAACATCCACATTGAGTAACAAAGGTTTTCTTGTGGTGATCTTATTTCATGATCTTAATTTGGTTATAGCCAGAAAATCCATTCGTTAATGAATAAATTTCTTGACCGTCCACTCCTTCTAGCACATCATTAGTGAATGGTGTCATAAATGGATCATGTAGACATGCATCATTTAATTTTCTAAGGTCAACAAAAATCCAAACCTCACCTATGTTATTGTCTTGCACAACCATGGGGTTGATCTATTCTGATTCTTCAACTGACTCTATTATCCCAGCATCCAGTATTCCGTTGAGCTCAGCTTTGACCCTCTCCTTGTATCACGGATTCAAGAGTTACAATCGCTGCTATTATATTTTTTTCATTTGAGCAATATGATCTTAGGATCTTATCTAAGATAATAACATGCACAACAATAATCAAAATAGACAAGAGACATGAAGAGTTTTCCTTGGGGAAACCATAAAGGAGAAAACCCTCCAACTTCCTCAGAGATAGAATGAGATCCAATGGAAAAATTAAAACCCAAAGACAGAAATATGATATCCGACGGTTGTTCTCTCTCTCACTTGTGCAAGCTTCTCTTCTCTCACTCATGTGCTACAGTTGTGTGTGTGTGTGTGTTACAAATAGAGAGGCTCACTCTCTATTTATACTAGTTTCTAACTTGACAATTACTTAATAGGGATGAATTCACTAGGAGAATCTAATAACCCTAATGTCCCTCAACTGTGGGGACTTTTCTCCCCGATCAACAAAGGAGGGATAACCTCCATGAATTTATATAACTTGATTACATTAATTATTCTCCCTATAGGAACATCAGGGTAAAATGAAATACAATACATTATATATACAAGTGAATACATTCTGAAGTTACAAATACATCAACACTCCCTCTTAACTAAGAAGGTATTCTATTAACACAGTTCATCAGCAAAAATATTCATCACATGATCATCATCAAAGTTGGATCATCAAATTTGGATCGTCATCATACTAGATCATCATCATCATCATTTCTCCCATTATCTTAAGCAAATGGTGCTATCTCTCAATTCTACTCGTCACAGGAAGTTCTAGAAAGCCAACCCTTTTTCATGTTGGTTGTAGGTATAGCCTCCATGTAGGTATTCTTCTTTAGCGCTTATATCATCGGCATGGTATGACACACATAATACCATTTGAGAAAGGCTCCAGTACTTATATCCACCAGCATGTTAGGACACACCTACTACCATCCGGGAAAGTCTCCAACACTTACATCCACTGGCATGGTAGGACACACCTACTACCATTGAGGGAAAGTCCCCAGAACTTACATCCACTAGAATGGTAGGACACACCTACTACCATCTAGGGAAAGGCCCCAGCACTTACATCCATTGGCATGGTAGGAAACACCTACTACCATCCAGGGAAAGGCTATGCACTTACATCCGCCGGCATGGTAGGACACACCTACTACCATGTTATAGCTAATTTTACCACACATGGTTGATCACATATTTATGGCCTTCCCCATCTCTATACAAAATATTTAAACCTCGTGGACTGATATTATACTTTTATGTTTCCAAGTTCATCCCTAAAAACACCTATTTATTGCTATGCATGACTTTTAATCCCATACTCGTGTGTACATGCCAATTTTCACCTCAAACCCGCATACATTGGGATGTGTGCATAAATCTAAATATTTTTGGAGTTTTCCTTCATGTGTGTCTAAACCACTTGACTCTTGGCCTTCCATATGCCTCAATATTGCTCAAATTTGACCCTCCATTACCGCTTTGGAGTGCTATATAAGGAACCCCTTGGATACATTGAATGGGAGGAATTGAAGAGCAACGAAACTATTGTCCATTGTTGGCATAGCTTGCATATGCTTGAGTCTGCATCCCTTTGTCCCTTTGAAGCACTTTGTGTTCTTCCCAAGATTTCCTTTGTTTTTGAGATTTCTATCGAGAGATGGAGGATTGAGGTGGTGGAGGCCCAGGTGGAGGACTTAGTTTCTCTAGTTCGCAGACGTGCCGACAGAGGTTGTCACTTGTGTAATATTTGATTTAATTAATAGAAATATATTTTCCTATCCAATTATGTGCATTTGAATGAATATTGAATCCATGGATATGTTTAATTAATTATACATTGTTGATTATATATGCTATAGTAGATCTAACACCATATTATATACCATGCTTGTCTTATTTGCCATCTTTGAGAGGAAATTGCTAGCGCAAGCGGGATCAGAAAAAGATCAATGGGGATCTACTTCAACCGTCCAAAATAAGGTATGATTCAAGATCTCTTAGTGTCAGATGTTTGGTTTCTCTTGTATATTGATAAGGGATTGATTTCTTGTTTCTAGTTGTCTATTGTGGTACACCCCAAGTGATAGGAATTTCCTCTCCATAACAGAATTGGTGACCATACTAGGGAGGTTCCTTGTTTTTATTTGGGGTTGGGGGAACAATGGGCTCGACTTTCTCTCTATTTCGCCCCATTTCTTTGTTTCATTTTATAGTTTTTTCATTCATAGACATTCCACTTGAGTGTTTTGACCTTGGCTTGTGTTTACCCACTTTTTTCTCGGTATACGTAGGTTTTTCCTATACATCCATATATACACGCGAGTTCTGCCTACATAGCTGTGTACATATGCATGTTTTATGCAGACAGTCGCATACATCCTCACTTTTGTGGTTGAGTTTTATGTGGGAATTTGTTGGGTTGGTTGTGGGTGTGGTTGGGTCCTCCTGGGTACCAATACTATCTGTTGACTGCTTCCTTTGTGACCAGAGACTACTTTTTTGTTGAGTTTTCTTTGAAAGTAGTTTTAGTCATTTATCTTTTTGTTTTTCCATTAGTGCATTACTCTTTTTGTCACGGTGTCTTGTTCGTATTTTTTTTTATACTTCCTACAGAGACTGAGAGTTTTAAATGACTTTTATTGCATTTTTCATTATTTTATATTGAAAAATACAAAATAGTTGCATCTTAGATATGGATTTGAGGAGGTACTTGCATTGGATTTCTTGTATGAGAGTTGTATTTAGGATTTCATATAGGAAGGATTTCATTGGCATTAATAAAGGAATGACTTTTTATGCATCTCATGTAGTGGCATACCCCATTTTTCATTCTACACATTGCACTTGGCATTGCTTGTTAGGTGTGCATATTTATTTCACTGCTGATTCATAACTTCATAAGTTGCATGACCATTATCCTTTGAGTAATCACAGCCAAATAAAATCAACACTTAAAAAAATGAATTACACTCTTTTCTTTTCTAGGGTGCATTAACAAGATTAGCTTTTGATTATCCAAGACGACTAAACAAAACAATTAGGTGTTTGTCCAAGTGAGAGTGTGAAATCCTTGGTATAATTAGTGTTTCTCAAGAAAATCCTCTTACATGGGATTTAAACACAAGGCAGTGCAAATAGTTCTGATTGGGATGACCCATGGTCACTTTCTGTGAGCATCAGAGATATTTCTAGAACTGTATTCATATCTGGGGACCTTTGAGGTATTGACTGGTGCACCCCCGGGGTACCCGTTGTTCTTTTAGGTTTCAAGCTTTGCTACCCTACCCATATGGTCGATCCCGCCTGTGACTATCTTCCTAAGCATTGGTTATAATGAGGTGACCTTAGTTTACTTACCTAAGTTATCGAGGGGGTGTTTGCAGAGTTTATTCTACAGGTGTCCTGCCCACGTAGGGTTCAGATAGCATAGTCGCTTTATGCGTTGAAGCTGAGGGCCACTATAATTGGTTACATACCTCCACTTGTAGTGTATGGGAGTTCCGAGCCTCTCCTACGTGAGACATACTTGTTGCATTCGGGAGCTCACATATGCTCCCCTTGGTTTACTTGTATTTTGGCTGTAGATTCTCTTAGGAATGTGCTATTTGTGTGCTAGTGGGATTTTGGGATCGTGGTTACTTGAGTATATTTATGTTCTCTTGAGTTTAGATCCTTTTATTTTTTGCATGCCTTATATCCTATCACCCATCCTTGGTCGTAGTATGGACCCTGGTGTCGTACATGGGTGCATCACAGCCCCTTACCGTGCTCATGGATTTGGGAACGGTCATATTCCATCCTCTACTCCATTTGTGGAGGATTTTTATTCCCTTCACTCGATATTTACACCACTGGTCACCCTAATGGGGGTTGTAGTGGATACATGAATGTTGGGTCTACACCTTACATTCTATTGTACAGGATTATACACCTAATAACCTAAGGTGTGGGGTTACCAACATATTCAATTACTTGCAGACAATTGACTTCTAAAGTACAGAATAGGAAATAGTAGGGTTAGAAGGACTTACTTGTTAAATGAAGGTCGATCCTTTGCTATCCTCTTCCTCTCTATTCCGCTTCCAAAGTATTCCTTTCACTCGATATTTACACCACTGGTCACCCTAATGGGGGTTGTGGTGGATACGTGAATGTTGGGTCTACACCTTACATTCTGTTGTATAGGATTATACACCTAATAACCTAAGGTGTGGGGTTACCAACATATTCAATTACTTGCAGACAATTGACTTCTAAAGTACAGAATAGGAAATAGTAGGGTTAGAAGGACTTACTTGTTAAATGAAGGTCGATCCTTTGCTATCCTCTTCCTCTCTATTTCGCTTCCAAAGTCTTCAGGATTGCTCCTCTTTCACCTGTCAAGAAACACTTTTCCAGATACAAGATGATTCATATATGTATAAGCAGGTTAGATAAATC
>LPNX010585574.1:350155-421371 GCA_001517045.1 Pseudotsuga menziesii
GGATGCATAAGCATAAAAATTTATCAAACCAATACACATGAAACACATATGGAAGAAGTAATCTCTTTATTATCAATAATGGAAAGAGTTAAGGTTACAACCCAGCGTCTAAGACAAGGACTCCTATGCAACCAAAGGATTCTGAGTTCCACTGCTCCAAAGACTTCTGTATAAACTCCACCAGCATAACTTTGCTCTCCAAGTGTAAGTAATCAACACCCTCCCGAAGGCCTGTATTTATATGGGTGAAATAAGGCAGTTCTCAAAGGTTAGGGAAGTTGCAGCAGTTAAGAAAATTAAGTTAAATAACTTAACTAATCTCCCATTAGTGCGAGTGTTTTGATGTTTTAATGTTGATACACATTTGCAGGTATGTAGTAGAGCAACCCACGAATGATTCACGACTATGTATAAGCGCAACCCGCCAATACATGGATTCGCGACTTGCTATAAAGGAGACTCGCGAATAATGCGTGAGTTGTCTATAAAGAGAGTCATGAATACATCTTAACATGGAAAAAAATGGCAAAGTGACTAGCTGGATGAGGGAAGAATGTACTTCATGACAAGCCAAGCTATAGTGTTTAGGGCAGACCTCTATCCATAAGTGTCCTTTTGTGTGCCAACATGAGGGATGTCAGCACTCGGACGGAGAGGTGCCATTTAGGTGTATAACAGATGCCCCCTAATGTGTGAGCTCAAAGGGGAACGATGGCTGAAATACATTATAATATTTATCTTTGGAGAAACTTAGAAATCCAATGGAGTAGAGAGAGTACCTGAAACAAATACATAGTAATGTCATATACAAATTTACATCTGTGGATTCTATGTTCAATTGACTAGAACATTAGCTCCTTTACAATATTCGATTATATCATATGATACGGGTAAAAACCATGTATATTACAAAGGTGGATCGAAGGCACAATATACAATAATGATGAGTCTTCAAAGATCTGGAAGCTATGTAGATAGATCGAACATAATCTTGTGCAACTTAGTCCATATGTGAGGGACTAAGGTCTTCATAAAGGTTCCCAAAGAACTAGTACAATCCAAGCCATGTGAATAAGGGTAAGCTGAAGTCGAACATGGAGAGGATTCAACATTTTTTTAACCAATAGGTGATAATTGACAACTGAAGCAAAGGAGTTCACCAATGATGAAAATGAATCCAGAGGTACGATCATCAAAACTCTAGGTCTTCGTCATCAGGAAGTACTGAAATGGAACCATGCTGTGATAAGGAAGGCAACAGATCCTCCAACGGATCACAAGAGTGACTAGGAACTGGGAAAAAGAAGAGAGACACAAATAGATAACAGATATAACAATGATGGGATCAGGTTATAGATCAGACATTGGGTAGAGTCCTTGAACAGTGAGCACAACACAGAGATGACCCAAGGCAGCATACAATGGATAGATAGAACAACTAGACTTATCTGTCATGTAGGAGACATGATCAGATTCCCCATGACAATGGACAAGAGGAGGAGTAAGAAACTCAAAGTGATAGCTGAACACAAGTGTATACTGAAACATGGATATTGAAAAACAAAGAGTGCTATGTTCAAGGACGACATGATGCCATTAGTGAAAACAAGAGAAAAATTCTTCCTTACCTTCCCTGTTAAATTTTAATGAGTCCAGGAAATTAAACTCGGTTACCTCTTCATTTTTTAACAAGCTTGAAGAGATGGGAAAATAATGCTTGATACACTGATTCGTGGATTTAATGAGCCCGAACTAGTACATGCTCAACCGGTATTTTCATATTTAGAGAGTCTGAAAATGCCAAAGAAGACTCCAGGGGGGTCCTTTTTCGTCCAATTTAGTCTCCTAAGCACGAAAAAGTATAAAACAAACCACAGAATAACTCTCTTAACTTTCGAAGAAGAAAAGGTGAACCTTTTTCGTACTTAGTCATGGAGGTCCGAAAAAGGTTAAATTACCACCTACCCAACGCTCCTTCCAGAATAGCATAGAATAGCTTGAGTTTTACGAGTGTGAAGGAAAGCAAGATCACTCAGAAAGATCCATTTGGTTACGAGAAATGGGGCTTACAACAATAAACTCGGTGCTTTGTTCTTTAGTGTTTAATGAGCATGACAAAGACACAAAGTACACTCGGAATCTTTTTCATGTTTGGGTCCAGAGCACGAAAAAGAGAAAACTAAGCTCAAACCGAGTGTTCCTTTTCTGTAAAGTTAGTCCCCCACGTCCGGAAAAGTGATAAACCTATACCTGAGAATACTCTTCTCAATTCAAAATAAAAGAGAGTGATCCTTTCTTGTATTATTCCGCATGGTCTGAGAAAGAGATAACCTACCACCAATGCGAATGCCCGTTCACATATTCTTAACGAGCTTGAACGGACGAGATAACTCAGCAGTCAAGTCTGTTTTGAAGGAGTCAGACCTGGGCCTAAAGAAACTCCATAAGGTCGGGGAGTCCTATAAAGGATAGCTTGTAAAAAGAGATTCAAAGGAAGCTCTATTTGGCATGAAAAATAGCTATGAGGAAACCCGTGGGCCTGAAACAGTGACGATATGAGTACCAAAGGATGACAAGGGCATAAAAAGATGATACTCATGAAGTAAGGACCCTAGCCACGGAAGAAAAATGGTAGAGACAAGGGACTAATGGCTTAGAATACCATAACCCATGGCAAAACGTTGAATACTAAGGTTAATGTGGAGTGATAAGATGCCAACATGTGTTGGAGGTAGCAAAAACACCCTATAGAAGCATCAACACTTTGCGAAAGTTGGTAAACCTATTCCAAGGCACAAAGAGGGTGATATTAGTTAATTGGCATTTCAAACTATATAAAAAGAACCACTTTACGAAATATTATTTCTTTAAATAGTTTGAAAATTAAAACATTTCTCACCATTTGAACTTTTTGAACCAAAAAGGAAAGTTTACCCTCTATCTTTGATCGATCACCGTGGACAATTGGACCGTCATAATTGGAATCTGTTAGCTTTAGGTAATTCTACACCCTGAAATTGTCAATTTGATCCGAACAAATATTAAATTTAAAGGCGAATTCAGTATTTTGCATCATCCTAAATTATGGCAATGCGCATTCGCGGGTTGCTAAGCGTAAGAGTCGCGAATACGCGTTTCACTCGTAGGTTGTTGAACAGGAGAGTCGCGAATGACTCGCGACTTGTCTAAGTAGACAGTCGTGAATGCTGCGCTATAGGGAAAACTTGAAAAATTATGCAAACTTTTGAATTTTTTATGATGAAATACTGAACCAAATTATGTATATTTGCCAGGAAAAATATGGTGTTGGAGTGGAGGGAAAGAGAGCATGAAATAATGGATCATGCGGTGCTCCAAAGCGTGCCCACAATACAAGCTTTGAGAACTTGTGGGCTGCTGAAGTTCTTTTCTACATCGTCCATGCGGGCAAATTTCTGCTTACTAGAATTCATGGTCAATTACTGGGATCATGACATGGGGATGTTCAATCTTCAAGGTGAGACCTTAGAGCTTACCATGGAAGATATATATTTCATTACCGGGTTGTCACAACGGGGGGTACCGATGAATTTGGAGGGCACTGGTAGGGGTGGGGACCCGTTGAGTGTCCAAAACTATGTTGACATGTTCTATACACTGGGTACGCAAAAGAAGGGCAGCAGTGTTATTATTGCAGACATCCAGCATTTCACACTCCAGGTACTAGCTAGTACTATTGTGAGACTTTCAGGATCATCAGGGTTACATATGGCCACCAGGAATCAAATGAGGGTGGCAGTTGATTGCTTTAGAGGTGCTCTCTATGATTGGTGCTTGGGAGTGCTCCCCATCATGAAGAGGCAACTATCCGACTGCAGGAGAGGAAGACACAAGAATTTTGGCTATGCCAGCATACTGGTAGCATTCTTCTTCTTCGAGAGTACCAGCTATGAGCCCTGCTATACCACTACAGGTCAGACATCCACGTCAGCCGAGGCTGAGCCAGTGGGGAGACATCTTCCTCTGTCAAGGAGGAGGAGACATAGTACATAGCGTTTACGATGATGACTTTTATATATGGTTGGAATGACAGTTGCCGGCGTTCGAGCAGTTTCCATATGCTGGGATGGATTTCCAAGGTGACCCCGACCTTGTCCTCCCTCCAGGAGGAATATGGGGTGAGATGGGTAAGTGATTTTTTAATTTTTTATCATTTTCAATTTTTTATGAATTTTCAAATGATAGAATATATACATATGTACAAGTCTTAATCCTATTCATGTTTCAAAATGAAGATATTGGACCATTCCGCCCTGAAGGGAATCCCCGCATGTTCGTGAGTCTAGTTGTAGGAGGAGACCCAGGATTGGTCCGGGTACTAGAGGGGAAGTTGGCCAAGCTGACACAACGAGTACCTATGATACGGATTGAGCATATACCTACAGGCATGCAGGATTTTGTAGTAGGGGTTCCACCGATTTGGCTGCGTCTTTTCAGACGAGTAGCTAGAGCAGTACTAGTATATAGAGATGCGGTGGAGGCTGCCAAGGCCGAGGAGGCTGAGGAAGCCAGGGTCCATAGAGATCATGGGGACCAAGGTGGTCCTAGTGGCCAGGGTGGCTAGGCTTAGTTCTAGGGAATTTTGATGGATTATGATCCACATTTTTGTATATTTTGTATATGATGGGATCTACGGATCAGACTCGATCTATCTATAGACAGATATTTTACATATATATATATATATATATATATATATTTGGTTGTCGGCTTATTTTACAAGTGTTCTTTACGTGTTTGCTGTATATTTTATGAAATGTGTGTGAGATGCCAATCCAAAATATAATTAGCATATGCATCAGTCAATGAATTTTGGTTACGTGGAATATGATTGAAAGTAATAACTTCAAAATGTCTTTCCAGTAAATGAATTTGCATAAACTGACGTAACAAGGTAGGATTTCGTACCTGATAAGCTCGATTGAGCTGGGAAACTACCAACTGAGAATCCAAATGGACCTCAAGTTGGGTGATGCCACGTGACGAAGCATCCCATAGGAGCTCAATTACAACCCTATACTCAGCAACATTATTATAAGCAGGACCTAGACAAGCGCCACCCATGGCAACAAGCTGTCCTGTGGGAGAATAGATAACCCATGCTGTTGAAGCTAGGTTACAAGTGTGACGACTGGCGCCATCAGCGAAACCTACATACATTTCAGAAGACATCTGCAACAACTAGAAGATAATATAAAAAACAAAACTGACAACCTATTGTACATAAAATACATACAATAAAAATACAAGAAAAAGTGCTAAGCCTAAGCATAGTACTTCTTCAGGTAGAGCCCATTTCTAGGCTCAGGAAGCTTATTCCCATCATAATCCACTAATTGATATGCGCCTTTACTCAATACTTTCGACACAACATAGGGTCCTAACCACATAGCCTTGAATTTTCCTGCCCCCAAGGGTTCTTTATCTTGGTCCCAAAGCAAGACAAGTTCCCCTTCAGAGAAAACCCTAGGTTTGAACATTTTATCATATTGATATTTAACCCTATTTTTATGAGCCTGATTGGCAGCCAACACATCTCTACATTGCTCAACAAGGTATTCTAGATTTACTAGACATTCTTCAAGCTCAGTCGTATCAGGTAACACATGAATGGTTATCTTCAAGGACGGGATTTCGCATTCAATTAGAGTAACTACTTCCACCCCGTGAACGAGTTGGAAAGGTGAATAACCCGTGGTAGTCTTAACGTTAGTTTTGTAAGCCCAAAGAGCAGGATATAACATAATGTGCCAATTAGAACAGGCTGCATCAATTGTCCGTTTAAGGATAGTTTTCAAAGTCTTGTTTACAGCCTCAACCTGACCATTTTCTTGCGGATAGTATGGAGAAGAGTGTTCTTGTCTAAATATGAGCATTGTGGTTAGTTCTGTCATCATATTATTTTGAAAATGATTGCCATGGTCAGTGAAAATCACTTTGGGAATACCAAACTGCGCGATAATTTGATTGAAAACAAAGAAAGCTGCAGTTTCCCCGTTGTCTTTGAAAGTAGGCATTGCCTCTGCCCATTTCGTAAAATAGTCAACAGCGACAATGATGTATTTATGCCCTCCAGCTGAGACTGGGTTTCATGTCACGTAATCGATCCCCCGTTTCATGAAGAGGCCTACCGACACAACAGGAAATAATGGAGCAGGATGCGACCGCATTTTTCTGGTGTGGAGCTGACATGGATGACAGCGCTTCATGGCTTCCACACAATCTTTAAAGATCGTGGGCCAGAAATAACCAGCACACAATATCTTCTGGGCTGTTTCTAACCTAGATAAATGACCCCCACATGCTCCACTATGGGAATCATTTAGGACAATTTCCGCTTCCTCATGAGTAAGGCAGCGACGTAAGATGGAATCTACCCCTTGTCGATATAATGTATCTCCTATAATGAGGTAGTTCTTGGCATGAAGGCGTAACTTATGTCGTTCCTCCCCAGACTAAGCGACAGGATACTTCAAAGTCTGGAGATATATAAGAATATCCCCGTACCAAGGATCAGAGGTAGATATGAGGAAGATGTGCTCATCTGGGAATGAGTCATCCTCAACCGCTACATTTTCTTCAGTGCGAAATTCTGCTATTAGCTCAGCAAAAACTAAGGACTTTTTAGACTTAGCGGATTTAAAATCCAAGTCAAACTACTGAAGAATGACTATCCATTTGTTGAATTTCCCCCCAACAATCTGTCAGGATAAAACATATTGGAACGGATTCACATCCACCACTACTATGGTGGTCCTCAGTAAAATGTAATGGCGCAACCTTTGCACAGCATAAACAGCTGCTAAGGATAACTTCTCGACATGAGAGTATCTAAGCTTAGGTCCGACCAAAGCACGGCTAAGATAATAAATGAAATTTTCAACAAGCTTATCGTCCTCCTGAACTAGCACTACCCCAATGGTTGACTCCGACGCGGCCAGATATAATATAAAATCCCTAGAATAATCTGGTGGACATAGCAAAGGAGCCGACAGCAAATATTTTTTCAATGCCTCGAATGCAAGTTGTGCGGTTTCATCCCATACAAATGGGGTGTCCTATTTGAGCAAGCACATGAAACCTTTAGTGATCTTGGCATAATTAACAATAAAACGTCGAAGAAAGTTGGACTTTCCTTGCAGGCTTTGAAGTTTCCTGAGAGAACAAGGAGGAGGCAGATTTACAATGGCCTCAACTTTTAATGGATCCACCTGGATGCCTCTACTAGAGACAATGAATCCAAGTAATCTACTCGACACAGAAAACACACTTGTGGGGATTCAAGCGAATTTTATAGTATCTGCATCTTTCAAAAATTAACCTCAAATGATCTGGATGTTGGACCCTATTGCGAGAATGTGTAGGCAGATCATCAAGGTACTGTTCGACAATGGCTTTTATGTCATGAAAAGCAAAGTTCGTGGCTCGTTGAAAGGTAGCCCTAGCATTTTTTAATCCAAAGGGTATTTTTCTATACGCAAATGTACCCCAAGGGCAAATGAAAGTAGTTTTATGTTGGCCTTCCGGTTTGATTTGGATTTGATTGTAGCCGTAGAAACCATCCATAAACGAGAACACCTCACTCCCCGCACATGCATCTATGATCTGGTCAATGAATGGTGTGGGGTAATTGTCCTTAGGATAGGCTTTATTGAGGTCTCTAAAGTCTGTACAAACGTGAATAGTCCCTTGCTTTTTATCAACAAGAACAGGGGTAGATACCCATTCAGTCAAAGCTATGGGATATATAAAACCATCTTTCAACAGATTTTCAACTTCTACCTTCACAGCCGCCGCTTTACGAGGATTCACGGGTCTTAATTTCTATTGAACCGGCTTAGCATCAGGATAGGTTTGGATTTCATGTTGGAAAATCGATGGATCAATGCCTGGCATCTCCTCATATGACCAGGGAAAGATATCACAGAATTCCTTGAAAAGGGCAGTGTAGATGGAAATCTCCTCCGGAGAGTAGTTTGCACCTATATAGATGTTTTCCATGACATCTGGGTTCATAGAGATATTGATAGGTATAGTGGCAGAAATGTTTGCCATATTCCCCTCAGCAAACACCCCTTCCCTAGGAAAAGGGTTGATAGGTACCTCAATATCATCTGACAGTCTCACTTTAAACTCTTGGTTTTCTATCTTGCTTAGATCTGGAAGAAAATAGGATCGATGATGAAGATCCTCACAAATCTTATCACGTCCACTCATAGCTTCCAGAATGGCTTCATCGGAAGGTACAACGGTATCTAACCAATCTATGGAATGTGAAGAGTTTTCTGCCCATGTGGGAAAATAGACTTCTTCCAAATCATCTGAGACTGATAGAGGATCTGGAATGGGATCAGCAGCAGCTTCAGTGATGGCTTGATAAGCTACCTCCACTACTGATAAGGGAACTTCTGGTTCATGGGGAGTTGGGAGGACCCAAGGATTAGTCCTATCGCCAACCGTAGTGATGGACTTCCCCACAGTAGTAGAACAAATGTAGTTCACTGGGGCTGGAAGGTCAAATGTGCTCATCAATGATGCGTACATTCCAGCTCCCAAGCTCTGTGCAGCAAGTTTGGCCTGATCAACCAATGGCACAGTGGATTCCTTAGACTCTAAACGACCTTTTCGAGTAAAATCAAGTTGGTCAACAGTAACCAACTTTCCCTCATGAGGAAAAACCATGACACAAAGAACAGCCGATGCAACAGTAGACATTGCGTAAGTCCAATTCCTTCCCAGAAGCAAATTGTAGTCCAAGGGAGCATCAATCACTTCAACTTCAACAGACACTGCTTTGACTGCTAACTTAATCTCAAAAGCTGGCAGGATACCATGAGGATGAAAGGATCTTCCATCGAAATAAGTAAGTAAAGTGTTTGATGGGACCGGCTCTGGGGATCCAAGAGCTTTCCAGCAGGCCAGGGACATAACACATGTAGAGGCTCCCTCATCAACAACTGTTGTTCCAATGGTATTACCACCATGGACGACATCTATTTATAGGGCTACATGGTAAGGTAGGTGAATTTTGACATTCGACAGATTGAATTTCGCCATGAGACTCAAAGAATCCATGCTACCTAAAGCTACTAAGAGAGCATCCCGCTGGGAAGGACAACTCTGTAACACCTCTAAAGCTGACATTGCACATGGGGTTTGAGCTAAATCTTCAACCACTGAGTAGTTTAAAGCAGCCCTAGCATTGGGGTTATGCAAGGTCTTCTTGAAAACACCTTTTGGTATTTTCGACAGGTTTCTCTATTGTGAGAGGGTTGGAAGGTTCACCTACAGCTTTACCCTTCTCAAGAGTCTCGTTCTCATAGTTTTTGTTCCTGGTTTGCAACAAAGTCAAAGAACAAACCATGTTGATATAATTAGGGTCAGGGGCAGTTTGAGTGCCCCCTGCTACATTATAAGCTGAAGCAGAGTTCTGTCCTTGGGGAAACGGGTCCTTCAGGACAGCCGATTGTTGAGATTTGAGGAGCTTCTGGGCTTGATCCATAAGGGGACAAAGGTGAGTAAGGTGGTCCTCTTGGAACAAATTACAAGGGAACTTAACCTTCTTCTTTTCTTTTTTTCCCCCATCAGCATTGTTCGCAGGATTTGGCTTGTTTTGGTTTCCCTCTCCTTTCTTACCTTTCTTTTTCTTCCCGCTGGGCTGCTGATTGCCCTTCTGAGAGGTTTGAGCAAAGACATTTGCATTCTGGGGAGAGGGGGTAGCCTTTGTTGTCTCTGCCGTAGACTGTTTGATAGAAAACTAGTGAAGTTGCTTAGTTAAAGACTCTACGGTGGGAGAGTTGACAGACCCAACCACACCATCGGCATGAGGTCTAGGCTTAGGCTTCTTCGCTTCGTGCGAAGGACTCGGTGCCTCAGGGATGATCTCATATAAGATCCCAGACTATGAGTAAATCAAGTCCAATTGCTGGGCCCTGAGTATGGCTTCTTCTTTTTTTTTTACTCCTAATGTGGAAACATCCTTTGATATGTATGACAACAGTGATTTAAGGAACCATTCTAATAGAAACTCAGGAGGAATGGTGGCTTTGATAAGGATATTTCGCCTCCTCCACTCTTGGATATGATCCGAGATGTGGGTATCCTTGTTTTGTCTAAAAGTAGACAACAAGTTCGTTCCGAAATCGTATCGAACCAGAAGCTGAAAGTGGCTAAGGAAAGCACTAGCCAAATCCCAGAAACTACTAAAGGCAGCAGAAGGCAATTCAATATACCACTTTGCCACCATACCCGTCAAGGTCCTCTAGAATAGCCTCAATCTAATTGAATCCTCATTCAACGAATTGGAAGAACACCATAAGTGAAAAGTGGTGGCATGTGCCCCAGGATCTTCACCAGTTTTGCCTTAGAACTTAGGGATGTCCGATGGTAACTTGGTGGGAATAGGTGGCCACAAGGGGTCATGCCTCACCGGGTCATTCATCAATTTTGACAAGTCTGGCAAGTTTAAAGTTGCCAGAAAAGGAAGTTTGGGCCTAACCAGCGAAGTAGATGTACCAGCTTGGGAATTAGAGGGACCTGCCCCCGAATGCCCATGGGAAAAAGTGCGGTTGCCCCTAGCCACCGGTTGTGAAGTGGGAAGGTTGCTTTGAAACGGATTCCATCCGTAAGCCACATGATTTTGTGTGGGAGGTGCAGTGTAAGTGGTTCGGGCCTTCCCCATAGAAGCAGGGGTCTGAAAGACTGTAGCAGGTATCCCTCCGCCAAACAATGAAAAGGGAGAGCTCGTGTATGGGACAGAAATAGGGGTTTGGAAACTGTGCTTGTAAGAGGTGTTGCTCCCAAACTGCACTCCTACATATGAAGGAGATGGACCTACGTATGGACTGGATGGGGGAATGTGCCCCCCATTCCAAGGAAATCCTTGGACATATGCCGAGGATCCTACCGGACCACTCTGGGTAGTGTAAGGGAAGGAAGAAGGAATGGTAGGTATACTGGGGATCCTAGTAACCGTGCTACCAAAATTACCTCCTAGGTTTGAGTGAACCGGTGGTTGAACCACCCGGCTCGCTGGAGTTAAAGGTGTAGAAGGAAAACTAGATCTAGGCGCACTTACTGGGGGAGTTAGTACCCCTTCAACCGGAAGGGTTGAGGTAATCACAAAAGAACTTTCTTCCATAGAATACATGACTCTACCCACAGGGACACCTAGCACCGGTGAATCAAAAGGTCTAACTTGTACGATCACAGGATCGTTCAAATCAGTCAAGGGGGAGTTAAAATTTCTTGCAAACTCGTTAGTTTGCAATTCTTCTATCTCGACTGTATCAAGATTAAAGCGGTTAGCAATGAGTTATGGTTCACCAAGAACTTCACTTATTCCTATAGGTTCAAATGAACCCTCTGTATCTAATCTCCGCCTTTGAGGTAAAGGTGGAGGCTCCAATGCAGTGATAGGAGGAAGGTTTCTCAACCTTATTGACCTTCTAACAGGTTGGTCCTCCAGAATTAGAAATTTAACAAATCACACCCTAAGGCCAACTAAACACAAGAAAAATGACAGAGCATACACTAAAAATTTCCTAGAGCCTCAAGCAATCAAACCAGGGTAAAAGATATACTTTCCCAAAGAAATCTGATGAACGATTACTTGGCGTCCTTGAAGTGGTTCTTAGGCACAAGCGGAGGAATCACCCACCGCCCTCCTACACTTTCAACAAGGGTTACCTTCCAAGCCCGTTCAAGGTGAACCAGAAATAGCCTTCCGGTTTACCTAGGTATGAACCCTAAAAAGACAAGAGACTAAGGGCTACCATGGCAATACCAATAGTATGGGGGGATAGTTGTCAGCCAAAATTGTATGCATGGGCAGGGTAGCTGAGCCTAAAAATCTGTCTAGGACAGAATCCCCAGATGCGTAAAAGTCCTTGGTTACGTTTTGACAAGGAGTCAGAGGGTTATCTCCTCTGTCCAAGCCTCCACGCGGCCTAGTGCTTAACTCCCATTTGAGAGGAGCTTGCCAGATACAATGATAGAGTCAAGGATTTCCCTAAAGAAAGGTCCACTACGTCTGAGTTTATAACTTGTGGGAAGTTTACACTTCCTAGCCCACAAGTCTAGCCTAAGCTAGTAGGTGAAAGGCCCCTAAAAATAAAAACTTACTAGTAAATTTTAATTTATGCGTTTATTTTAAAGGGTTGTTCTTTACTCAAGAGGTAACGGAGTGATATACTTTATGATGTTCTGACTCAAACAAGAAATAAATGAAAGTAAAGGTGTATTCAAAGCAAAATTGCCATTATAAAAACAAACTTCTTTTTAATTTTTGCAAATATGTATTGATGAATTGAAAGCAATGACGAAAGAAACTAAGCCTATGTTTTGTAGTTTTTGATATAATATTTTTAAATTGAAATAAACACTACTTATGCAAAAATCACAATGCAAAAGCTTTAACTATGTTTTCTTTTCACTTTTAAAAACAATCAAAATTCTACTATGCATCTACAATGCACTATGCTTGAGCAAACTTGACGTTTATAAACTGTATAAAAGTAACAAACTGAAGCAAATAGGCTAATAGAACCAATAGACAACCAATATAGGAAGGCTAGGAACCCTAGCTTGGGTGCTAACAGTGACAAAGAATCATTGTAGACTTACAAAGGAAAGTGACATCCAGCCACTGTCAGAAGACAGACTGGAAAAACAGAGCCCAAGACCCTGATCACTGATCTGGACTAAGACACTTTAACCCACAACCCAAAATAGGCCAAAACACTTCAGTATGCAAACATTAAACAAACCAAGCAAAAAGACTCAAGAGCTTCCGAAAAAGCAAAGAAAAGTGATCACCAACAGTATTCAGACCCACTACACAACATTCTTAAAGAAAGACTACTCAGAAACAAGGACCAAACAAAGAAAAGAACAAGCAAAACTTATCTTAAAAATCCCCACTTCCAGGAGTATTCGCGACTGTCACTAAGAGCAACTCGCAAGTGACTCGCGACTGTCTAGTATTACAACCCGCGAATGCAGACTAGTATTCGCGACTGTCTAGAAAGAAAAACCACGAATGGGTATAAATGTTTTCTCAAAAAATCAAGAAAAAACCCTAGACTTTCAAATGCTAAAGCAAATAAGAAACAGGATAAAAATCACAAACAGACTTACAAGAAAAACTGGTCAAGAGGACAGAAAACAACCTACAGTAGTCCGGGCTCCCCACCGGAGTCTGCGAAACCATAGATTCTGGGTTCGATCCCGAGCGGAGTCGCCAGTTCTGTTGTACAGGATTATACACCTAATAACCTAAGGTCTGGGGTTACCAACATACTCAATTACTTGCAGACAATTGACTTCTAAAGTACAAAATAGGAAATAGGAGGGTTAGAAGGAATTACTTGTTAAACGAAGGTTGATCCTTTGCTATCCTCTTCCTCTCTGTTCCGCTTCCAAAGTCTTCAGAATTGCTCCTCTTTCACCTGTCAAGAAACACTTTTCCAGATACAAGATGATTCATATATGTATAAGCGGGTTAGATAAATCACATATAAGATGCATATGCATAAACATTTATCAAACCAATACACATGAAACACATATGGAAGAAGTAATCTCTTTATTATCAATAATGGAAAGAGTTAAGGTTACAACCCAGCGTCTGAGATAAGGAGTCCTCTGTAACCAAAGGATTCTAAGTTCCACTGCTCCAAAGACTTCTGTATAAACTCCACCAGCATAACTTTTCTCTCCAAGTGTAAGTAATCAACACCCTCCCCAAGGCCTATATTTATATGGGTGAAATAAGGCAGTTCTAGAAGGTTAGGGAAGTTGTAGCAGTTAAGGAAATTAAGTTAAATAACTTAACTAATATCCCATTAGCGCGAGTGTTTTTATGTTTTAACGTTGAGACACATTCACGGGTATGTAGTAGAGCAACCCGCGAATGATTCACGACTATGTATAAGTGCAAACCGTGAATACATGGATTCACGACTTTCTATAAAGGAGACTCGTGAATGATGCGCGAGTTGTCTATAAAGAGAGTCGTAAATACATCTTAACATGGCAAAAAATGGCAAAGTGACTAGCTGGATGAGGGAATAATGTACTTCATGACAAGCCAAGCTATAGTGTATATCAGACCTCTATCCATAAGTGTCCTTTTGTGTGCCAACATGAGGGATGTCGGCACTCGGATGGAGAGGTGCCATTCAGGTGTATAACACATTCCTTCTTATGTCCCATCATCCACTGCATTGTTTCCTTTGAGTGTTGTTGTCATGATCAATCCTCCCTGTATCCTATAGTTGGAATCTTTACGGACTATTTCTATTTGTTTTGGACTAATATTATTGTCATGTAGGGTCCATTTTTTGTACACTCTCTCTCTAAGGTTTTGATCTGTTCGTGCATGTTTCAGGTATTATGTCTAAACTAGCATATAGGTTAGGATTTCACATCCTCTTGCATTTTGCATGACCTTATGACCATTTCATCTTAACCCTAGGTATGAACCCATTCCATCTTGTCACGAGACCTTCTTGCTACTTTTAGAAGTGACATTATGTGAATGGTAGAGCTTTCCCATAAATGGGTACCCTAGTTAGATCCTCTATTGCATTTGGTTCCCATGTCGACATTTCTCCTTTAGGTTGTGGGATTCCTTTGTATATTACCGCCATGACTTTAAGCAAGAGATTCACACTCCTCTTGAGCTTTATGCTGGCCATTTCCTGGGGACTCCCTCTTATATGTCAAGTTGTGAATGCATTATCATGATTTTTTCTTGCCTTATTTAGCCTTATGTCGGCTTCCCTAACTTTGATTATCAGCCATATGGCCCGATCTTGTCTCATGTCTAGCAAAGTAGAGCCTTTTTACATATCTTTTGCAGATTGATTCCCCATTTTTTACCCGGAGGGGACTTTCCCCCGAGTGTCGTTATCCTGCACATGTTTCCTTGCATAAAGCATAGGTATGTTCTACTGCTTGGAAATAGTTTGTTTGTCCCTTGAGACTTGTCTCCTCCTATATTTGTAACTATAAATCACTTTTATTATTTTTCAATATTTTCAAAATATCTAAAAAATTCCCCCAAAAAAATCAGAAAACCAAAAATCCAGACAGGAAAATATGTTACCTTTGGATGCAGTCAAGTCGTGTCTCCTTTTAACAGATTACTGTATATCACATTTGTTGGTTGGGTTTTTAGTTTGACTTTAGGAGCTGTACTCATTACTCTGATTTTATATCCACCGACTAGTTAAGCTTACAGTCCCTATGGAGCCTCTATTGATGCCTCCTATGTCACAAAGATGTCCATCAAGACTATGTTTCCTATGTTCAGTCACCATTTTCCTTTATGTTCTTGTTCAAAGGAAGTTGAAACCTGAGTCGACCATTCCTCAATTTTCTTGAATTTACATGTAGGTCATTCTCATTACTATTACTGGTTAGTGCACATCTTGTTCGAGTTCTTCCAAATTATACAACACTGCTCAGTACCTCGTGTTGGTTGATGCAGGATTCCTTAATTCCCTCCTTCTAGTGTACTCCATCCCATCGACTTAAGATCATTTATTCTAGGATAGGATTTTAGAGTCATTTGAGTTCCTTGAGACTTATAGTCATCAATGGTAGGTTCTCTCACTATCGACAGTTTTTGGAATACATCAATGTCCCTTGCTCAATGGATTCTTCCAAGTGTTCGATCTCAACACATCTATTCACACTTGTTATATTTCACTCTAGTACCTTGATTCCCATTTTCATTGTCGATGGGTGATCTCGCATCTGTTAACAGTATACATCAATGACCAGTAATCAAATGATCGACTGCTATGTTTGACCTCGACACCTCTATTCACATAGTAGAACATGTACTCGTAGCAGTTTGTGTAGAATAGTTTCCATCTTGGTGGAATTTCACATATGTTATCTCCTTGATCGTGCCAATGTTCATGAGATTTTAGCTCTCATGTTTTGATTCCAGTGTATGTCAGATATCTTCAACCATTATGGAGATCTTAATCCGCTATGTATCTTCAGATTCTATGGAGATATTGATCTATTGTATATCTTCATCATGGAGATTCTGATCTATTAAATATTGTACATGGTTATGACCACACATGCCAAATTTTTTATATCATGCCTATTCATGGCCATTGTACTCTTATGTATCTAGGACTGCTCTATGTATTTGCAGTCATATGTAGAGATTGATTATTGTACTATACTGATGGATGACTAGCTCTTCCACCTGGTTCTTCATTACTCCATTTCTGGGATGGATTTTATAATGTATTTCAGCCATCATGTTACCCCTCTAACCTCACACATTACAGGGCATCTATTATAGATGATTTTTACCACACATGGTTGATCATATATTTATGGCCTTCCTTGTCCCTCTGCAGACTCTTTAGACCCCATGGACTGATATTATACTTTAATGTTTCCAAGTTCATCCCTAAAAACACCTGTTTATTGTTGTATGCAAATTTTAATCCCATACTTGTGTGTACATGCTACTTTTGACCTCAAACCCGCATACATTGGGATGTGTGCATAAATCCAAATATTTTTTGAATTTTTCTTCATGTGTGTCCGAACAAATTGACTCTTGTCCTTCCATATGCCTCAAGATCTCTCGGATTTGACCTTCCATTACCCATTTGGAGTTCTATATAAGGAACCCCTTGGATACATAGAAAGGGTTCCTTGAAGAGCAACGAAACTATAGCCCATTGTTGCCATAGCTTGCATATACTTGAGTCTGCATCCCTTTTTCCCTTTGGAGCACTTTTTTTTCTTCCCAAGATTTCCCTTTCTTGTGATCTTACTATTAAGAGAGGGAGGATTGACGTGGTGGAGGCCCAGGTGGAGGAATATGTTTCTCTGGTTCGTAGACATGCCAACAAAGGTTGTCACTTGTGTAATCTCTTATTTGATTAATAGAAATATATTTTCCTGTCCAATAATGTGCATTTGAATGAATATTGAATCAATGGATATGTTTAATTTCTTATACATTCTTGATTATATATGCTATATTATATATAACACCATATTATATAGCATGCTTGTCTTGTTTGTTGTTGTTGAGAGAAAATTGCTGGCGCAAGAGGGATTGGAAAAAGTTCAACAAGGATCTACTTCAACAGTTTGGAATAAGGTATGATTTGAGATCCCTTAGTGGTAGATGTTTGGTTTCTATTACATATTGGGAAGGGATTGATTTCTTGTGTCTAGTTGTCTATTGTGGTACACCCTAAGCCATAGGAAGTTTCTTTCCATAACATGTACCATATGGGGAAAGGATCTCCACTTACATCCATCGGCATGGTAGGACACACCTACTACCATTCGGGGGAAGGCTGCACACTTACATCCACTAACATGGTAGGAAACACCTACTACCATCTGGGGAAGGACTCAACACTTACATCTGACCATGGGAGGAACCAATCCTGCCACCATTTCAGAAAGGAACAACACTTACATCCAACCATGGGAGGAACCAATCCTACCACCATGTCAAAATGGAACAAAAATTACATCTGACCATGGGAGGAACCAATCCTGCCACCATGTTAGAGAGGCACAACACTTACATCTGACCATGGGAGGAACCAATCCTACCACCATGTCAGAAAGGCAGAACACTTACATCTGACCATCGGATGAACCAATACTGCCACCATGTCAGAAAGGCACATGGACAGATTACTTCCCTTTGGAGGGAACCTCGATCTTGAGAAAACCAAGCTTCTCCCTGAAGTACTCATACTTCACTCTAACCATTTATAGCATAGAATTACATCAGGAATGATTATGTCCAAGGATAAACTACGAGCTTCGTGAGGATTGATTACATCCGAGGACAACCTACAGGACTATTTATGTCTAAGAAAACTATGAGCTTTGCCAGGATTTTATGCTCAGACAATCTGCCTCATTGGCTATGCTAGAACTCATCACTCCCTCTTTCGAGATATCTCAATATGGATCACAAACTAGAGCTTCACTGCTCTTTTTATTCTTCAGCTATACTATGTGCAACAGAGGAATTCTTCCTACTAAACCAAGAGATCACACTTGATCCCATACTAAAACAACACCTTGAATTTTTCTTCCCCTCAATGGCACTTCCTACCCAATCCAAATCGACATAACCCTCCAGGTTAATGTTATGATTTTCCTCATACTTGATCCCATAATCAACTGTACCTTTTAGGTACCTCGTTGCATGCTTTGAAACCATTAGGTGAACATGTCTCAGATCCATTAGGAACTCGCTCAATGTGTTCACAGAAAAGCAATAATTAGGTCTCATATTCATCAGGTACATCAAGAACCCTATCATATGACGATACATCGCCGCATCAGCTAAATCTGACAAAGAATCACTCAATAGTGTCATGTTCAATGCCATAGTTGTGGTCATGGCCTTGCATTCCATCATCCTGAACCTCTTTAGGATATCCACTACATACTTCCTTTGTCCTATGGAGATTCCATCTGCATTCTACCACACCTCCATGCCTCAAAAGTAGTGCATCATATCCAAGTCCTTCATCTCGAACACGATAGCAAGTCTCCTTATTGCAACTTTAATGAGTTCCTCTTTTATTTTAGGAACAAGTAATTGACATATAACATGAGCATCAATTGTATTCCACCTTCAACCTTGAATTAAAGGCTGGAATATGCTTTACTCTTAGTAAATCCTAGAGTCATCAATAATCTGTCCATCCTCTCGAACCTCAAGATCTTCTGCAGTCACTCCCTCTAAAGTGGAGCAACATTATCCTTCTACCTTTCATATTCTATGCATTGAAACATTATGTACTGGAGTGACAAGTAGATTCCTCTACTACTAATATTCTATGTATCCATCTAGGGTCACTGGATACCAAGATCCTCTATATTGAACCTTTTCAAAAGTTCTTTTCATACCCATTTGTGAGCTTGTCATCCTCTATAGGATTTCATCTTCAACCTTGTAGAAAAGGTTAACATATTCATTACTCTAACTGATCTCCAAGATCCTCGTTTATTTGTTATCCCATGGGTTCCTTCTGAGCTCATACAAGGCCTTCTTTAATTTGCACACATGAGTCTTCCTGTCATGTGCTTCAACTCCCACTAGCTGAAAATGTCTCTTCTTAGTCTATGCCTTCTTTCTATGAGAATCCTCATGCTATGAATCTTTCCTCATATCCCACGATGTTTTCACCTATTGTATTCTAGATCTTGTAGATCCATATGGAATATACTACAGAATTCCCTTCAGGTATCGATACCGCATCCTAGACATCATTCTTCTTGAACTGGTGCACTCCTTCCCTTTCTTCTTGGCTATTTCTTCATAGCTGGAAGGTTCTGCTTTAATGATGTCGCTCAATAGTTTCCCATAACTACACTATGTATAAGACCTCTTTTTTTCTTTGAAAGCATCGTCATATATAATTATTCATCTTGTATTATTTCTCGAACTCTCGTTACTTGTTCTTCAGAACAAGTCTCAACCTTCTTTTCTTGTAGGTGATTGTATGCAATCTTTCCTACAAGTCAAATGCATTAGCTGTATGGTTAGAAACATTTCATGAGGAATATTCATAATGGAAAAAATCTTATGCATACAGATATAATCATGCAACCAGTTTATCCAATACAACATTCATCCATATCTGAGGGAAACTTTCCAGATGCCTTCCATCTCTACCATGACATCATTGAGATTGTGCACTAATCCAATATGTCAGAAAAGAGGTTTCATTCTAGATAAGTAGTAATGGATATTTGTATAGAACCATGGGATACTTACCCATCACATCCATATTAGTAGTATATTGTCATTAATGTAAACATTCTATCATGCATAACACATCAATTGAATATAACCAAATGCATAACAATATAATATCATGAAATAATTACTTATATTTATTTGTTTCATGGGTAGAATCCTTCTTGATCCTTCCACTTCATCATCTCTTCATTCATGAAATCATCATTTTGTATCCAAATGCTAAGATGGATAAGAGGTTATTAAAGAATTGAGTCTTTCATATTCCTCATTGCTTGAGGGATCTTCTTTGAATCGTGAGAGCTAGATTTCCAGTTGCTCCCATATTCTTTTCTCTTATTATGAGTCGATCTTCTTCTTGTGTGTGCTCTTCCTAGAGTCTGTAGAAGGTAATCACTTCCTTCTAGCACACATTGCTCGAATGAATGAATCCCATGATCTTGGGAGGCCATTCAAGGTGGTTATAGAAATATCTTATCATTCTTCGATTCCTTCATCATAGCATCGAACACTTCCTTTTGGTTTCTTCAAGGATGACACATGAGGAATGATATTATCTTTAATAAAATATATAATAATTCTCTTAGCTCTAGCCTTAGCCTCATCTCCCTCTGGCTCTTATAAATTCCTTACTGAAATACTGATCTATGTCAATGGAGTTCCTATACTTATTCGAATCTATATTCTTCCCTTCAAAATAGCTTGGTCAAGGAATCAAACATCTCTTTAGGTGTATTTAGAGAAGACACTTGTGGTAAAAGGTGATCCTCTTGGCCTTGACCAGGTTCTTCTTATGTAAGTCTTTAGCCTCATCTCCCTTTAGAAATGGAGAACTAGACAGATCATATACTTCCATGCTTGGAAGTTGTCAGCTTCACCAAGATTTTAATCAAGCTGGTGTAATTAGTCATATTGTGAATCTCAAATGTAAATAGCAAAAGATTAGATGTTACCGATTTGAGGTGTCTTTCCTCGTTCCATATCTTGATGATCTAGGGTTTGTTAGAGAAATCCTATTTTTAAAAACTTGGAATATTTCATATCTGATTGGATAGAAAGATGCACCTTCTCAAGGAAATCTATCCAATGTACATCTTTTCTAAAAAAAGTGGAGGGAAGCTCCCGAAACAAGAAGCCGTAGTTTTCCAATTTCTTCTACAGAAATGCCTAATATTGTTTCTGTAGTATATCCAAAATTCCAGCTCCTTTGTGTCTGAAATTTCACACTGAGATATACTTGTATGTGATGTTTCCAACACTACAGGTTTGAGCAGAATTGGTTTCATCAATTGTGACTTATGAGAGTTTTCCCACAGTAACTTATTTAAGGACTGTTTAACATAGTGAACTTGTACAGAATTCCACATGTCATTGTTTCACAATCGGGGTCAGAAACATTTACCATAGAACGTACCATCTATTCCCTATATGGAACATCTTGCAAAATTTAATTTGGACCTTCGTAACCGAAGATATAGCAATTTTCCCAAGGTTTCATGTTTAGGGATGAATCCTGGGTTAGGCAGGAAACTTGATTTGGAAGAATCATATCTCCTAGAATATAGGGATTATGAGGCTACAAAATTTACACAAGGTACATGAGGAATTTATATTCAGTTTGTAAAAATTTTGGCTCCTGATCCTTCTCCAATATTGAGATATAGTGAATGTACCAAAACTATCAGTTTTAGTATTTTAGGGGTTTTCAGCCCTGGGGTCAAATTAGGGTTTGACTTTCCCGAAGTTTTACCCAACCAAAATTTTTGATATTGGTCTCTAAATTTCGATACTGAGGAGGAGATAAATATTATGATAGTCTCACTCAAAAGTTTCTATTCTATAAAAAGCCCTAATTTCCCATTGTAGTGGTAGGTCAAAAACTGAAAATGCTCAGAATCAGAATCTGCTTCTATAGAAAGATGTGCCCTTCAATGGAGAGTTAACCTAACCTCATTTTCCTGATGATCTGTGGAGAGAGACCCAAGAAATAATAATCCCTAGATTTTGTAGCTGCATAGTTTCTTCTTCTCATGTTAGCTCTAATACCATGTTATATTTTTATCATTTAAGCAATATGATCTTAGGATCTTATCTGAGAGAATAACATGCATAGCAATAATCACAAGAGACAAGAGACACAAAGAGTTTTCCTCTGGGAAACCATAATGGAGAAAACCCCACAAATTTGTCAAAGATAGAATGAGCACCAATGGAAAAAGTAAAACCCAAAGACAGAAAGATGATCTATGCAGTTGTTCTCTCTCTCACTTGCGTGAGCTTCTCTTCTCTCACTCATGTGCTACAGTTGAGTGAGTGTGTGTTACAAATAGAAAGGCTCTCTCTCTATTTAAACTAGTTTCTGGGTTGACTATTACTTACCAGGGCTGACTTCACTAGGAGAGTCTAATAACCCTAGTTCCTCTCAACTGTGGGGACTTTTCCCCCCAATCAATAAAGGAGGGTTAACCTCTATGACTTTACATAACTTGATTACATTAATGATTCTCTCGATAGGAACATTGGGGTACAATGAAATACAATACATAACATATACAAGTGAATACATTTCGAAGTTACAAATACATCAATAGCTGCTTCACAGGCATTGCATCTGGTTTTAGCGGGATCTTCATCTCTACTAAATCTCCTAGTATTCCCTTCATCTTAGAAAACTTTGTAGGAAACAAATATTGGAATTCATACAACATATATGTTATCTTTTCCATGGTTTCTTCATCCCAGTATTCCCAAACATTTGAAAACTTTGGGTTCTCCTCTGTCCCAATGTTGACCTTTCAACTTTTTAATGGTTGATTCATTGGATCTGTTGGTATGTCAGTAGCTGCGACATCTCGACTCCCTTATTTCTCTAGAATATTGATGTTCTATAGATCCTCACCATCATCCGGTCCTCTCGTCACATTTTATCACTCCATCATCAACTGCATCAAACATCTTGCATGTGGATCCATCAGATACGCAACTGGAACTACCTTTAGAAAAACATCACGGACGTGCGGCAGTGCACTATGAACAACTATATTAGTATTTGTAAAACTGATAGTGTGATTGAAGCAAATCGTCAAATCCTCCCAAGTAGTGATCTCTCTGCGCAACTCCATTGATATATACCATGACCCAGGAATTTCAACCAATGTGTGGAAAAAAGCATCGACCCACTCATCCTTTGGTCATGATGCCCACAAGGTCTGAGACTATATCAGGTGATTACCAAGGTTACTCTGCCCATCATACCTTTCGGTGCGGTACACCTCTACATCGCCAAAGCGAACAGGCATCAATATATGACACTGCAACCATCCATTGATTGACTTCTTATAGGTCACCCACCAATGTGTTGGAGTAGCCTTCAATGCTTTATCCAATGCCATCAACCATTGTGGTTCTTATACCTTATCCTCAAATTCAACTAGAAACTCATACAACTCAGGCAGTCCATCATATACTAGTAGCTCAACTGTTTTCATTCCGACTTGACACAATGACTGCATAATCAAGTCGCACTTCTGAAGTGATACCTCATGCATTCAATTCTACCAGTTTTTCAAAGCATCCATTAGAGGAAATTTCAACTCAAAATGGGCCTCCTAAGGAAAATAATAAAATAATAGTTAAAATAATAAAATAATATTTATTAATTTTAGAGGAAGAAAAAAAAAACTACTTTGTTTGTTCCTATTTTCAACATATCTCCCTGTGCTTTTACTCAAATTTCAATCGAGAAATCTCATTGGATGCAGATTTAAATTTTGCATCCAATGGGTACCCACTTGGAATACTTTTGACGGACCCTGCTACCCCAAAAACAAGAAATACCTAAAAAACATGATGATAATGTCATCATCATGTTTTTTCAAGTATTTCTTGTTTTTGGGGTAGCGAGGTCCATCAAACGTATGCCGAGTGGATACCCGTTGGATGCATAATTTAATTATGCATCCAACGAGCTCCCCCTATCGAAATTTGAGTAAAAACATAGGGAGATATGTCAAAAATGTGAACAAAAAAAGTAGTTTTTTTATGATACCTATCCCCAAATTTATATTAAAAAATAGTTTAAGACCTGTATGGTATTTAAAATTTAAAGCAATTTCATTGGATAACACATGATGACATGGAATTTGAATTAGGGTTGAAAGGGACATTTTGAGTTGAAATTTTTTCTATTGATCAGAATATGAGGACACAGAACTAGAGCTGCTCCAACCCAGCTCATGATCGACAGTCAGATGGATGTAATCCTTGAAAATGTTATATGCATGACCCCATCCTCTTATATCTTCCTATTTAACTTGTTCCACATATCTTCATCCTTCATTCAGGTCCATTGGATCGATGACCCAAATATCATGATTTTCAAAATTCATGACACGTTTCTTAAAATTTCTCACCGCCAAACTGTCATTGGCCCATCCAATCCCCAGCAACGCGGGATATGAAACTCCACCATAAAAAACTTCAATCACATCAAAATCAACATAAGTATTCATCCCTTCTACTTCCACCACAATACATGGAACTCTCCTAATTGGTGTTACTCTATCCTGGTTAGTCAGTCATAGATGCACAGGGGACCAAACCAAATTTCGCCCCCCCATCTTTTCCCAAGTCTGCTTTGTTAGAATGTTTACGTCTAAGCCTAGATACAAGATGATTGAATCTACCTCATAGTCGTGAATCTGAATATTCATGCGTATCTCATTTCTCATGTTTTTCTAGGGTAAAGAGTTCACTACGGACACCTTCCATCCCTTAGTTGGTCAATGCAACAGATGCTCAATATTAGCGAGGGCATCATGATCTCTCACCAATGACAAACAACTTTCAAATAAGTGCTACAAGGTACCATGTTGTCATGATGGTCCTGAAATCGAAGTGGAATCAAAAGCAGTTGTCATCTCATAGATATGAAACTTACCAGGATTTCTTCCTATCACATTGTGTGCTTCAAAGAATGTGTCTCTTTTAGCGTCGACATCAAACTGTACCTTCTTCTTCCCATCAAACCAAATTTGTGGGAATGGGATATCATCCCTCGCCGTCACACCTCCATGAGTAATGATAGCAACATTAGAATCCTTTGTTCTTGGTTCTGCTGAGATCTTTGCAATAGTTGGTCCCTGATTCTGGTTCAGCGGTGGATTCACAGCTTGGTTCACATACATATTTGTATTCTGGTTCTAATTCTAAAGTTGGTTCTAGTTCTGCAACTAAGGAATGTTTCCTTCCTACCACTTCGCATCAGCTATGGACAGTTCTCAATAGTGTGGTCAACATCGATACAATCGGTACATTATGCTTGCAATTGCGGGAAATATCTCTGATAATTTCCTAGCACTCCATGGTTATAACACTATATGACTTCACAACCTCAACCGAAACCTCCACCTCGTCCTCGTCGGAATACGTTGCGGAATCCTCCTTGGTGTTGATCTAGCGGTTGATTGAGTTGCTGCTACTGTGGAGAATTATGGTGTAGTTATGCATAATGTGGTTACTATGGAGCCATATGCATCTGATTGTACTGCAGAGGTAGCAAAACAAACTACTTTTGTGTCACAAACTGCCTCTATGGTTGTGGCTACTATAAAAACTGTGGTTGTGGTTGCATCTGTGCAACAAAATCCATCTATGGTTGCAGTGGTGGTTGTGCCACCTGTGGCTACTATTGTGGTTACTTCACCATTCTATGGTCCTCTCCCTTCACATAGTATGGATATATGCATGAAAATCATTATATTCATTCCCAACAAATCAGCAAAATGTCCAGTACAAATTCGTTAGCTTCGTGACCATTTTCTGCATATATCCACAATCTTCATGTTGATGCCCATAAACTTGGTAGATACAGCACCATGGCATGCCGCACAACTCAATGGATTTGACACTCCCGATAATAAGTAGTTTCAAAAATATGGGCATTGATCCTTATGGTGTCCCTCTGTGCGACATCGAGTACAACAAACTTCCTCATGATACCCTTTTCCCTTTTTTATATCTTGTAGCTAGAGCATCAAATTTGTCAGTTGTGTCTAGATCTCATTCATACTGACTACATTCTCACCAACATGTGAATCCTCCAACTTCATCACAATCTCAAGAGCCTCACTCTATTTCACAATCTTCTGTTGCATCAATGACATTCTAATGTGTGGTACCAATGTCACGATGAACAATTTCTTATGTTGAACATCACTCATCTCAAAACTAAATCTTGCCATCAGTGTCTTAAATTGTTGATCGAAATACCAAATAGTTTAGTTTGGATATTGTTTTATCTCTTCAGCTTAGTAATGTATTGTTCCTCAGCTTTCGGTTTTTTGAATTCTTCAATCAATCCTTTTCTGACTTTTACTAGAGTATTCACTAGGGTTCCAGTGTATGACCTCTAAGGGACATTTCTAGTTGGCCCTTCTTGACATAAACATTTGGAGTTTGTTTAATAGTCCATAGAACCTCTAACACTTGCACTTCTAAATCTATTTATAGGCTTGCACCTTTACATTGACAGTCCACTTTAATTCAACTTCATTGCTACTTCTTAATATATTTTACAAAATAATGACCACAATCCACGAAATGAAATCGAAATCTACAAAATATGACAAAAATACATAAAATATTGTAAATCTTCCTTGCGTGCCATTTTCTATCTTGTGCAACATCTTTGACCTTGCGCGGCATCCACGATGTTGCATAGCTAACTAAAACAACAAATTTGTTTATGACCGAGGTTTCAGTGATTGTGACTCAATTCCAAACTGATGGTGAAGTCATGGAATAAAATATCATTATCCAAAAGATTCTCATATGTCTAACAAATACTTTTTCCATGCTAGTTACTTCCATAGAATAATCTAAATATATGTCTAAGTACGCCCTAGAGGAGTTAATTGGTTCTCTTTTGTCCCATGAATATCAAATCAACCAGGAATAATATTGTTTAACAAATGCCTTCAACACTTAGGATTCCATCAAAATAGGTTGGTAGATAAGTTCCATAGGAAAAGGAAGAGGAGGTGGATTTTCTCATCATACAAAGGAAAAACCCACTTGAAAGAACGTTCAGATTACTTAGATCACTCTCACAACTCCAAAACTCATAAGGGGGGAGTCAAGAGATGGACCAATAAGTCCAACATTCAATGCAACTATTGCCATAAAGTATGGCCATTATGAGTGAGAATGTAGAAAGAAGTAAGAAGACTATAACAATGGCAAAGCCCACGTCTCCAATGTTGAAGAAGACTCGTCAGAATTCATGTTCCTCTCATGTCAAGTGATTGAATAACATTATCAATAAGATCTTTGGCTACTAGACAAGTTGCAACAAGGATATGTGATCAACTTAGTAGTTGGCATTGTTTGTCGACTCTAACAGGTTCAACATTTACTTTTACAAGTCCTAACCTCGACACAACCTCGATCAGTTCATCACCTTGAAATGCATCGTCGACACCCTATCATAGTCATATGCACATACTGTCTCTAGTATAGATGAAACTGTAATATCCTGAATTTTGACATTGACTATATTGGGCATTAGCCCCACTACCTATGGTTTACTTTGATGATTATGTTTATGTCTATATATTGGGCTTATTCCCCACTACACATGAGTTATGTCGATTATATAGATATATTAGGCATGAGACAATACACATGTTTTATTTTTTTGTATATGATTGTATATGATGGACATAGGCCTTAATGGACAAGGACTATTGTCGTGGTAGTGGGCATAGGCCCCGATGTACTCGATTTATTACTATGTGATTAGCCCTAATATATATACTGAGATGGTTATTGTGATGTATTGTGCATAAGACTGAATGTATGATTGATTTCTATGATGTGTTGGGTGTAAGCCCTAGAACACATGAGTTATGAGATTTTTTGTTGAGCATACACTCTAGAGCACATGAGTTATAAGATTTTGCATTGAGAATAAGCTATGGAGCACATGAGTTATGATATTTTGTGTTGAGTATAAGCTATGGAGCACATGAGTTACCAGTATAGATCCATCTTAACTATGGCTCTACCAAACATCAAGAGGGATCATGTTCTCTTGAGGTGTAAACCCTTTTTAATTTACAAAAAATTCTAATAAGTGTTCCTACTTGGGAGGGAAATGGCCAACTTGCTTAAGTAATTTCAAAATAAGGTAAATATCAATAGAAGTATGAGGTGAGTAACATTAATAATCATATAATCAATAATTTTTCAAAAATTGATTTATTTGTCTTTCTTTAAAACTAACAATAAATATTAAGAGTAGTTAATGAGTAAAATAATCCATGGTTTAAGGCACATGGTTGAAGTGACCCGTGGTTTAAAGATTAGTTAATGAGTAAAATAATCCATGGTTTAAGGCACATGGTTTTAGTGGCCCGTGGTTTAAAATTAAATTTTATATTTTCTTGGTTTTATATTTTTTCTTTTTACTACTCAAGTCAATTAAATTTTACTAATCTGTTTGTAAGATTGTGAGTATTTCCCTATTATGGTTGTATATTTATATGAGTATAATATTTTTTATTTTTTATGTTTTTAATTAGAATCCGACATGTTATAAGTTTTTTTATTTTTTATTTTTCATTATTATTATTTTTATTGAGTCGACATGTGCCACGTCAGGGTTACAAACGGGACACATCTCACCCATTTGAGTTGTAGAAAGCGTCTCTCGGCGCAATAATATTGGAAGTGTTGGGAAAATCCCTAGAGGATGCCAATCTAATGTTGATCATAATCTCTGTAGCATTGGATCTTTGGCCATTGTATCCCTAGGTGTATTATACAAGTGCATCCTCGTATTAGTGTTGAGCAAGAGGCTCCAGAATTGCACTAGTGTAACGCTCCATTGATAAGTGTTGAGGTTAGGATTTGAATAGCACTAGGGGTTACTGAAATTAAGTGTGTTGAGTTGGAAAGAATCTGTTGGAGCAGGGTCCTGCAGCTACAGGAGAAGCTACCATTTTGGCGGATAGACATTTTTGGCGAAGATATAAGAGATAAGGTAAAGCTATGATGCCATAGCATGTTTCTAGCTGCATATCAGAGCCAGAAACCATGACTATCGGGGCAGAGAAGTCACAGAAGATGACAGTAACTGAGCGGTCGAGAAGAGAGAGCTCACCCACTGCATTGAATGCAGCGGCCGAGAAGAGAGAGCTCACCCACTGCATTGAAGGCAGCGGCAAAGAAAGGAGGGCTCAGCTACCCTCATAAAGGAAAAGGAGCAATGAGGTCGAGGTGTTGAAGATGAAGGACAGAAAAAGGGAAGCGGCACCGGTACCCATGGTCAGCGTCGGGAAGCATGGAAGACTGTAGAGAGCAGTGGTGTGATGAAACTCTAAGTACAGATACGTCGACTGTCACTAGTTAGGATTTTGGGATACTATTGGGACAGGCCCACAGTGTTGTAATGGTGAGACCTTCGAGCCGCCTACAAAGGGATGTATTTTGTATTGTAAAAGGTTAGCTAGTGAGCAAGTTATCTAGTTAGCTAGTTAGCTGGTTAGGCAGTTTCAAGCTGTAGCTATCTTACTGTAACCAGTAGCTGGCTCATATGTATGTTTGTATAACAATCCATAGGGATTGAATGATCCGCAGGGATAGAGATAGAGAGTGAGGAAGAGTATATTGTAAGAGGACAATATAGAGAAAGAGAAGAGATATAAGAGAGAAGGGCTCCAGGCTATGTGCGGAGTTACCCAGAATATCTCGAGCTGCATATGTGGTGCAGCTAAACTGTGTTTACTTCCCTGAGTTATAATATATAAACACAATTCTGTAGACGTAGCTTCTACCCTGGAAGTGAACCACGTAAAATCAGTGTGTTGTGTATCCATTTGTGTGATTGCTTGATGTGAATTTATTTACTTAGTTGTTATCTGTTATTCATCACATGAAACTTGCATTAACAGTTAATGAACGTTTTGTATTCCATCTGTTAGTTTACAGTAGCTTAGAAGGTTGAATTGTGTGTTGAATCTGTTAAGTATTCTATGTATGAGGTTACCAGTGCTTGATTCACCTAGTAGTAGTACAGTGTTAAGTGATTTCTACATATTAGACCCAGCAAGTTAAGCATAGCTGAGGTCGAGGGTGTCGGACTGTTAAAGTGCAAGTAAGATTGTTTAAACTCCTTGTCGATAGTTAGCTGAGTTAGTACACCCAGTAAGATAGCCCTTTGGACCTTAAGGGTCGCACTAGGCCATGCTATAGAAGGTATTCCATTAACAGTAGGCAATATCACACCAGCAGAGGAGCTGCGGTGTGAGATACCGAAAATCACTGGTTAGGAGGAAAGGAGAGTATGCGCATTGTCCCAGAGGGTACGATGTGATAGGAGTCCTTCCCTGTCAGAAATCGCAAGTAAGAGAGAACTGTGCTTCGTGGAGAAAGACCTCGCTGGCTAAGAAGAGTTGTGATACACTAGGATACTACAGAACCTGGTTGAAGACACTTGATTCTTTGGCCAACCCATTAGAATCACTTTGGGTGAGACTTCAGGCTGCTCCGCGGTATGTTGTCGAAAGGGCCAGTGAGCTAGGGGTGTTGTTGGTACATTACAGTAAACCTGGGTCTGCCCATCGAAACCAACAAATGGTTCCTTTGTCGGTTTTGAACTAACTGAGCAGTGATGTTCTGTTGGCATCCTACTAAAGATGAACTCAACCAGTGGGTTGGGTCTGAGGAGAAAGAATTTTCCATACAAGAGAACAAGAGTCCTAGGCTAAGTAGAGAGGACTGGTTACAAAAACATATCTTTACAGACCTGCATACGATATTTTTTGCGACCTATGGAAACGAGATTTATGACTGGTTATCAAAGCTAACGGATAAGGATATATTCAAGAAAAATAGGAACATTGTCTAGACACCGGAGCTGATTCAGACCGTGAAGAGCCTTGATAATCCCATCATGAGGACAGTAGACTTCTAGCTTGCGAGTGTGCTAGAAGGCTTCGTCACAGAGTTTGCAGTTGAACAAAGAAAAAGTTTCAGCAAGGCTAAGCGGTACTTCTTCAAAGGATATCGCGGTAAGTACCTAAACTCTTTAAAATTGTCCATTAAGATGTTATTACATAAAAAATGAGTAATGGATATAGTTTCAGACCAATAAGCTAAGAAAATGTAATTTCACAACAGTTTGAGAGTGATTTTGATGAAATTGGACATACACGTAGTGGAAAGAAGTATAAAGTAGATTTCAGATCTCCCATATTTGAAGACAGTTCAGATAATACTAGACAACAGAGTCATAGTAATACAGAGAAAACAGAAGAGGGTATCCCTTACCACCCTTATACCCAACAGAAACAGACCGAGACTCAGAATAATCCCGTAGGAACTCCATCTAGTAGCTCATAGACAGTACATACTACCGCTACATTACCTCCACCTACACCATCGAGTGGTAGTAACACAACAAATCAATATCCACCACGTAGAAATAGAATGGGGGATGATATGAAGCTACCTACCTTTAAAGGTAGAGGGGCAGAAGACCCAGAGTAGCATTGGTTTATATGTGAAGCCGTGTGGACCATTAAAGGAATCCAAGATGATAATACTAAACTTGTACAGTTGGTCACCACACTTAGGAAACGAGCCTTAACATGGTATATGAAGTATACCTCAGCGATACCCAGAACACTTGTACAGGTCAGGACCGCCATGATTAAAGAGTTTAAGAAACCTAAATTTGAGTCACAGTGCATTACGGAGCTCAAAGACATTAAACAGCTACCTACAGAGTCAGTATGGGACTTCGATCATAAATTCAAAGACCTTATAGACCAAGTCAGCTTTGTGTTTGCACTGGAGCAGCACCAGGAATGATTTATTGCAGCGCTGCTCCCTCACATCAGACTGCCATTAATGCAGCAGAAACTCCATACGTAGGATGACGCGTTGGAGATGGTGATGAAACTAGAGGCTTCACCTCTAGCTGAAACCAGTACAGGTATGACAAACCTGCAGAACCAGTTAGCTAATCTCACGTTACTGTTCCATGAGATTAAGAAGGGAAAAGAGGTCGCGCAAGAAATATGGTGCACAAAGTGTAAAGCACAAGGCCATACTAAAGACAACTATCCAGTTTTTGTATAGGCTCCTAACCCCTTACCACAGACTCACGGGCCATGGTGTGAACTATGCAGAACAAGAGGACACCCACCTCTACAATGCCCTATACTTCAGAAGTATGTACAAACCCCTAAGAACTTATACTGTAACTTCTGCAATTCGGTAGGACATGACGAACATAACTGTAGAGCCTATGACCTCATGAGAGAAAGAAAACATGACTTGTACAGAGTCCAATCAGAGACACCGGGTCCAGCAGCAGGCCCACAGCAAGAACCGGCTCAAGGAGGCCGTGGAGGAGGCTTTGGCCATGGAGGAGGCTTTGTTCGTGGCCGTGGACCGATCACTTGTTACAACTGTGGCATTGTAGGACATTATGCTAGGGACTGTCATAGCCCTACCACCACATGTAGCTATTGCAAATATTATGACCACACCATAGAAGAATGTCCTACCTTGATAGCTAAGATAGAAGAACCTAAGCCAGCAGTACACCAGAACATCCAGCTTATTGCTACTGACCAGGAAGAACCAGAACCAAGAGTCAACATTGTGACTCGCAGCGGTGCTTCCACCAATGGGACATCGCAGGATACTGAAAAGAACACAGGACAGGAGTGGGTGCACAAAGCTACTAATAAATCAACACCACTCGACCTATAGAAGAATAAACAGACATTTCAGGAAGCTAAAACTTTCTTTAATGAACCTACTCAATCAGGATCACAGGTACAACTGTCTAGGGGCGTACCATAGCAGACACCTTGTGGCATTAGCCCTGTGCAGACATCGCAGGCTACCACATCGGGAAGATGCGACGAGGATGAGTCGATAGGAAGTGTACAATCCTTCCTGTGGAGTTGTTTAAAACTTGTGAGAAATGAGCAAGCTATTGGAGAGCTTCAGCGCATCATAGACCAGTGTCAGCCATCTTCTTCCGTGAGCAGTATGCAGCGTGCTGTTCATAATATCATGGGCCATACAAGAACAGGAAGAGAGATGCGACTCACAGCATAGGTTGGAGAATTTGAAATCGATGAGGTGATCCTAGATCTAGGATCAGAGGTAAATTTTCTGACTAAGCAGACATGGGAACATATGGGTAGCCCTAAGTTAGTTAGATCACATATCCATTTGAGATTAGATAATCAATGGTGGTTATTGCCACTGGGTCAATTACCGTAGGTGTCAGTTGACATTGATGGAGTTCACAGCTCTGCGGACTTTGAAGTTACATAAATCATTGGCGATAGTAGACCATATCTAGCATTACTAGGCATTGATTGGGCAATCGGTAACATGGCCGTTATCGACCTAAAGAGAACCCAATGACCTTTGACGATGCGCAGATCCGGGTCATCGCACCGTTGGATCCTCTTCAGGGTCCTAGATACATTGAGCCTATCTGAGCAGAGGAAGAGGCATGTAACATGGAGAGTCTATATCAGATGACTGTGAACCAGAGTGACTACATCAATCCAACCACAGAAGGGAATATTAGTTGGCGATGCGACAGCTCATGCGCTTCAGATTCAGATGTTGGTCTAGAAAACTAGCAGAACAGACTTTATGAAGTCTCAGCTCGTAGATGTGCATTTATGACTAAGTCACTATGATGGATTGGCATAGAGACTAATGAGATTCCATCATTTCATGGCCTAACAGATATCCAGGACTTTCTCCAGCAGTTTGAACAACAAATTTCTCACGAGCGGAGGATCGTAGCTATGGATCTGGCCGTACGAGCCACACCTGCACGACGGTGGTATGCACATATAGAGAATATCGCATCATGGGATGATCTTAAGAGATTGATGGCGATCAGATTCTCCACTGACAGGGAGTATGTCCCACAGAAATACATAGGTGAAAGTGACCCCAGGTCACATATTCAGACTTGTGAATAGAATTGGTCGGACATTCCTGAGGATGAATGGGTTCACCGATTCATTCACACTTTGGACACGGTTCCAAGGAACTGGTACACAGAGACTGAATTGTAAAAAGGAACGACTACATGGCCACTTATGATAGACAACTTTCTACTCACGTTCGCTTTTGAATCTGAGTATCCAAGTGTTGATCAGGCCCTAGATGTAATAAAGATTAAGATATTTGAGGAATGTACCCTACCTGTACATACTCAACCTGAGTGGGCCATCCAGTTAGAAAATGCCCTCGAGTGCTATAACTTCGCAGCAGAACTAGAGGATGAGGATGAGGATCCTCGCAACATCAACATTCTAGAGTCAGAAGGGACTCGCGAAGTTGATGGACCGAAGCTATAAATTCCAGATATCACAGAGCCCATCAAGATTAAATAGATCAACATTGGCACAGACACAAAACCAAAGTTTTCCTCTGTTGGAGACTACTGGGATGATAAGATAGTAGGACATATTGCAGATCTGTTACATGAGTATCAGGATTTATTCCCCACAAAGTTCACAGAGATGAAGGGAATAGTTGGAGATCTAGGAGTAATGAGGATACCATTGAAAGAGGATGCCAGACCAGTCAAACAACGTCCATACAAATTAAATCCGCGCTATAAATAAAAATTTAAGGACGAGATCGATAAGATGCTAGAAGCAGGCATCATTGAGCACGTAGAAGAGAGCGAATGGGTCAGTCCCATGGTCGTACAAGAAAAGAACTCCAAAGGAGACATCAGGATCTGTGTCGACTTGTGTAAACTCAATGATGCATCGCTTCATGATCTATTTTTGACACCTTTCACTGATGAAATGTTAGGCAATGTGGGAGGACAGGAGGTCTACGCCTTCACTGATTGATTTTTAGGCTATCACCAGATCAGGATCCACCCAGAAGATCGACATAAGACCACTCTTGCGACATAATGGGGCTCATTCCAGTACACGGTAATGCCCTTTGGTCTTAAGAATGCACCAACTATCTTTTCTAGAGTAGTAGTTGATGTATTTAAAGAATACATTCATAAATTCCTAGAGGATTATTTTGATGATTGGACTGTATTTGGATTAATCGACAAGCACACCAG
Source organism: Pseudotsuga menziesii (assembly GCA_001517045.1). Taxonomy (NCBI): domain Eukaryota; kingdom Viridiplantae; phylum Streptophyta; class Pinopsida; order Pinales; family Pinaceae; genus Pseudotsuga; species Pseudotsuga menziesii. The sequence continues at coordinate 385,120 of LPNX010585574.1, forward strand.
AGACTTAATACTAATGTTAGAGAAATGTAGGCAGTACCAGATTTCTTTGAACTTGAAAAAATGTATATTCTGTGTGCCATTTGGTATTTTGTTGGGTCACATTGTTTGCAGACAAGGCTTGATGGTAGATCCCATGAAGATAGTTATCATTGTAAATCTTCCAGCACCCAACTCAGTCAAGTAATTGAGGACAGTACTTGGTCATACCAGGTACTACAGAAAATTCATCAAGGGATATGCAAAGATAACAGCATCGATGGAAAAACTGTTAAAGAAATATATAAAATTCCTATGGAATAAGGAATGCCAGCACAAGCTAGACACACTTAAAGAGAAGATGGTTACAACACCCATCTTAGTATTTTCAGACTAGACCAAGCCATTTCATGTACATGTGGATGCATCTGGCATCGCACTAGGCATTGTTTCAACGCAACCAGGAGAAGGGGGTATCGATCACCCTATCGCATATTCGAGCAGAAAGCTCTCTACTACAGAAAAGAACTACACCATGACAAAAAGAGAAGGCTTAGTTATGGTGTACGCTCTACAGAAGTTCAGGCACTACTTGTTGGGTGCCTCGTTCAAGATGTTAAAAGACCATTCCGCGTTGAAGTATCTGGTCAATAATCCAGTGTTAGGAGGAAGAATTTGCAGATGGTTACTCCTATTTCAAGAGTATGATTTTGAAATCATTGTGAAACTAGGAAGATTGAATGCCGGACCTGATTATCTGTCAAGGGTAGACTCAGGAAGAGAGCCAAGTAACCTAGAGGACAATTTTCCAGATGCGCAGTTGTTTTCTATCCAGATCACAGATGAATACTATGATGATATCATTCACTTTCTCACTACAGGATGGGCACCATTAGAGTTTACTAAGCATCAAAAGAAGCAATTGGTTGTTAAAGCAACAAACTTCACCTTGATCGCAGGACAGCTATACAAGTTAGGTCCAGATGAAGTCCTACGCAGATGTGTTATGCCGCATGAAAAAGAGGCTATTATCAGAGAGGCACACTCAGGCATCGCAGGAGGTCATTTCGCAGGAAAGCCGACTGCGCAGAAAATCCTCGCTGCAGGATTATGGTGGCCTACTCTACACAAAGACACTAAGGACTTTTGCAGATGCTGCGATATCTGCCAAAGGGTAGGAAAACCTTCGCGACGAGATGAAATGCCGCTGCGACCACAGATTACGCTGCGGGCATTTGAAAAGTGGGCTATAGACTTTGTGGGTCCTATCAACCTACCAGGAAAAGAAACTGGTGCGAGATATATCATCACTGGAACAGAGTACCTCACCAGATGGGTGGAAGCCAAGCCAGTAAGGAATTGTGATGTTGCTACAGCTGCATAGTTGATTTTTGAAAACATCATCAGTAGATTTGGATGCCCAGTAATTTTGATGAGTGATAAAGGCACACACTTCTTCAACCGCACCATTGAGGCCTTGATAGAGGAATTCCAGATATAGCATCATAAGAGCACCCCCTACCACCCACAAGCTAATGGTACGGTGGAGGCCTTTAACAAGATTTTAGAAAATGCTCTTACGAAGATATGCAACAACCAAAGGAATGATTGGGACCTCAGAGTTAATGCTGTATTATGGGCATATAGGACTACATGCAAGAAACTTACAGGACACATGCCTTTCAACTTGGTGTATGGATAGGAGGCTGTTAATCCTATGGAGTATATTCTCCCCAGTTTAAGAATTGCTCAAATCACTGGAATGGCTGATACAGACATGGTGAATGAAAGGTTGGCGCAGCTGCTTGCCTTAGAGGAAGACAGGTTCATCGTCGGATTCCATCAGAAAGTGCAGAAAGCACGAGAAAAATCTTGGCATGGCAGACACATTAAGAGTAAGACTTTTCAGATCAGAGACCTAGTACTCCTCTATGACAGTAAGTTTATTAAGTTTCCAGGGAATTTCAAGACGCATTGGTTGGGGCCATATCAGATATAGCAAGTTACAGAAGGAGGCGTCGTTCAACTCAGCAAACTGAATGGGGAGCTTCTTCCCACATTGATTAATGGAAGTAGGATTAAGCTCTATAGTGACAGCCACTCCACCTCTCAGCCCTAACTCAGAACCGCTTGAAGGGTGCAGATGTCCAGTGTAGTTAAAAGGAAGCATCGCACTGGGAATTAGTCTACACCGGCAGGTATTCTGAGTATAAGGAATTGCATAAGGATGGTTCATTTTGCACAAGTCCTAGGATGCTTGCGGAAAAAAAAAGCGCTTAACTTTGTTTTGTACAGGTGATGCGGTTTGACATCGCGGTAACGCGATGATTCCCCGTGCCACGTAGCCAGTTTGAAAAGAGACACAGGGCTAGTCAATTCTCCTTCTGACAGGAAGTTAATGAAGGAATGACCGGTATATCTTACCGTAGATTTGGCAAAAGCATAATAAATTTTCCAGATTTAGTAAATATTCAACGAGACCGACAACTTTCACATAGGGTTCAATGGAAATTTGATCGGATTTCAGCACTCAATGAGGATCGGGATGACGGTTGTTGTCTCATCCATGCAATTAATACCACCAACAGGTTCAACCAAGATGACCGTTATGTGAAGGATTATCTCCTTCGGCATAAAAGCACAAATCATTCATTCAGGAGGGTTACGTTTGCAAAGATCCGAGAGATATAGAGTAAGTTGCAGAGTTCCCCTTGTGCAGAGATACCCTTGTTACAGAGTACCAGTTTCCCCAATTTTGCAGCCATTGCCCACCTAGAGTACTCCACCGAGTGGGTTCTGTCCGAGGAGGAACCTATAGAAGACATTTTGGAAAGGTTCCAGCATGGTGGCCTTGAGTCTGCTATGACGACGCCACCCAAGGTTGTGAAATTAGGTGCATCACAGGTCAAACAGCCGCCAAGGATGAGGAGTCAAGCGCAGGATGTAGAAGATGTCATCAAAGTCTCTGCTGAAGAGAAGAATAAATATGAGCCGATCACTGAAGATAAGAAAGCAGAGCAGAAGAATGACGAGAATAAATCTCCCACCAGGAAGAAAGTAAAAATGAGAAAAAGAAGGCAACGGGAGAAGGCAGTTGACCTATTTGATCATCTAAGAGAAGAACAAGATATTTCCGAGGAAAAGAAACGACAATCTACAAATCACAGGAAGCATGAATACCTGGAGCGATTTGCTGAGAAGAAAAGTGAAAAAGTAGAACAAATTAAACCAGCATAACTCCAGTGTGCAGACAAAGGCTTGTTCTCGGAAGGGAATTCATGGTTTTTTTCTCTTTCATATGAAAGGATCCAGACTGAATGAAATGTTTTGAAAAGGATGGAAGATATAGATTTTTATCTTCCTCATAGCATGAGTTATAACCCAGATAAAGAGGAAAGTATATCTGGGGAAGGCTTCTCAAAATCCTAGGGTCCTTAAGGGAGCTGCTCACTTACGGAAAAATATGAGAGACCTACGAACTAAGTCAACAGAAGACTCCAGCATTAGTCAAGCTATGCTTGAATCGACGCAAGAGTGTGCCGAAGCTATGCAGAACAAAGTCGCAGGACTTTGGGACAGATTTAATCAGACTTCGCAGGAAGCCAAGGAGAAGCTACAGCAGGAGAAGCCCGCTGGTAGTGGCTCAGGGACGAGCCACAAGTAAGTGTTAGGGGACTGTTGGAGCAGGGTCCCGCAGCTACAGGAGAAGCTGCCATTTTGGTGGATAAATAGTTTTGGCGAAGATATAAGAGATGAGGTAAAGATACAACGTCGTAGCATGTTTCTAGCTACAGATCAGAGCCAGCAACCATGACTATCAGGGCAGAGAAGTCAAAGAAGATGACAGTACCTGAGCAACCGAGAAGGGAGATCTCACCCACTGCATTGAAGGAAACGGTTGAGAAGAGAGATCTCACCCACTGCATTAAAGGCAGCAGCGAAGACACGAGGGCTCAGCTACCCTCATAAAGGAAAAGGAGCAACAAGGCCGAGGTATTGAAGACGAAGGACAGAAAAAGGGAAGCGGTGCCGTTACCCATGGTCAGCGTCGGGAAGCATGGAAGACTGTAGAGAGCAGTGGTGTGATGGAAAGAGGCTACTCCAAGTACACATACGCTGACTGTCACTAGTTAGGGTTTTGGGATACTGTTGGGACAGGCCCACAGTGTTGTAATGGCGAGACCTTTGGGCCGCCTATAAAGGGATGTATTTTGTATTGTAAAAGGTTAGCTAGTGAGCAAGTTAGCTAGTTAGCTAGTTAGCTGGTTAGGCAGTTTCAAGCTGTAGATATATTACTGTAACTAGTAGCTGGCTCATATGTATGTATGTATAACAATCCAAAGGGATTGAACGATCCACAAGGATCGAGATAGAGAGTGAGGAAGAGTATATTGTAAGAGGACAATATAGAGAAAGAGAAGAGATCTAAGAGAGAAGGGCTCTAGGCTGTGTGTGGAGTTACCCAGAAGATCTCGAGATGCATATGAGGTGCAGTTGAACTCTGTTTACTTCCCCAAGTTATAATATATAAACACAGTTCTGTCGACGTAGCTTCTACCCTGGAAGTGAACCACGTAAAATCAGTGTGTTGTGTATCCATTTGTGTGATTGCTTCATGTGAATGTATTTACTTAGTTGCTATCTGTTATTCATCACATGAACCTTGCATTAACAGTTAATGAGTATTTTGTATGCTATCTATCAGTTTACAGTAGCTTAGAAGGTTGAACTGTGCGTTGAATCTGTTAATTATTATGTGTATGAGGTTACCAGTGCTTGATTCACCTAGTAGCAGTACAGTGTTAAGTGATTTCTGCATATTAGACCCAGCAAGTTAAGCATAGCTGAGGTCGAGGGCGTCAGACTGTTAAAGTGCAAGTAATATTTTTTAAACTGCTTGTCGATAGTTAGCCGAGTTATTCCACCCAGTAAGATAGCCCTTTGGACCTTAAGGATCGCACTAGGTCGTGCTATAGAAGGTATTGCATTAACAGTAGGTGATATCGCACCAGCAGAGGAGCTGCGGTGTGAGATACCGTAGATCGCAGGTTAGGAGGAAGGGAGAGTATGTGCATTGTCCCAGAAGGTGCGATGCGATAGGAGTCCTTCCCTGTCAGAAATCATGAGTAAGAGAGAACTACGCGTCGTGGAGAAAGACCTCACTGGCTAAGAAGAGCTGCGAGACACTAGGATGCTATAGAACTTGGTCGAAGACACTTGAGTCTTTGGCCAACCCATTAGAATCACTTTCGGTGAGACTTTAGGTCGCTCCGGAGTCTGTTTCCGAAAGGGCCAGTGAGGTAGGGGTGTTGTTGGTACATTACAGTAAACTCAGGTCTGCCCATCGAAGCCAACAGAATCTGAATAAAACTGACCCTCATTATACTTATTTTAAGTTGATTAATTGAAACTTCAAATCTACTTCTCATCAAGGACCGAAAGAACGACCACGAAATACGAGGTAATCCAACATGCAAGGAGTATCTAGAGCTACCTAACCCAGTTGACCGAGTGAACCCTACGTGAGGCCTTGATAAAAGAGATAAACGTAAACAAAGGGAAGCATCAAAATAAATAAACTCTGATATATGATGCATGAATAAATGTTAAGGATAATAAGTAAAGTTTATATAATATGTATATGAGAATATATATATATATAAAGAAATAAAGGTAACTAAAATAATAAGTGAGAGTCTATGTAGATATTATATCATAAACTAAAATATTTAAATAAATATTAAATTCTAAAGTTTAAGTAGGAACTAGTAAGTTCCTAGTTAAACAAAATAACTATTAAATCCATAAAAATCAAATTAAATATTATTTTCAATAAATTAATAAATTCTTACTGCCCTTTTCCAAAAGATTATCTATAAGAACAAAGCTAAGAGAAGTATTGGGGATATGATTATTATTCCTCGATGGAATTGGAGAGCATTTTCCAAAACCAACCATTCTTATACAGAGTTAGATTTCCAAATAGCAGTAGCCTCACCTTTAGGAGTTCTAGATCACTTGCATGTTGGAGCCAGCTTGGGGGGATCCGAATTGGAACATGGAATAGTTTTGGCTCATGGTTTGGAGGAACACGATCATTCCAAAGTTATCTTGTTATCATTCCCAGGGTTAGAGATAGAAAGTGTTTTATTAATTCTGGGTGTTGAACTGTGTAGGGTTCTTTAGCTATTACAAGCTGCATAATTATAGGTAAGAGATTTCTAAATAGCTGCACAATTAATCACTATCGTTTTTTCCCAAAGAACAAATCTCTAGCCATCTTGTAAAAAGGATAGTCTAACCAGAATAAACGCTGACATATTAACATTTTCCGGCATCGAGATATATAGAAAGAAACTATCTAACGCTACAAGAAAATAATTAAAATCACAACAGAACCATCATTCCTCTAACTAAGGATGAAAGCATATTAAACGTCCTTGAGAGGAAACATTTTACAACTTGAAAACCTAACTTAAACACAGTCAAAGTATCATGACTTTCATCCACCCACTATCAAATATTGTTAAGGGTTGGCTAGAATTCCTTCATGATAGCCCTACTTAAAGCCATAAATAACCCATCACCAAATCTCATAAGCTCCAGGTGTAAGCATTTAACTATTTAAACAAAATAACAAATATAAACAATAATATCAACTATCGAATCCCATTACCTCCGATTGGGAGTGTTTAAAACTATTTAAATAAACTACCAAAGATAAATGCCAAATCAAATATCGAATCCACTAAACATTGTTCATAATCTTGTCCATACACTATAGAAAATAAATATAATTTATAAACATTTCAAATATAGAGGCTATGCCATTAGGTGATCTAGGAGTCACGTTAAATACGACTGTCATCGAAACCATGGGTTTAAACCAAACAACTATGGAATTATAACATATAACCAAAAAACATCTAAATAATTAACATAGGTAAAACCCATAAATGCTAAACATTCCATAAAATACAGCGTAGGCATAAAACCCAGATTATAACCAAATTCAAGTAATAAATTTACCAACGGCATTATCATAGTTCCATTTCTAAGAAACGGCACTGATATATTCCAAACCTTCTTATAAAAAATTAAAACACAGTGCTGACAGCAACGAAGAGCTGGGATTACGAAAACATCAACACCATTATAAAATTTTGAAATAGAGAGTTTTTAAATTACACAGTAAAATTTATCCACAGTCATTTCCAATTTACAAACACGTGAATGGGCCATGAAACAAAAAATCTACGAACCCACGACTAAGCCTGAGTTCGTTACTTTCTCCCAAAACCCCGCCAAATCCCAAATGAGAAGCCTTTTATAAACTACAAACATAGAACCTATGTAAAACCCATTAACGACCAAGCAAATGGGTGAAGGACCTCTTTGTATGGGCTTACGAGACATACACTGACAACCTTTCTTTGCCACAGTTGCAAAGCTTCCCCACACTCACCCAACCTGCAAACGAAAACTAGTAATGCATCATAAGTATGCTAAATGAAATACGAAAAAATGAAGGTGCAATAAGTTAAACCACTGTGTTTTCTACATACCTCTCAACACTTCATTTAGATATTGTAGCCACGCCTTTGTCTACGAATCGCAACAATGGAGCTCTCCCCCCTCTTCACCATCAGCAAAATGATATGCAAAAGAATGGTTGCGTAGACCTTAGCCTTGGTTTTATGCCAAAGCCAATGTGGAGGAGGCCACACAGCCTTCACATGGGCACAATTAATTTGAAAATTATCACCCACCATGTTGTAAATTTCAAACCCCTTTTCTATAGTCTTTTCTTCCTATATGGTGTGGATTTTTAAACACCATGCCACCACCTTTAGTATTTACGTTAGATAACTCTTAACTGCTAGGTTTCATTTTTTTTTATGCACATGTAGCATATGTTTGGCAACGAAACACCTGCAATAAAAATAGACACATCATGCATTAGTTCGTGAGAACGAAGTCAGCCCAAATCAAAGGATTTCCTCACATTTTCGAGTGAATCGTTAGGAAAAATCCAGCCACTCCTCCCCTTTTATATACAGAAGTAAGTTAGCCTCTTCATTTAGTAAATAAGGAACTAAGTAATGTAATAATGTATTCAAGCGTGGATAAACAATATCAGAGCATCAGTAAACCAGATATAATATATCTATATACAAGTACAACAGTATATAAAAGAATGATAATAAACATCATCGTAAAATAGAAACCATCTGAGAATAGAACAAAACCTGAGCATAGGTATCATTCCTATATAGGTTTTACAATTCTGAAGTAATGTATAGATGTCCCTTAGATCTTAGCAGTATTATTTATCCCTACATTTTTTTTTTTTACGGATTTTAGGGACATTACAGAAACCTAGTTGTGGCACTATAGTTCTGGTCATCTACCTTTCAAGACTCTTAGTCTTCTGCAAAAAGAGTCCATGGTCAACTGGTTACCAGTAATGAATTAACAATCTGATTCTTGTAAATATTGTGCCTTAGGGAAATATAAAATGGATAGCTTCCCCACTTCCTCATCCTGAACAAAAGAACACCTCGAGTTAGTTCATACAAATCTATGTGGACCCATGCAATCCTATTCCATAGGAGTTATATTTTATTGATGATAATAACTAGATATTCTAGGCCTACTTTCTCAAGCATAAATAAGATACCTTCTCCAAGTTTAAATAACTCAAGGCATTCACTAAAAAAGTAGTATGTAAAATCCATCAATGTGCGTAGCTCCGATGGTGGAGGTGAATATGATTCAAATGATTTTAGTGAGTTCTGCAAATGTCATGGCATCTAGAGACAACTCACTTCCAGATACACTCTAAAGGAGAATGAAATTGTTGAACATAAGAAACAGACCATCATGAACATGTCTCAAAGCATGTTGTTATATAAGAAGTTGTCAAATAATTATTGGGTTGAATCTATTGCATGTTCAGTTTACTTACTAAACAAATCTTCTACTGTGAGTGTCGAAGACAATATTCCTGAAGAAGCTTCGAGTGGCACTAAGATTAGTGTCTGACATCTTAGATTTTTTGGTTTTGTACCATTTGCACATGTACCTGAATAATTAAGGAAAATGTTGGATAAAAGGAGTGATAGATTCATTTTCACTGGTTACAATGAACAACATATGGCTTATAAGCTATATAACCTCGTCACCAAAAAGGTTGTGGTGAGCAGAGATGTTAAATTCCTTGAAGATAAAAATTGAAGTGGCCCTCATTTCATGCTTCAACAAACATTTAGTAGAAGGAAATTTCATATCTTCCACATCTATGACTCAGATTGGCAAGATTGGAGGTACAACAACAAGAAGAATTCCCAGCAGAAAATCCATCACAAAACCAGAAAACCAGAAGTTTGAGAGAGACATATGAGCATAATCCTACTATTGATGAGAAGCTTTGGTATGGTTTGTTAACCTGTCATCATACATATTATTGAGGAAGCAATGAAAGATGCATAGTGGCTACAAGCAATGAATTAAAAAATTGACGCTATAGAAAGAAATCAAACTTGGAATATTATTGATCACTCAACATACTCACAAAACCACTATTGGAATCAAATGGTTCTATAAGACCAAACCAAATGAAAGAGAAGAGATGGAGAATCACAAATCCAGGTTGGTTGCGAAAGGATTTTCTTAGCAATATGGCGTGGATTATGATGAAACGTTTTCCCTGGTATCTAGGTTGGACACCATTGGAGCTGTACTTTCCATAGCAAGTCAAAATCAATGGATTCTTTATCAAATGGACATGAAATATTCATTTCTTAATGAAATTCTTGAAGAATGAGTCTATGTAGAATATCCACCTAGATATGTTGTTAAATGGAAAGAACACAAAGTGTGTAAGATGAAAAAGGCCTTTTATGGTCTAAAACAAGCTCCTCGAGCTTGGTATAGTAGGATTAATCCCTATATCATCAATAATGAGTTCAGTAGGAGTTGTAATGAGCCCACTTTGTATGTCAAAATAGATCAACAAGGAAATGTTCTAATTATGTGTCTTTATGTTGGTAATATGATATATACAAGAAATTTAATGTTTGAATAATTTAACACAATCATGAAAAAGGAGTTTGAAATAACTGATCTAGGCCTTATGAGGTACTTCCTTGTTCTTGAAATTAACCAAAGTGAACAATGTATTTTCATCTTTTATCCTAAGTATGATACAGACATACTGCAGATATTTGGGATTGATAAATGCAAACCAGCAGAAACCGCCATTGCTATAGGCACTAAATTAAGTAAGAATGGTGATGGACCAAGAGTAAAATCTACACATTTCAAAATAATTGTAGGTGGTTTAATGTATTTGATTGCAACTAGACCTGAGTTGATGTATGATGTCATCTTGATTTCGCGGTTTATGGAGTCTCCTAAAGACTCTCACTGGAAAGTTAGAAAAAAATATGAGATATGTTGCATGTATAGTTCGATATGGCCTTTGGTACACTCATTCAACAGACATAACTCGCACAGGTTACACTAATAGTGATTTCACGGGAAGTATTGGTGATAGGAAAATCACATCTGGTTATTCCTTCCACTTAGGTACAAATACGATATCACGAGCCTCTAAAAAATAGCCCATTGTCAGCATGTCTTCTGCAGAAGGAGAGTATGCAGCGGCTACTACAACAACATGCCACACATTTTGGCTAAGAATACTTTTAAAGGATAAGGGACACACAAAGAAATATCCAAGTCCTATATTTTGTGACAATATCTCTGCAGTCGTATTGTCCAAACATCACGTCTTTCACAGAAAGAACAAACATCTTGACACTCGCTATCACTTAATTCATGAGCTTGTCAATAATGGAAAAAATAATTTACAATTTTGTGGCTCTAAGGAGCAATTGGCTAACATGTTTAATAGTGGCTCTAAGGAGCAATTGGCTAACATGTTTAACAAACCATTGGGAAAATTTGCATTTGAATTTTAGTGACAACACTTAGGCATTGATGGTGCTAAGAATATTGTCCAAGTTGAGAATAAGGGGGGTGCTAGAAGATGTAATCTCCGTGGTCCACAACTTCATTAATTAATTGAGTAGTTAAGTAGTTGATTTTGGTCCACTTTGATGATTTCGAGATAGTTAGGATATATTATGGTTTGTTTTCATCAACAACTACATTGTATTTCTTTACCTATAAATGTTTCCAAATAATAGTAGCTTATTTAGCATTTATGATGGTTTGGTATTTATTTATCTATAAATCTTTCCAAGCAATAGTGTGAAGGAAATGAATCTGCCCAGGTGTGAACTCCATTCTTTCTATTGTTCCTTTTGTTAACTTTATCATGCATAAATAAGGGAATTTAATGGAAGTGTCAATATCGGATTAAAACATGTTTTATGAAGTTGCTACATGCCGATTTTGGTCTGAAATATGGCCACAATTTTTCATTCAATAATTACTAAATGAGAATCTTGACTGCTTTATAAAGTTGTTGGAGGAAGATTTTGGTTTGAAATAAGGCCATGATTTTTCATTCAATTATAACTAGATGATTTAACACAAATTATGACATTTTTAGGCTGTACTTTTATGTATGCATCGCTACTTTATCTTCAAGTAATTGTGATAGAGATTCAATTAAGTTTGGTGTAACAACCTGCATATACTTTTATATTGTTTGTTTCTTGTTGTATCCTTTCAGAAAAAATGGAAATAAACTCTCATTTTTTTTATAGACTTAATCTCGATAAACTAGCATTTTCTTTTTTTTTCAAAACGATTCGGCGTTCTGATATACAAATTGGTCAACCTTCTCAGCAGAAAGTATGATAAATCCCAATTGTATTCCTTATATGCTTTTTGAAGCATTTATGATCTTTGGTTCAAGGGTACCTCTCAGTTTTGTCATGTCCAAAATTTTATCCCTAATGGGTGGAATGAATATGGTGAGCCTATTAAAATGGAGCTGCTAGGGGACTTTTTGATTTTTTGGCTGATTTTTAATTTACAAAATATGTAATTTCTGTTTTTTGTTGGGTTATTTTAAGCTCAGAAATAAAATTAGATGACAGAAAAGCCCCAAACATCCACTCATCTACACTCTGTAAAATCTAACAGTGTTTTTGAATCTTTTGAAAATTCAATGAAGATTTCATCGAAAAAAACTCGTAAAAACCAGCAGAAAACAGAGGTCAAAAAGTCCCCTCTTCAAACAACTCGTATAAAAATTGTTTGATGCAAGTGTCGTTGGTAGTCAACTCACAGATTTTACAGAAACCAAGAAACACTTTGGCAGAATCATTATCAGGCGCAGTTTCTTGAGTATTTGATTTTGTTCAATGCATGAGGCATGTTTTCAAAAAATCTATGAAACATAAGTTTGACGGTTTTAGTAACGCTCAATTTAAATTTCCCATCTACATTGTTTAAAATCCTAGTTCTTGATAATACTTACCTCCATATATGTTTGAATTACTTTTAATGTGTTATCATTTTTTTCTGTACATATGCTTCATTTTTTTACCTGCTTGGAGTTCGAGTTGCTAATAGAAATAATTTATACTTGTTCCTAAGAGTACATTGTTTCATGTAAAAGTTAAAGCTTAGTGACATTATCAACAATTTTTCTAAGAATGCAAATTCTATGTTTCTATTTTGGAACTTCCTTTTCGGTTTGCATTTTCTCATAATATCCTTCAATGCTATGTTTAGACTCCATCGATTGAACATTCTATTAAATAGTAACTTCTATTTTGGTTTGCATTTTCTCATACTATCCTTCAATGCTATGTTTAGACTCTATCGATTGAACATTCTATTAAAGAGTGTAAATATTATCACCAACAGTCAAGAGTGGGATGCAAAATATATCCGAGGAAAACATCATTGGGAAGATTGTGATTTCCTTCAAACCTTTTCATCTACCTGAATGGTTTGTCGTTTCCTTTTCTTTTAGTATTGTTTTCTTCTTCTCATGCATGCAAATATGTTCAGATCATTTTTTCAATGAAGTAAACCTCAAAAGAAGATGTTTGAGTTTAATTTTACATGTACCAAGTGCAACCTTAAATAGATTCTAGACATAGGGCTCGTTCTTTATTTTAGTTCAGTTAATCTTACTAAAATGATCGTCATTTCCAAGTAGCTGTAGATTTCAGTGCAGCATGGTGTGGTCCCTACAAATTGATAGCTCCTTGAAAGTGGACGCTGATGGAATGCAAGAAAGGGAATCTACTCTTTTAAGAATATACATTCGCAGCACAAACAACGACTTTTGTTTGTGAAAATACTTATAAATATCTCATGAGTACCACATATTCCACCGTTGACTTCCCATCCTATCAAGGAGGACATTTTTTTGTTATTTCATATTGTCATTTCTTCGTCGATCATGTCACAACCACAATCAGATGCGCTTCGCTTATGCGTTTTAATCATGGTGTGCAGCACTGCCCAAGAGGCTTCTCGATGACTTGTTTGCTCAAGAACGTATTGGAAGACTACGCCTAATCCTATGTAATCTTTACTTATCGTTTTATCCCGTTGTTGTTTACTTAACCAAATTTCAGTGCATGCGTCAAGTAAATTTACACACGAGACAAATATAAAGGTGGAGTTGCCAAAACCCGCTTCCCCATTAAATTTTGTATTAAGAAACAACTTTTACAAAGATGGAGTTGCCACAAACCGATAGAGATCCAGGTGTGCACCCAACCAACAAACACACTTGTATTTACAAAATACAACAAGTTGAGTTGGCCCCAACTGGGTGTCCAACTCTAAAGGCTGTCAACCTTGCTAACCCATTTTAGTTGTCGTCAACCGTCATGGATTATACTTGTCTGGAGCGTTGGCTTTCCATATCAACATTTCTATTGCAACCCCGCTGCGTTTCTGAGTTGAGTTGTTTTAGCAACTATGCCTATGACTAAGCTTAGATTCCTCCCTAGCTTGCATGTCTTCGGTAATTGCTTTTTTGATTGCTTGTGAAAGCTTAGATCCTTCATTCCATCTTAGCGTCGTGATTTTATATGGTTCGTCACTTGAATGAGTGCTTCTCCTAAGTGGTTGTGTGTCTTTGCTTGGCATGCACGCCAGCGCTAGCCGATGTGCTAACCCCACCAGTGGTCCACTTCTCATCGAAGCGCTTGTGTTCCATTCCATTTGTTGGTATAGTATGCATCATTGGTCAGGCATTGAATGCATATGTGGGTGCTCATCTCCTTGTCGAACCCCCATAAGGTGCGGTAAGTGCATCGACCGTCTGCGTCATCGAGGTGTTGGGCGTGTTTCTCCTAAGATCTCGATTCAACTTGCGAATATGCTACCTCAAATGCTTCCACCAAGCGTGCGTTCTTGGTGGCCATGTTGGAATAATGTAGAAATGTAAGGATACATAATAGTGATTGGATTGTGTGCATCTCTTAAGATTAGGAGATAGGGTTAAGATCCATGAGTATAGGATCTAATAGCTCATTTGGTTGAACATTGTTTTACTATATATTGTAATCATTTCTTTTTTATTAATCGAATTGGTTGAGCACCATTCATGTGTTCATAGGAGAGTTTGGCTCTGCACATCCTCCTCTCAAGTTTTCTAAGTTGGTATCGGAGCTCCAGGTGAGTGATGAGCATAAGCATTGAAGGAGCCAAAAAAATTTAAGCCATTGTCATCACCGTGAAGGAGGCACTATAGCCTAGAGGTATATTGTTTTCCCATCAGCATGGTTTGCATTGTTTGTAGTGATCCGTGAGTCTGGATAATTGTGAAGAAAAAGTGTTGAAGGTGCCTAAGGAGAAGAAGACGGTGCGTGAGGAGAAGAAGCTAATCATAAGTCCACCACCAAGAAGATTGCCAAGAAGATTGCTACTGATAAGCATAAGTCCACCGCCAATTGCAAAGCATGGAATTTGTTTTAGCTGCGTAAAGATTTTCTGCTCCATGAATTCAATGATAAGGAGGAGCATTGAGTGTAAGGAGTGGTGATTTTGTGATTGTGTGATTTATGAGATGAGATCACCGTAAAGGAAAGAAGCCACCGTTTCCTCCACCATTGAGCAGTCGGCCCCAAGCGACTACACAATCTTGGCTTCGTGGTGATTTGAGGAAAGCTTCACCATTAAATGTGTCCAGCCTGAGTTATTAAGATTACCGTGGGATTTGAAACTGAGTGCGATGAGCATGAAATTCTGTCGGCTACAAGTTATTTCCTCCACATCTTGAGAAGCAACTATTGAGCATGACTGTGTAGCAGCCATAAGCCAGTGATCAATTTAATAAAGTTTAGATCACTGCTGTGCAAATCGGCGTGAACATTGAAGGAGAACTGCGCATATCTGCACCAGATTCGAAGGCTTGCTTCCAAATTGAAGAGGCAGTTTCTGAGCCGATAGGCTGTGAAGATCATTGAAAGATCACCGCTGATCATCATGGAGAAACGTGGAGATCATGTGAATTTTTTTCTTTCTCCTCCCGTGAGTGAGAGCACCGCTTATATGCGGAAGGGTAGGAGCGGTGCCTCCACCAATTTTACAAAAGAAGAGCGGTTGTACCACTTGTCCACCGAAGGAGAAGAGCAGTGGTGACACTGAAGTGGTGAAGGAGAAGAGTGGTGCTCAAGACAGCTCTTGCATTGATTTACGGCACCACCCCCATAGACGCATGCTCCTTTTGTCATAGGTGCGGTGTTGGCCTACTGCTATTCTGTGTGCCTGGTGGCCTGGAGTTGAGTTGTATCTCCTCCTAATGTAGAGTGAAGCCACTTTGAGTCCCTGTTGTGCTGTGAATAATGGATCGTTGTATCCATCTGCTATTGAGAGACAATGAGATTTAATCAGATCACTTCTTTCTTGGATTGTTGCCCAATCATAGTTGATCTGAACATGTTGTAGTTGCAGAAATAGCTGCCAGTCAACAGGGTGAACGTGAACACTGCTCAGCTTCCTGCCTAGGAGAATCACTGGAAGGATTGCTAGGAGAAGATCGTGGATTAAAGATCGTTGCCAATTCCTGAGAATATTTTCAGCCCATGCTGAGTGGAGAGCCACGGAGGTGAAAGAGCTGCTTGGATAATTTCCCATTGAAGCCTAAAGAGAAGAGCACACTGGTGTGGCTGCTAGCTTGTCCAAATCCCTGAGTAAAATAAAATTATTATTATGTCTTCTGATATAATGTTTAATGATGTATTAAAATTTGATTTTCAGCCTAGATATGATCAAGAATATTTGACAATAGAAGAACAAATTTCAATTAAGCTAGGAATGTTTTTAATTGATAAGTTGTTGGTTGGATTTAGAGCAACAGAAGAAACAATAGTCTATTTTGAAGCAAAGTTGAAGTTTTTTGCAGATTGTCTTGGAGAGCCAAAGAATGCTCAAAATGTTGACTATGTATAATGTATCAGGTTTGCAGATGGTGAAGAGATAATGTTGGAGAATTACAGTCCACAGAATATAGCTGATTGTAAACCAGCCTGGATGACAATTATTAATTTTGCAGAATTTGTTGAACCTAAAGGAAGATCTAGGACAACATAGACCCAATCAAATACTAGAATGCACTATACATCAATGTGTGAAGACTTCAAGCTCTCAAACTAGAAGAGCAGGAAATGGGAAAACATAAACAAATATTATCTGACAGCAACTAAGGTCAAGATGAAGGAGAAGGAGGATTGTAGAGTTCAAGGCTTGGAACCCTAAATTGTTAGATTGTTTTGTTAATTTGTAAGCCTGACTGAGACTGAGACCAGCAGGCATGTTATGTATTTTTCATTATAGAAAATCAATTTCTACATTAAGGGGGAATGTTGGAATAATGTAGAAATGTAAGGATGCATAATAGTGATTGGATTGTGTGGATCTCATAAGATTAGGAGATAGGGTTGAGATCCATGAGTATAGGATCTAATAGCTCATTTGGTTGAACATTGTTTCACTATATATTGTAATCATTTCTCTTTGATTAATTGAATTGGTTGAGTACCATTCTTATGTGTGCGCGAGCCTTTGGCTCTGCACATCCTCCTCTCAAGTTATCTAAGTGACTAGTGGGGTGCCAAGTGCACCTCTAGTGGAGCGCTTGGATTGCTTGGCCCTTATTTATCCAAGATTCCTCATGATGTACATTAACCTTTCTTCATGAGTGCTTCGAGATCCATTGTAGCTCCTATTATTCTTTCCAATGTTTCGTCGAGGTGCCACACTCATGGGATTTCCAAGCGCCATTGGCTTATGTGTGGGCTTCGTTTGTGGGATCACGCCCATTCTTGGTTCGGGTGCCCAACCTTCACTCTTTTGCTTGGCCAATGTGTCCTCTTTCTAGCTCTATCCAACTAAACGCTTTCCTTTCCCAAGCACCCAAGCCAACTCTTGGGAAAAGGTGAGGTACATGGCTGTAACAATCTCCCCCACTTAAGCTTGTTATCATCCCGACAACG
The DNA here is from genome assembly GCA_001517045.1 of Pseudotsuga menziesii. NCBI lineage: Eukaryota > Viridiplantae > Streptophyta > Pinopsida > Pinales > Pinaceae > Pseudotsuga > Pseudotsuga menziesii. The sequence goes on from LPNX010585574.1 coordinate 402,537, forward strand.
TCTCAACATTTGTACTTAGAAACTGTGTCGCACCCAATGTATATGACCATCACTGCTCCTACGTGTTTGAAAATTCCACTGCTGTTGTCGCAACAATGTGAGCTTCCTAAGAAACTCTTTCATAGCTAAGGCTTCCAACCACTTACTCCATAACTAGTACTCCAAGTATTTCATCCCACCTCCATTCGTTGTACTCCCATGAGTGGAGAAATTGGGTAGCTGGTCCAACCATAATGTCTTCCTCACAAGATGAACTTTGTCATTCCAAAACTATCTTTCCTAAGCTCTTTTTAGCATCCTCAAGACAACTGCATTTTTAGGAAAGACTTTTATCCTTGTCCTTCCTTTGGGGATTTTATTTCTTTAAGGCTGCCTTGGAAAGGCGCCTAGGGCCTCACTATCGTCACCACTGGCAGCAAGACCATGCATTGCTTCCTTAGACAATGTAGAGTGGAAAGTGGTTCCATCGACCACCACTGTCAAAACCTCCTTCGCACAAGTACCTCAATGTAACTTGTATCTATGCGTTGTTGCATTAAAGCTTCTCCAACTGAGCCCGAGTTAGTTTGGATTCTCTGATCCTAAACACAAGAGTGGTCATGTCCATCATCCCTCTGTCACTATTTTGTTCCTCTGACAATGATGCTCTTTTTTATTTGTTTGTTGTAGTCTTTTCCTAACCTTCTTCTTAACATCCTTACTTATCCCTTTGAACGGATCTCTTGTCTTGCCTCTCCAAGCATCTTGATGCTGCAAGCCCTCTAAGACTACCATTGTTTCCTATCTTTTCAGCACTTGAAGAGTTCCCAAGGTTGCATTAGCTTCCTTGGATTTTTATTCATTTGATATCTTATACTTCTGCTCACTTTCCAAGTGTGCTATGACTTCCTCCACTTCATCTGGAGGAAAACCAACTTGCTTCAACCTTCCTGGTGACAACTGTAATTCGGGTATGTGTATCGCATGGATGCAAAATTCCACGATATATGTCACATCAAGTGATGATTTATCTTCACTGGTGTTTCCGTCAACACTTTTAGCTACCTCTAAAATATGTCATTCATCCACCTTGTCAAGACTCTCCTTGACCGAAACGCTATTCTCTTGGTCACCTAATGACATATCCAACGTGCTTCCCTCGGTGGCTTCTTTGGTCATTATTGGAGAAAGAACCAACCTTTCCCCATTATGTTGCAAAGTGTCCCTTAACTACACAATGACTCAACCTATTTCTAGATCGAGTTCACTCATTCTTCCAATGGTGCTAGCCCCCTTGCTGAAGGATGACCGTACAACCATAGTTGTGCTTGGATTCTCCTCAATCGAAAACTAGTTTTGCCTCATGTTGCATTGAAGCGAGTCTTTGGATGTGCTTGGTTCTTCAATCACTTAAATTGAAAACACCCAAAATCTATATCCCAACTTCCCTCATTTCTTCATAGACATGATCCAAGCTTCAGTATTTCTCAAGAAAACTAAAGGACTTGCATACAAAACTGGAACGGATTTAGATAACCGTAGAAAGTCTTGTCCAAGGATCAGCGGGTTATCATCCAATGGAACGGCCTTAAAATCTAAGTTTCCATGCCACCTTCCAACTCGAATGGGTGCCGCGCTTATCCACCAACTTCACTTATGAATTCATTACTTTGAACTTCGCTTGACTGAACTCTATTCCACTATGTTAGGATGTCACCATTCGCCTGTCAGTAGCACTCATGTCGACTAATGCGGAAACTTTCAAACCAATTTCCCTCGCTTCCTAGGCCTTCTTGCTTCTCTGGTAGACCAATGTCTTGAATTTTTGTCATTTCACTAAGGTAGGCTTCCACTACCTTCATTTCTTCATAAATATTGTCTGAATGTTGAGGTGCTTCCACCACCCTCATAGCTGCTAACTGTGTTGTTGGAACACTTATAACTTCCCTCACTGGACAGTTCTTAGCATAGTGGTCTCTATCGCAAAGATAGAAAGCTACCATCTTCTTTTGTGGCATCTCTGGTTGCTTCTAGTTTTCCTTCTTTCGAGCTTTTCTCTTTGGCCTTCCTCCAACCTATGCTTGGTTTGAAGTCACCTACAATCGATTCCCTTATGTTTTCTTGGTGAAGCCAAGTCTTGGAATGCCATGTCGATCGCATCCTTGATTTTTCTCCAACACTCCTTCATCGTGTTCAGCATTGCTTTCGACAGCGCTATCTCTTCTAGAAAATTCCCTTCCATGTCTGTCGTTGAAATTTCCATTTCGGTTTCCCAATAAAGTTTCATCCTCTTCGAGTGCACTTCAACTATGCTCCACCCCGAGTTAGCCATAGAATCGGGTGTTCTGTTGCGGAGTGCTTTCTGACTAAACACATCTTTGTTCATTCTATTGATGTGTTCCTACCCTCGATGCACCTCCATGGAAAGATTCCTTTTAAGCGCACTTTGATTTCTCTTCCTTAGATGCTCCTCTATGGGGAACTTTACCAAGTGCACCCTTACCGCACCTTACCAGGTGCTGAATGGACTAATGATTTTCACTACTACGGACGGTCTTCCAAAGTATGCCCCAAACACACCTTACCGTGCGCTCTTCTGCGGATGCTCTTCCTGAACGTGCTACTCTTACTGGAGAACACCCTGAGCACACCTTACCAGGTGCTCTTCTATGGATGCTCTCTTCCTGAGCACACTACACAAGTGTCCTTCTGGAGAGGATTCTATTGGACACATTATGATGGAGTTCCTTATGCGAGCATATCCTAAGTGAACTTCTGGGTGCTCGCTGGAGTGCTTCTCCAATGAAGCGCACCTCCTTGTGTCTAAAACCCACCAAATGATCTGCAACTTCCATTCTGGTAGAAGTTTCCTAGCCAAATGACCTCCTGAGAGCTTGCACCAAGATCCTTGTTCACCTCGCCATCAAAGTTCCAAGCATCTGGTTGGTATGTCGAGAGGACCCCAATTGGACGTCCAACTCTCAAAACTATCAAGCTTGCTAAGCCCTATCATTGTCTTCAACTGTCATGCACTAAACTCGTTTGGAGCATCGACTTTCCAGATGGACACTTCTACAACAAATCCGTTGTGTTTCTAAGTTGAGTTGTTTAAGCAACTGTGCCTGGAACTGGGCTTAGATGCCTCCCTAGATGGCATGTCTTTAACAACTGTTTGCTTGATCGATTTCCAAATCTTAGATTCTTCCTTCCATCTTAGTGTCATGCTTTTATGTGAAATGGCGCTTCTCCTAAGTGGGCGTGTTCCTTTGCTTGTCGTGCATGCCAGCACTAGTCGATGCGCTAACTCCACCGGTGGTCCAGTTCTCATCCAAGCACGCATTCTTTGTACTACTTGTTGGTCTGGCATGCATCATTTGTTGGGCATTGGGTGCATCTGCGGGCGCTCGTCTCCTTTCCCAAATCAAACAAGGTGCACTAAGTGCAGCGTCCGTCCATGTCGTCAAAGTGTTGGGTTCATTTCTCCTGGGAGCACCCAACATCATTGTTCAATATGCCGACAGGGGTGCTTCCACCAAGCGCATGTTCATAGGGACCGGTGGGTTTCCAAGTGTGCCTCTAGTGGAGAGCTTAGGTCGCTTATCCCTTGGTCATCCAAGATTCCTCCCAACGTGCGTTCAATGTTCCTCATGAGAGCTTCGGGCTCTGTCACATGTCCTATGTCACTTGCGAATGTTTCATTGAGGTGCCACACTTGTGGGGCTTGCTAAGTGCGACCTCCTTGAGTGTGGTATTTTTTTGTAGGAGTGTGCCCATGCTTGGTTCATGCACCCCACTTTCGTTATGTCGCTTGGCCAAGGTGTCCTCTTGCCAATTCTAGCCATCTAAGCACCCAAGCTAGCTCTTGGGCGACGGTGAGGTATATGGCTGTAACAGATCTAGCTTTCGACGACCACTGCACATCTTCTTTGATAACTACAACTTTTATAGGATTGAGTAGGGTCAGTGCAAGAAGATGAGGGACCTTTAAGATGCAATCCTAGTTTTAAAAAACAACATCATGTTACCAAAAAATACATCAACCTGAGCTTGACATAGCACTTGGTATGGTTCAAACCGAGCCTGACATGTCATGGAACATGTAGGATAGGAAGACAAATCGCGTAGGTGCTATATAACTACAAAACGCGCTCGCGATATGTAGTTCTAAAACACGTGCGCGATTTGTAAATCATAAAAAAAAAAATTATACAAAGTCCCGAACCCGCGGCCCATTATCACAATCAGGAACGCGATTTCAACGGGAAATTGGAGTGTTTGGAGCGATACCATTGCCTAGGATTGTTGCAGGAGCTAATTCAGGTTGAGGGGAGGAGATTTCACTCGTGCATTGTCATCCAACAAGGTAATTCAATCACCCAATGCATTTTTTTTTGTCAATTTTTACCCTATAATTGTATGTGTGATATTCAAATGCACTTCCCTCCTATCTTTTTTAATTCTCAAGAGAATTACCTTATACACCTAGTAGAAGAGATTGAAGAATGTGGTTAAAAGATGGAAATTTCTATTATTTGAACAAATCTCAGGTTCAAATCCAAGAACTAAACATAGCACAAAATGAGTACAAAGAGCTAACCTTAGTGTTAAAAGAAAACTTACACCATTTCTTATAGAGGGAAAAGAAAGTAGAAAGTCTCAAGCACTACCAAATACCAATGTAGGATGAACAAACTATATACTTCCTGTCACCAAATAACATTTCTCACCAATGCATTTAACCCTTAAATCTCTAAACAATGGTCCCTTAAGAATGCCTAAAACTCCTAGTAAACCATCACTCCTAAGAATATATGATTCAACATCTAAGAGAATTTCCAATCAAGGTATAGTCTATCAAAATAACCCATTATTTGTTAATATAGATGTAGAGAGGACCCACTAGTAGATAACATGACAAGCAAAAACTTGAAGTTTATAATACAACCTAATGTGAACAGAATGGACCAAACACTATGAAGTCTACACACCCATCTCTCACTCAAAATCGGGTTAATGAATTTCATTGATGCATCATTGAGTAAAGTAAATGAGAACCATACTACTACAACGACTTACCAAAAATCCAAGCCTAATACCTCCAAAACAATCATGGCATCCCAATGTTCATTTTACATAGATTATGCTAAGGAAGGAGCCTTGCAAACTCCATCATCAAACATTTATAAGGGAAGAGGAGACATGTATGCCTTTTAATTAGTTCCTGTCACCAAATAACATTTCTCACCAATGCATTTAACCCTAAAATCTCTAAGCAATGGTCCCTTAAGAATGCCTAAAACTCCTAGTAAACCATCACTCCTAAGAATATATGATTCAACATCTAAAAGCATTTCCAATCAAGGTATAGTCTATCAAAATAACCCATTATTTGTTAATATAGATGTAGAGAGGACCCACTAGTAGATAACATGACAAGCAAAAACTTGAAGTTTATAATACAACCTAATGTGAACAGAATGGACCAAACACTATGAAGTCTACACACCCATCTCTCACTCAAAATCGGGTTAATGAATTTCATTGATGCATCAATGAGTAAAGTAAATGAGAACCATACTGCTACAATGACTTACCAAAAATCCAACCCTAATACCTCCAAAACAATCATGGCATCCCAATGTTCATTTTACATAGATTATGCTAAGGAAGGAGCCTTGCAAACTCCATCATCAAACATTGATAAGGGAAGAGGAGACATGTATGCTTTTGAATTAGTTATGTGGTGACATTTTGTTTACTATTATATAGGTCTATGTGACGGTTGGATGTTCTGAAGATAATTGGATTTAGATGCATTTACATTTTCAATTTTGAAGAGATGTCATTATATACCATGTATATGTTTCTAATTATTTTCTTATTGATTTTTTTATTGCAGTTGCGGCTATGGACCCGAATGCGGAAATATTGATTGAGCTTGCCCACTTGAGAGGTTTGAGTTCTGCTTTTAGTGGTGGTGACAAAATTCGATGTTCACTTGCATCCACTTTGGATGCAATTGTTGAGACCATCACATTTTCAAACAACGTACTATATGATATTACTTCATATAGAGAAAGAAAAAGACGTGAGTACATTGATGGGCTTAGCTACAGTGCAGTAAAAAAGTTGAAAATCACCAAGGAGCATATATTTTCATTGTTTAGGGACCCTTGCACGGGGTAAATCCCAAATGCAAACAGGCCACATATCTCTATCGAGTGGTGCACATATCAACCATTTGTTGATAACTGGATGGACATATGGTATATGGTTTTTGATATGCCACCACACAACAACAGGGAAATCCCGTTGTACTTCCTTCAGAATATGTATGGAGAGTTCGTGTTGGGTAAACATGTAAACTATTTTGATTATCTGCAGTTTCAGGGGATCGATGGGGGGATGCTCCAAGACCAACACAATGCCAGGCTTCGAGACGTTGATTTCCCTATCCCTGCACCTCGTAGGCAGTTTCCTGGGCTAGATGTCCCACCTGTACATCATGTGATTCCACAGACACGTGAGGCATTTTTGAGTTTGGCACGGGCCATTGTTCGCCATAGCACTATGGTTCAGCATATGGGTGAGGATGGGACATCTATCCCTGGTGTGGTACATACACCAGGTCCTCATGGTGCAGGACCATCTTCTGGTGCAGTACAACCCACTGGTGCAGGACCATCTACTGCAGCACCATCTACTAGTGCAGCACCATCAGCACATTCCCAGCCCACTTTTGGGCCTCACGAGTGCACATCGTGTGGTCATCCTTGCTATGGTCTTTCGTCAGATGTTGTCTTCAGTGGGTTTTTTAGTGATGTATGTATATGGTTAATTGTAATAAATTCTTCATTTATTTTCCTCTTTGTACGCATATGTATAGTTTGAGCTAATATATTAATTTTGTGAACTTGCAGCTGATGCTTTGTGGTGGAAGCAATGCCCCAGAGTATCATGTCCCACACTCTACACAAGGGCAGGACATTCCATCCACTGATCCCGTATCTCACACCGAGGTAAACATTTTAGTTTTTTAATACTTTTTAAATTGTTAATTTCCACATACTATACATGTTAGTTCACTAATGTTATCTACGGTCTAATATTTACAATTATTAAACTTGCAGATGCTGGATACTTCACGGGGGAAAGCATTGATGGAGGTAGGATCCATATCTGGGTAGATGCCAGATCCTACACGAGGGGAATTAGTGATGGAGGTAAACATTTAAAACATTTAAAAAATGTCATTTTTTAAATACATGTATGTTCGTTGAATCATCCATGTCTAGCTACATGAACTCTTGTTGACTATAGGCTGGTACCGAAACACCTCGACCACTTCCTGGAGTTGTATCTCCTTGTAGGACATATGTGAACAAGGGCCTAGTCTATATGAGATGGCCTACCCCTAGAAAGAGTGAAGTTGTCTGTGACCATGGAGATACTGATACCATGGTAATTTGTATATCCTTCGATGATATTTCTTGGTTAACTTGAAATCCAGTGCATAAAATATTTTGTTAATGTTTGATTTGCATGTTTACTGCATCATGAGCCATAGTTCACTGTTGAAAACCTTGCAGGGATGGTTGATGCAGCAGTCAGTGCTGCATCTACAATGGAAACAAGGCAAACAGAGGTACAACTATTTGAACATGATATAGACATAGTGTGTTATTGTTGTCTATTGTTTATTCATGCACATTTCTAACTATTTCAAGATTTGGTGATTGTAGCCACCACCACCACAAGGTCCTGCCCCCTCTGGTTCGACCATGGATGCGAACAACATTCATGTTCAACCAACAGCTCCATCTGCTACACAAGAAACCCAATCCTCTTTATCACATTCTCTCATTGAGGTGAGATGTCCATTAATGAACAATTGTTTCATGCAATGTTCATTAACATTTTCATAATTTTTGAGTTAATTTAGATATGGTATTTTATTGAGCTAATGTATTAGTACATAGTTAATTGAATTTAACAATTGATATTTAATTTGCAGGATCCAGAGATGCACACTGGTCCTATAGTTGTGCCTACAGGATCACGGGCCTCAAGAAAGAACAAGAGGAAGCTTGAGTTTTGATGTGTCTTATGGGATATGTACATATTGATACATGTGTACATGTAGCTTGGACAGTTTTGGATACATGTACTTTTGGAGACATGTACATTGACATTTCACTTACATGTACATGTGGCTTGTATAGTTTTGGATACATGTACATGTGGCTTGGATAGTCTTGGATAGTTGTGGAGAGACATGTACTTCTGGTTACTTTTGGATATATATATATGTACTTTTCGATACTTTTGGATATATATGTACTTTTGGAGACATGTACACAATTGACATTTTAGTTATAAATGAATGATACATTTCACTTTGAATTTGCTCTTTGGTTTCCACATGTTCTTGTGTCAATCTATTGTATTGATTTGTGAGGATTATCTATTACTTATGAATGCACTATGTCAAAAGAAAAAACTATTATATTTAAAGGTTTCAATGATCTCAATACATGCACACTAAAGTCAAAGTTCTTGCTCGTGTAATTTAATAAATATAAGTGCAATACAATGTATTTCAAGGTTTCAATGAACTCACTACTTGCACATCAATTGGATATATCTAATTAAAAATTGGGAGTTTGGATTCATTAAATTACAAGCTAATTCAATGCTCAAGTGTAATTTAATAAAACTAAGTGCAATACATGCTTTAAATTTCATCAACAACCAACAACACTATTCAACAAACCTCATGCACCCAATGACTAATCACTCAGCATTAAAGGAACTATAATAGAATCCAAAGACTGAGAACCAACTTTGTGAATCAACATGATTTGAAGCATAAGTCCATCAGATTTGAAAAAGTTCAGTTCGACATTAGATTGATTCTGAATTGAGTTGTGACAGTAAGATAAGATTAGGGTTAGGATTAGGGTTTCCTTGGTAGGTTTATGGTAATGGGACATTCATGTTAAACAATAAACCCTAGTTAGGGATAGGGTTATCCAAGTTTGGCCTTCGTTGGCATGAAATGCATTGTCCAGCTTTGGCCCTCGTTGCATGACTGCATTGTCCCCTACTGAGTGAAACCCTAGCTTCAGAATTAATCATAGCATTGAGAATTAATTATATTTAGGATAGGATATCATGAAGTGCACTTGATCTTGTGTTTGAGCACGTTAAATTCTTTTATGCTCCTCTACAGCCTTCAAAAATTTTTGGGGTGAAGAAGGTTGTTTTAGAAAAACTTCCAGAATGTGTCAATGAACATAGCCTCACATTGACAGAATTTCTTTTTCTCCATGCACTTTTTAATGAAAAAGGATGACTTGAAACCACCTTAACAATTTTGCAAAAGTTTGGTTAAAATGATGAGATTAAGCTTAGAGATGAGATCCTTCCAACATCATAGTTCAAACGGGCACTTGACAAGATATGTTTTGTTAAATTTTAATATGGATTTTAATTTAATAACAGTAACAGTCTTCTTTTTTTAACTTCTATCAGACTTGTATAGTATGTCGCTATTAGTTAGAATTCTGAGTTATGTAGCAACAACAAAAAATAAACAATCATCCACAAATTATGCACAAGAACCCAAGAATTTTATAGGGAAACCTTTCAAGGGATAAAACCCCAAAAAAATTAATAATCCATCATCTAAATGAGATGATTGTGTTTGTACATGAGCATATAATAAGCAGACTTTACATCAATTTGAACATGCCTCTAGGGCACACATTCCAAGAAATATATTGTAGGATAATGGTTGTATAAGACTTTTGCCACTAATCCAAACTGAACCAAACCGATCCAAACTCTTGTTGACCAAGTTTGAGCTATTGTATGAATGAGATGATTTGCTCTTCCAAACATGACTTGAACAAATAAGAAATATCTCCTTTTATAGCGTTCATCTTGAACAACTCTCCCATAGAATACTATTTCTTTAGAAATCCCTAGATTCCTCCTAAGGAGGAGCACTCGGGCTTATTATTTTCGTTATGATTGGATAAAATTCCTTGAATAGGTCCACATTGCTAATTCTCATATGTCTAACTCATGAGATCCTATTAAAGCACACATTTATTCTTCATTTGAGAGTTTGACCATGTCAAAAGTTCCACATGGTGTCTCCTCAAGCAAAGATCTTTCTTATTAAAATGTAGAAAATTTCTTGAACAAAATATTTTTACTCCAAATCCCTCCTCAAAGGTGAAATACACCATCTAATATGTAGAAATACATCAAGTAATTTGTCCTCAACCCCGAGGGATCTAAAAGTTGAATTATGCCTCTAGTTATGAGAAACCCTAGCTTCAGAAACCACCATAGATGGAGGGCATCAAGCAATGGACATGATGGAGAGGCCCCCCTAGATAAAATCCCACGTCACGAATCCAATGGAATCGACGGTTCATCGATCGGAGGCCTGACCATCGATCTATGGCAAGTTGCAGGTCACCTCCAGATACCGTTCAGGGACACCTGGTGGACTTGGGCCCAGTGCACAAAAAACCTCACGGAGCGGAAATTTTGAATTCTGTCAACTCCTGCTAGTGTGTTTGGGCATGGGAAATATTGCAATGCCAACCACATCCCCACCATCCATGGCTTTCCAGCTTTGGCCCTCGTTGGCATGACTACATTGTCCCCTACTGAGCGAAACCCTACCTCCAGAAACGACCGTAGATGGAGGTCACCGGGCAATGGACAGGAGGGAGAGGCCCCCCCCTAGCTAAAATCCCATGTCACGAATCCAACGGAATCGACGGTTCGTCAATTGAAGGCCCGAGCATCGATATGTGGACTTCTCCATTTGGTACAACAAATACACCAAAACATGATAGTTGCATAATCAAGCTAAACATGACACCGACATAATCAAGTTGTTCCATGTGATAGAACAAGGACCCTTCATCAATTTCATACTAGTAGCTAAACCTAAACCCTCCCATAGACCCAATCCAACTAGTATAGGAGCGAATGGTCGTCGAACAGGTATCATGGCAAGACATGTCATATTCATAGAAATGACCAAAATGGCCAAGGTCTCATGTGACCAAAAATCAATTATCAAGATATGTTTGCTTTAAACCAGCTTAGATCCAAATCCTAGGCTCTATAAAGCGCCGAGAGAGATCAAATCTCACGAGGTGCAAACCTCTCCTCTAATATCTCCTTGCCTTTACCTAATATTACATTACATAATCTTAATAAAATAAAATAAAAAAATATATTAGAAAGCAAATTTATTTATTTAATTAAATGCCTTTAAATAGATATTTATATTATATTGCTCTAAAATGATATACGTTTTATTAATTAAAATTATATTAAACAAATGAAATAAAACCAAACCATTTTTATAATAAAAGTAATAATTTAAAAAATTCAAAATTTATTCAAATAATTAAGTGTAATTTTTAAGTACCATATTTATTTACAAATTAACTTTTAAATACAAAATATAAAAGCTTAAACATAAAATACATTTTTCAAACTACAAAATATAAACTACATACTAACTTGAAAGTACAATCTATTAAACACAAAATATATTTTACAAAATATAAACTACATACTAACTTGAAAGTACAATCTATTAAACACAAAATATATTTTACAAAATATAATGGTCTATGAAGATACTTTGTAATCATAAATAAAATTGCAAATTTTAAAATAAACTCTACATTATAAAAAAAACAATAAACATAAAATATAATATTTTTAATTTCAAAACGAATTTAAAAATAAAAATAAAAAATTAAATCATAAAATTTTAAAAATAATCGATTTTTTCCCAAAAATTTCCAAATTATCACTTTATTTTAGCAATTGCAAAACACTTATTTACATTATTAAAAAGAAACGGTGATTGAAGGAGGTTCCAAATTATCACTCTATTTACGTGCATATCAACATAGAAATTGCAAAACACTTATTTATCTCTCCGAGGCGAAGTGTGGGATTCCCAGTGGGTCAGAACACGATGAGCGCAATATCAATATCGCACAGAATAGATAGCTCTCTCTCCTTTAGAATGCCATTCCTTCGCTTAGAATAAGTCACCTGCCTATTTTTCGTATTTTCCAGCCTCTTGATGGTCAGTTTAACCCTTCCCATGATATCATGTATCTATATCTAAAATATAATTCAGCATATCTGTTAAATCTAGGAAGGAGAGGATAGCTGGTACTTCCAGACGCTCCAGGAATGGATAAAAACTGCACCGGAAGATCATGATTATTATAACAACTAATTCCATAAACCCACTGCTGCAGCATAGGGAAACCGCTTTAAGCCTGCAATAGATATCTCCATCTCCATTAAAACCTGCAACTGTTTTTGGTTGGGCGCCAAGAAGAAATATAATTCTGTAAAGAAACCGTGATTGAAGGAACCATGAGAACATGAGGAGCGCAAAGCTCCAAACATCATGATCTAAAATGCCTCTCATCCTGGACAATCTCTACTATGACAATGTTAAATCCCATCGTGGTCTGTTTGAGTCTGATGCAACTCTGCTGACAGATCCAAGCATGCTCAAGATGGTGAATCGAAATTTGGGCCCTAATCAAAACTTGAACGCCCAGAAACAAAATTTTGTTGCTGGGAAAGATTGGCGTATTGACCGGAAATCAAGGAGAAATTAGTCAGGGAGAAATCCGTGTTACCTGTAGGCATACCAAAAACTAATTGAGATTGAGATCAAAACCGAAATTTAGTTTCCTTGAATCTGCTTGGTTCTGAGATTCAAGGAAACAAAATTCCATTTTTGATCTCGATCTCAATCTCAATTAGTTGTTGGTATGCCTATAGGTAACACATATTTCTCCCTACAGACTGCCAGTCAATACGCCAATCTTTACCATCGCAGCAGCAAACTTTACCATTGCAGGAGCATGGGAGGTGACTTGAAGAAGGGAATCACAGCAAGATTTAGTAGGTTTATTGTCCAATCCTTGTACGTAAGTAATGCAGGGCGCCATTTGCATTATCCAAGTAGCACACTCAGCTTGCTGATCATCCTCGTGTCTGATCACGTTACAAGATCTCTCCCATAATATTCGCTTTCACTATTATTTTTTGCCGACATGTTAGTAAAGTTACATCACGTGACAAGATCTCCCCCATAATATTCGCTTTCACTATTATTTTTTGCCGACATGTTAGTAACGTTCCATCACGTGACATCACGTGACAAGATCTCCCCCATAATATTCACTTTCACTATTATTTTTTGCCGACATGTTAGTAACGTTACATCACGTGACATCACGTGACAAGATCTCCCCCATAAAATTCACTTTCACTATTATTTTTTGCCGACATGTTAGTAACGTTACATCACGTGACATCACGTGACAAGATCTCCCCCATACTGGGCTGTAGAGCGCCTCTCGGTGTAATAAAAAGAAATGACCAAGGTCTCATGTGGCCAAAAATCAATAATAAATCAGAGGGAATTAAGATATAGCGGTACAGACACCAACGTAAACTCAACACTTTCAATATTGGCATATAAAAAGGGTGTAAAATGCTTCAAGTATTGATTCCCACTTCCAATTTGAAGCCGATAATTTCTCCACATCCAACACGTGACAAAAGATAAGTTCCATTCATCTCATAAACATGATGAATTAATTGAGAGAATATCCCAACAAAACCACTCAGAAGGAACATATCCATTATCTAGGGTTTCCTAATTATTGACTTGTGGCAATGCCCAGAATTCTTCATTTTCGTTGATAAAAAACTCTAGTGACCTCAATGAACATAATGAATATAGGTCGAATCAGGCATGTTGTTTCAAAAACAAACAAAAGTGAAAGCTTTCAATTCAAAACTAAAAGGATCCTTAAGTTTCGAGAGGACAATTAAGTCCATTTTTCGACTATAAAAAATAGTTATAAGGAATCCAACTCATTGCATTTGTTTGAATGGTGTATAACATCGGTTTGGGTGAAGATCAATGACCAATTTAAATAGAGAAAAATGATTAATTTTGGTTTATTCATATGAGATCGTTCCTAATATCTCAAGAATGACGAGAACCAATAGAAATGAGATATATATAATGAGATCAGGAAACGATACAAGGGATGGCCAGTGCACAAAGAAACCAATTAAATGAACAAATAAATAATTAAAATAGTGTGTTGTGGTTAACCCAACAAGGCATTGATGATTTAATATGCAAAAAAATTAGAACTGCTAAATCAACATAAGAAACTTGGAAAATTTTGGAAATGGCCTATCAAGGCACTAATAAAGTGAAACATGTCCAGTTATAGACTCTTAAAATGGAATTTGAGAATTTGAAAATGAAGGATTATAAGACAACAAATCAATTTATGGAAAGGGTAATGGAACTCGTCAACTAGCTAAGAATTCGTAGAGAATATTTGACTAACCAGAAGGCTATGAAATAGGTTAAGAATCCTTCCTAAGAAACTTGTCATTGTAGTGTAGCCATTGAAGAATGCAAAGGACTGTCACATCTATCAAGAGAAGAGTTGATGGGATCCTTACTGTCTCATGAATCAATAATTGATTTGGAAAAATATACTCTTGAACATTCCGTACACAAGCAATTATCATCAAAGGGAAAGGAACAAATAATAGAGGCAGGGGAAGATTTAACATGAACAATACATAGAGATACATCAAGTGAAATACACCATTGAACAAAATATTTTTACTCCAAATCCCTCCTCAAAGGTGAAATACACCATCTAATATGTAGAAATACATCAAGTAATTTGTCCTCAACCCCGAGGGATCTAAAAGTTGAATTATGCCTTTAGTTATGAGAAACCCTAGCTTCAGAAACCACCGCAGACAGAGGGCATCGAGCAATGGACGGGAGGGAGATGCCCCCTCTATCTAAAATCCCACGTCATGAATCCAATGGAATTGACGGTTCGTCGATCGGAGGCCCGAGCATCGATCTATGGAGAGTTGCAGGTCACCTCAAGATATCGTTCAGGGACACCTGGTGGACTTGGGCTCGGTGCGCAAAAGACCTCACGGAGCAGAAATTTTGAATTCTGTCAACTCCTGCTAGTGTGTATGGGTATGGGAAATATGGAAATGCCAACAGCACCCCCACCATCCGTGGCTTTCCAGCTTTGGCCCTCGTTGGCGTGACTGCATTGTCCCCTATTGAGCTAAACCCTTGCTCCAGAAACCACCATAGATGGAGGTCACCGGGAAATGGATAGGAGGGAGAGGCCCCCCCCTAGCTAAAATCCCACGTCATGAATCCAATGGAATTGATGGTTCATCGATCGGATGCCCGAGCATCGATCTATGGCGAGTTGCACATCACCTCCAGATACCGTTCAGGGACACTTGGTGGACGTGGGCCCGGTGCGCAAAAACCTCATGGAGCGGAAATTTTGAATTCTGTCAACTCCAGCTAGTGTGTTTGGGGATGGAAAATATGGCAATGCCAACTGCACCCCCACCATCCGTGGCTTTCCATCTTTGGACCTCATTGGCATGACTGCATTGTCCCCTACTGAGCTAAACCCTGGCTCTAGAAACCACCGTAGACGGAGGTCACCAGGAAAGGGACAGGAGGGAGAGGCGCCCCCCTACCTAAAATCCCACGTCACGAATCCAACGGAATCAACGGTTCGTCGATCGGAGGCCCGAGCATCGATCTATGGCGAGTTGGAGGTCACCTCCAGATACCGTTCAGGGACACTTGGTGGACTTGAGCCCGGTACGCAAAAAACCTCACGGAGAGGCAAGTTTGCTTTATGTCAACTCCTGCTAGTGTGTTTGGGCATGGGAAATATGGCAATGCCAACCGCACCCCCACCATCCGTGGCTTTCCAGCTTTGGCCCTCGTTGGCGAGACTGCATTGTCCCTTACCGAGCAAAACCCTAGCTTTAGAAACCACCGTAGACGGAGGGCATCGGGCAATGGATAGGAGGGAGAGCCCCCCCCCTAGCTAAAATCCCACAGCATGAATCCAACGGAATCTACAGTTCGTCAGTCAAAGGCCCGAGCATCGATCTATGGTGAGTTGCTATTCACCTCCAGATACCGTTCAGGGACACCTGGTGGACTTGGTCCCGGTGCGCAAAAAACCTCACGGAGCAGCAATTTTGAATTCGGTCAACTCCTGCTAGTGTGTTTGGGCATGGGAATATGGCAATGCCAGCCGCATCCCCACCATCCGTGGCTTTCCAGCTTTGGCCCTCGTTGGCGTGACTGCATTGTCCCCTACCGAGCAAAACCATAGCTTCAGAAACCACCATAGACGGAGGGCATCGGGCAATGGACAGGAGGGAGAGGCCCCCCCATAGCTAAAATCCCACATCACGAATCCAATGAAATCGACGGTTCATCCATCGAAGGCCAGAGCATCAATCTATGGCGAGTTGCAGGTCACCTCCAGATACCATTCAGGGACACCTGGTGGACTTGGGCCCGGTGCGCAAAAAACTTCACGGAGCGGCAATTTTGAATTCTGTCAACTCCTGCTAGTGTGTTTGGGCATGGGAAATATGGCAATGCCAACCGCATCCCCACCATCTATGGATTTCTAGCTTTGGCCCTCGTTTGCGTGACTGCATTGTCCCCTATCGAGCGAAACCCTAGCTTCATAAACCACCCTAGACGGGGGGCATCGGGAAATGGACAAAAGGGAGAGGCCCCCCCATAGTTCTTATGTCATATTCTAGGCTTACATGCATGGTCCATCAACCCCATAGAAAATTAATATGGCATAAGACCCTAAATTTATTTTGCAGACCATGTTATAGGCCACCATATCTCTCTTGTAAGGTAAAGTAATTATGTGTAGGGACCTACTCATGGACCATGAAAACATAAGGTCCTATATTTTTCCTTATGCCATGTAATGGTCCTCAAGATCCATCCCTAGTGTTCCCCCCCTCAATGTATGGTCCATGATCCATAAAAACATATGTTAGGCCATAATACATTAGTGTTCTTCCTCTCGTGTTCCTAGGGCCCTAACATGCATCAATGATGCACAAATGCTCATGATCGCACCCATATTAAATATGTAGGAAAGATACTATCTTTATATGATATTTTTGGTGGTTTTAGACCTTGTACACGATCCATGAGCACTAAAGGACTATTTTACACACTAAGATACTAGTGCTCGTCTAACCATGTCTCAAGCCTCGAGATCCATCCCTGATGTGCAAGGCCTTTAACATTTGTCCTTGGGGATCACGGGAAATGTATGGATTAACCCTAGGCCACCACATATACCCTATATAAGATATATTTGTATGATGATTTTGATATAATGGTGCTCATTTCAAGGTTTTAGATAAAACAAATTATTCTCATATGCCAATCCACGATCCAACATCAAACAAAAAAGTATTAAAGGATTAACATTAACCCTTGGGGCTCATGGGACATGCATGGTGTTGACATAGCCATTGCACATGTACTGTATAATGAATATTTGACCTATAAGTGGGATATGGATGTCATTTCAAGGTTTCCTGTGCCATATATGTGTTCACGGAATATTAGGTCATGGTATTGAGAAAATTTGAGGGGTGACATTTCTCTGGTGCCCATGAAGATACTTAGAGTAGAATAACGTTTTGAGCCAACAACCTACATTTTTTGGCATTGGCATTGATGATGATGATGATGAAGGTGATGAAGATGATGTTGATGGTGATGGTGATGATGTTGATGAAGGTGATGATGATGATGATGATGAAGGTGATGATGGAGGTGTTGATGATGATGATGAAGGTGTTGGTGTTGATGATGATGATGATGATGATGAAGGTGATGATGAAGGTGTTGATGATGATGAAGGTGTTGATGGTGATGATGATGATGATGAGGATGATGAAGGTGATGAAGATGATGTTGATGGTGATGGTGATGATGTTGATGGTGATGACGATGACGATGGTGAGGATGAAGATGATGATGATGATGATGAAGGTGATGATGATGATGATGATGATGATGAAGGTGAGGATGATGTTGATGGTGATGATGATGATGATGAGGATGATGATGATGAATGATGATGATGAAGGTGATGTTGATGGTGAGGATGACGATGAGGATGATGATGATAATGATGATGAAGGTGATGATGATGATGAGCATGATGATGATGATGATGATGAGGATGATGATGATGATGAAGGTGATGAAGATGATGTTGATGGTGATGGTGATGATGTTGATGGTGATGATGATGATGAAGGTGATGAAGATGATGTTGATGGTGATGGTGATGATGTTGATGGTGATGATGATGATGAAGGTGAGGATGATGATGATGATGATGATGAAGGTGATGATGAAGGTATTGATGATGATGATGAAGGTGTTGGTGTTGATGATGATGATGATGATGAAGGTGATGATGAAGGTGTTGATGATGATGAAGGTGTTGATGGTGATGATGATGATGATGAGGATGATGATGAAGATGATGGTGATGGTGATGGTGATGATGTTGATGGTGATGATGATGACGATGGTGAGGATGATGATGATGATGAGGATGAAGGTGATGATGATGATGATGATGAAGGTGATGATGATGATGAAGGTGGGGATGATGTTGATGGTGATGGTGATGATGAGGATGATGATGATGAATGATGATGATGAAGGTGATGTTGATGGTGAGGATGATGATGAGGATGATGATGATGATGATGATGATGAAGGTGATGATGATGATGAGAATGATGAGGATGATGATGATGATGATGATGATGAAGGTGATGAAGATGATGTTGATGGTGATGGTGATGATGTTGATGGTGATGATGATGATGAAGGTGA
>LPNX010585574.1:430829-443395 GCA_001517045.1 Pseudotsuga menziesii
TAACGAATATGATGTTGATGGTGATGATGATGAGGTTGATGATGGTGATGTTCACGATGTTGATGGTGATGATGAATGATGATGATGATGATGATGATGATGATGAAGGTGATGATGATGATGATGATGATGATGAGGATGAGGATGAGGATGATGATGATGATGTTCATGATGTTGACGACGACGACGATGATGATGATGATGATGATGAAGGTGATGATGATGATGAGGATGACGATGATGATGTTCATGATGATGATGGTGATAATGATTATGAGGATGTTCACGATGATGAAGGTGATGATGATGATGTTCATGAAATTAATGCTGCGGATGAGGATGAGGATGATGATGAGGATGAGGATGATGATGATGAGGAGGAGGAGGATGATGATGAATGATAATGATGTTCATGATGTTGATAGTGAGGATGATGATGATGATGTTCATGATGTTGATGGTGATGAATGATGATGATGATGGTGATGAGGATGATGATGATGAAGGTGATGTTCATGGTGAGGATGATGATGATGTTCATGATGTTGATGGTGATGATGATGATGATGATGTTCATGATGTTGATGGTGATGATGATGAGGAGGATGATGATGATGATGTTAATGATGTTGATGTTGATGGTGATAGTGAGGATGATGATGATGATTTTCATGATATTGATGGTGATGGTGATGATCATGATGTTCACGATGTTGCTGGTGATTATGATGATCATGTTGATGATGATGAGGAGGAGGATGAGGATAACGATGAGGAAGGTGATGATGATGTTCATGATGTTGATGGTGATGATGATGATGATGAGGATGACGATGATGATGATGAGGATGACGATGATGACGAAGGTGATGATGATGATGAGGATGATGATGATGATGTTCATGATGTTGATGGTGATGAGGATGATGATGATGTTCATGATGTTCATGATGAGGATGATGTTGATGGTGATGATGATGAGGATGATGATGATGATGAAGATGATGATGATGATGTTCACGATGTTGATGGTGATGATGAATGATGATGATGATGATGACGATGATGAAGGTGATGATGATGATGATGATGAATGATGATGATGGTAAGGACAAGGATGAGGATGAGGATGATGATGATGATGTTCATGATGTTGACGGTGATGATGACGGTGAAGATGATGATGATGATGAAGGTTATGATGATGATGAGGATGATGATGCTGATGTTCATGATGATGATGGTGATGATGATGAGGAGGATGATGATGATGATGTTGATGTTGATGGTGATGGTGATGAGGATGATGATGATGATGTTCACGATGTTGATGGTGATGATGGATGATGATGAATGATGATGATGATGATGAAGGTGTTGATGATGATGATGATGATGATGAATGATGATGATGTTCGTGATGTTGATGGTGATGATGATGAAGATGATGGTGATGATGATGATGATGGTGATGATGATTATGATAAGGATGATGATGATGGTGATGATTATGATAACGATGATGATGATGATGATGAACATGGTGATGTTGACGATGATGATCGATGATCAATGATCATGGTGATGATGATGATGATGATGAAGATGAATATGAAAGCAATGACGATGATGATCATGTTGATGACGATGATGATGATGATGATGACAATGGTGATGATGATGAAGATGATGAGGAAGGTGTTGATGATGATGATGTTGATGACGACGATGGTGATAATGATGTTCATGATGTTGATGGTGATGATGATGATCATGTTGATGATGATGATGATGATGAAGTTGAAGATGATGGCGATGATGATGGTGATGATGATGATCTTGTTGATGATGATGATGATAATGATGATGATGAAGGTGATGATGATGATGAGGATGATGATGATAATGATGATGATGAAGGTGATGATGATGATGAGGATGATGATGATGATGTTCATCATGTTGACGGTGATGATGAGGATGAGGATGAGGATGAGGATGAGGACGTTCATGATTTTTTTGGAGATGATGATTATGAGGATGATGATGATGATGATGATGAAGGTGGTGATGATGATGATGATGATGATGATGATGATGTTCATTATGTTGATGGTGATGATGATTATGAGGATGATGATGATGAATGATGATGATGTTGATGATGATGATAATGTTCATGATGTTGATGGTGATGATGATGAGGATGAGGATGACGATGTTCATGATGTTGATGGTGATGATGATGATGATGATGATGATGGCAATGATGGCAATGGTGATGATGATGATGATGACGATGGTGATGATGATGTTGATGATGATGATGATGATGAAGATGATGAGGATGATGATGATGATGTTCATGATGTTGATGGTGATGATTATGATAAGGATGATGAAGGTGATGGTGATGGTGATGATGATGACAATAACAACGATGGTGATAATGTTGTTGATGATGATGATGATGATGGAAATGATGGAAATGGTGATGATGATGATGATGACAATGGTGATGATGAAGGTGATGATGGTGAAGATGATGATGATGAAGATGATAATGATGATCATGGCGATGTTGATGATGATAATGATGGTGGTGGTGATGTTGATGACGAGGATGATGATGATGATGATGACAACGATGGTGATGACGACGATGTTCATGATGATGATGACGACGATGGTGATGATGATGTTCATGATGTTGATGGTGATGATGATGATCATGTTGATGATGACGATGATGATGAAGCTGATGATGACGACGAGGATGAGGATGATGATAATGATGATGATGGTGATGGTGATGATGATGATGATGATGAGGAAGGTGATGATGATGATGATGATGAAGATGAATATGAAGGTAATGAAGATGATGATCATGTTGATGATGATGATGAAGATGATGAGGAAGGTGATGATGATGATGATGTTGATGACGACAATGGTGATGATCATGTTCATGATGTTGATGGTGATGATGATGTTCATGATGTTGATGATCATGGAGTTGGAGATGATGATCATGTTAATGATGATGAAGTTGAAGATGATGATCATGTTAATGATGATGAAGTTGAAGATGATGATGAATGATATTTTGGGTTTTACATAACGCACACATGAGTTATGTGCATAAAACGCGCTCGCATTTTTTTTATACAGAATGCGCACGCGTTTTGTGTCGTTAAATCGCGCTCGCGTTTAGTTTAGATTCAAAAATCTATTCCCTCCAAATGATAAGGCTAAGCCTCCACCCATGCTTTCATGGAATTCCTATGCCTATGTGTCTTCTTTGTACTTTGCTTCGGATTCAACATGCCTGTGCCTTGGAGTATGATAAACCATGGCAAATTCAACATTATATCCATATTTTCAATATGCTCATGTTTAGCGGTTCGTCTGATTATGCTGCACACATCGATTTTTTATGAGATTTTAGAAACAGATATGGTTTTTTTTTGTAGATTCTAAATATGTAAATTTTAACAAGAATACATAATTTTTTCTATTTTTTTCTTATTTATCTTCTGTCATCACTCCTCAACTCAAAAAACACACTCGTAGTGTTTCGTCCATATCTCTTTCGTTTCTCAACCATTTAAAAAAAAATGTATGGTGCACTAAAGAACACCAACCTCTATATGCTATAAAAAAACCCATTTCCAAATAATTGTATTAAGACATTCAAATGCTTCACCCACCATTGACGTACCATTTTCGAGGTTTGATCTCTTAGATAATTAAAAAAAAATTAAAAAAATTATTTTTATTATTGGAAAAATAGTCGTGCACTAGTCCTATATGTTCTCTATATGTATACTGGTTTTCGTAAGTTTATTCCATCATTTAGACACTCAGACGCTGCACCCACAAAAACATGTACCTTATAATTTGTCCAAAAAATAAAAAGTGCCCATTAAAATTTATCTAACTTTAGATAGTTAACAACATTTTCAATAAAAAAAATATATATATTTGGAAAGGTCATTCAATTTCCTACATTTCTTGTTTTTTACTGATCGCAAGATTCATTGTGTAAGTGTCTCAAAATATCCATCCAAGTTGATGGATGCCTGTTTTTTCAGTTTTGTATTGCATCTAACGTGCCAAAAGAGACCCTCAACTTCTTGCACACACCCAGTAGTCTGAAATTCTGCCAAACCAGCATAGGCATAGGTTAGATATGTTAGGTGATCAGATGCATTTGCTAGATTGAGCAGATGTGCAAGTAGTTCAAGTTTACTATTTAAAAATATCGAGGTATCGATTGGCGTCAGCTGCGTATGTGTCTGTATTTGCATAATCCATAGCTTCAACATCACCTTAATGCCAATCAAAATGTGGACACACTGCTAGAGAGTGTTCGATGGTAATAATTAATGGTAATGGCATAACGATGCCACATCTGCCTTGTGGAACGTTGCATGTAGCAAAGCATCATCACCAAGCAAGCTTCGGTGGGAGCTCCAGCCCATATTTTTCAACGTGTGTGAGATGATCCCATAGAACAAAACAATGTATTTTTTATTATATTTTGCAATCTGTGTTGTGTCATTTGTTGGTTTTGTTATGAAGGGGACTTGTTGCACTGTGGTTACCCTTGTTTCTATTAAGTTCTTCTAAAGATTCAGTGTGAATATTTTTTTTAAATAAATGCTTCTTCTTTTTTGTACTGGGGGGATCGGTAACTGGGCGGTTCTAGTACTCGCGTGACACGGGGTCCATTCTCGTCGGCTACCACTATAACCCCAGGTGCATCCACACAACCCGCAAGCATGGGGCACGGATAAGTCGTGGTGAGATTTGAACTTGAGACCTTCTTTACAACATTGCTTCATTTACACGGCACTTGCGAGTCAGTCTACACCTCTGCGGGATAAATAAATGCTTTAAATTGCAAGTTAGAATGATTATTTTTTCTTTGTGAATATGGTCTTGCTAAAATCAATTGTAAACAATATTTTTTTTAAGTAAATGTTTTGGATTGAATGTTAAAGTGATTCCTTCCTCTTCTTGAGTATTATTCTATGGTCATTTTTAAAACATTTTCCTTCAACTATTTTGGTTCTCTTCAAAATAATATTTTTTCATTATTCATAACATTATATGTAAAAGTTTTTAATATATCATAATACTTTTATTACATTTTTTATAATAAAAAATATATATTAATTTCCTATATTGCGTTTTAATAGTTCTTAAACTTTTAAGATATAAAATTCCATTTTATTTAAATAAATAAAAACAAAAAAACATTATTCTTTAAAAATAAATTAGAAATATTTTCATATTTTCTTAATTTTATATTTTATTTATATCTTTTAAATGAGATTAAAAAATTATTGTAATAATTAATTTAATTTTTAGTAATGAATAATCATCTATAAATTTTATTATGGATAATTATATCATATTCAAATCAAATCACACTTATAAATTTTATTGTCAAATAATTTTATAATTGGATTAGATTGAAAATAAAATATGTTACATTATAGAGTTTATTTATAATCTCTATTTTTAATAATACTAATAGGTCTAATAATAATATATTTTTAAAGCCATAACTATGCAAATATATAACTAACTAGAATGGCTATATCTCTATAATCACTATTCTTATATCAAATTACTCATATTAAATTATATTTATTATGTACCATATTTTCATTTTTTTTATACAACAACATATTATAAAATAGAATTATAAATAAAATACAAATTCATTACCCACCTTTTTTATTTTTAATAAAATAAACATTTTTTTAATCACTATACACCTTTTTTTTATTACTATAAAACGAAAAAATTACAAAACAAAACAAAATATTAAATTTTATATGTACAGTATTCTTAAGATATTTATTTTATAAAGAAGGTATAACCTTTTGGTGTTCTGGGTATGGGGATATGTTGTCATGTTAAGCAATGTTTCAAAAAAAAAATAGTTAAGAAAATTCATATCTATTCATAACTTATCAAAAGCAAAAAGCAATTAAGAAAATTAATGTTCACTCAAAATAAAATTAAAAAATTAAAACCAACATAAATCTATCTTAAACCTAAATAAAGATACAATTTCTTGATGTATAAATTATTTTTATTTGAACCTTAAAACTTAATAAATCTAGCTTCAAAATAAAACCATCTTAATAATTCTTAAAAACAAGCATTTAACACATCTTATAGATTTACCTACCCTACCTTCAAAATAAATTATCACCAACATGAAATCAAAGTAGTCTCCAAGTTCCCATTTGTACCTTCTTATCTTCAAGAAGGGAGTCCACATATTAAAGCCCACAAGGAAATTAAAGTCCAAATGTTTGATTTTGAGTCTCAAGTTTTTAACAAAATTGTTCTCACTACTCTATCCTTTATTATGCAATCTTTGGCATGGTATATCTTCTATTACTTTAGACTCTCGATAGTTAATAACAACATAGAGATAATGATTTTTTTTTAATTATTTAAATATTTTAGCCAATGTTTATTTGCATAGAACTATTCAAATTTATTAACATAATCATATTTATATAAACTAAATACACATTCTAATATTAAATTTTAATATAAAACATAGTTAATAACAATATAGAAATAATGTGTTGTTTATATATATATATATATATATATATATATATTTAAATTTTTTAGTCAAATGTTTATTTGCATATAACTATTCCAATTTATTAAAATAATCATATTTATATAAACTATTAGATTTTTTTAAATACACATTCCATTTTAATATAAAACAATTTATGAAGTGAGAACTTATATGTAAAAATGGAGTTTTGGTATTACCTTCATTAAATAAGTTATAAAAATTACAAGTTGGAAAGAGAGATAGTATATGAACAGTGACACTCGAATGGTTAAACTATGTGATACTAAATCAAATTAAATATAAATTTGATTATACATAAATTGTACTTCTAATTACTATTATTGTATATTTAAATTAAGAAAAATCATGTATTAATTTATAATCATAAATGATTGTTAAACTATGAATTTGATTATACACAAATTGCTCTTCTACTTACAATTACTATATTTTTAATTACAGAAAATTGCATTAATAATATTCATAAATAATTATTAATATTAATTAGACTAGTTATACTCACTCTATTAATTAAACTATCTTAAGCATAAACATGTTTAACCACAAATAGCATATTGCATCACATAAGCGTTATTTCCAATGAAAATGAGCACATATTTCTTTATAACGAGCACCTGAGATTACGATTAAAAAGTAAACATAAACATGTTATCAAGTTCTTTAGCTTGGTCAGTTTACCTTTACGTTTTGAAGTAATGTTGTATTGAACGTTTCACTGGTACTGCTTTCTTCGTGTATTCGATATTTTCCCAGAATTGTTGTCATGCTTCTCACAAAACAGAAATATATTTAGCAAATCCATAGTATACAGAGAACATAGAAATTCCAAAATACAGAGAATACGTAGAACATAGAAGTGCAAGAAAAATGATTTCTGCTAAATATATAACAAATCCATTGTATACAGAGAACATAGAAATTTCAAAGTTCAAATATTGATATTAAAACATTGTACACATTGAAAGCCTTTATGTTCTTAAATATAAGATTTACTGAGGTGTAGGTTAATAATCCTTATTTTTTCCACATAAATATATCACAGCTTTATTAAGATAAAATTGCATTGTTCAAAAAGCATCTAGGTCGTACACTTCTGGTTAAAGTTCTGTATACATAGAAACTCTAAAGATGACATATAAGTTAGCAAAAAATCGGTCTATATCAACTTATCAAGTACATAACAACTCTTATAGTGTTTTACAAGTAGCTTTTGCTCAGAGAAATCATGGATTTGTTAGACTTTTTTCATTTGTCGTTAAAGCCAGTCGGCAGAAAATAAGATTTCTTTTAGAAAGCAGGTCAGCCTTCGAGTTACTTTCCTAGAAGATATGCAAAACAGAGAACTGATAAAAATAAATTCTGACTCTGTCAATGTCCTCATAAAAAGGAAGAAGAAAAATGTTCCTAGGACGCTTTCCAAATTTAAGATAATCAATGACCAATTTGGCGTGACAAAAGATCTAGAGCTGTGTGATGCCAATGGAATGAGAGAGTCTCACAAAGATTTTAAATGCTGTAAATTTAGCAAAGTTGTTCGAAACATTTCTTGGTCTAGCAACAAAGAGGATAGAGTGTTATCTGAAAAGAGGAAGGATCCCACCGGCACAAGAAGACCGAGGCCTTCCTTAAGAAGCACCATCCAAAAAATCCCATGGAAAGGACTCGTCCACAATTGGAGATGCAAGAGAGCTGGCATATTTGGATGAAACTGGTTGAGGAAAAGCTTTAAAGATGCCAAAACTTTTATCAGCAAAGACTTTTACAAGAATGTGGAAATCTTCTAATATTACCTTATTTATGGAAAGCCAAAATCCCCAAGCAACGAAGGTGGGGAGTGCAGGGAACATAGTAAAAGAAGTGGTACGGGACCATGAGAGCCAAGCATGTTAAATAGTGGTACCATTCCAAACTAAAGGTGATCCATAAAGGATGGAGCGATGACTCCACATTTCGATAATAAGGATAAAAAATGAAAAGGTGGTCAATGTTTTAAGGAGCCAAGGCGCATAATGGACATCTGCTAGGCCCAAATTTAAACCTACTGGTCAAAACATCCCATATAGGGCTTTTCCATAAAGAACAAGCCTAAAAAATATGTTGATTTCAAGGGGGCAGGTCAGCTTCCAGAAGCTCCTACACCACCAGTCTCGAGCAGGAACTTCTTCCTCCTTTCTGAGAACCATGTACCCCAACTTGGGAGAATAGGTCCCACCTTTATCGGTTTTAACCCAAAGGAGAACGTTGGGATTGTTGGAAAGGTGTACATTGTTGTTTAACATAATCTTAATATATCAGTCCCAAATGTGACTCTCACGGACATACAGCTCAAATTCAGCAGCTGGAAACCAAGACTTATTGAGATGAGAAAAAGTACACGGCTTTTGAATATGGTGTAGATGTATAAGACCACAATCAGTGAGGGTTTGGATCAGATCAGATGGGAAACGAATGAAGTCTATACATCCAACCCACGCATCTTGTCCAATTCCAACGTTTTCTGCCATTGCCTATCTTCTAGGCCAACCAACCACCAATAACATCGAAATACTTAATGATTGCCTTCCACATATTATAGATGTTCAAGGAAGGATTGTCTTTAACACAGATCCATTCAACAACATAAAGAGGAGCAATATACTTTTGATATATGATATGCTTCCACAGTCCATCCCCTTTGATAGGTTTTGAAGTGCATTTAGCTACAAGACTCTTTGCAAAACTTGGAAGATCCTTAATACCCCAACCACCTTAATATTTGGGACGAGAGATGTTGTGCCAAACAGTCCAAGAGAAAACTTGATCTTTATCGAGGCCAACCCATAAGAAATTTTTAAAAAGCTTCTGGATCCTCTGAATAGTACCAACTAAGACATATGATAGAGAAAACCAAAAAAAATGTATATATTCAATTATAGAATTAATCAATAGAAAACGACCCCGCGAGATATCCATTTGGTGCACCAAAGCTTGAGCCTTTTCTCTATACTCACTGTCCTCCAGACCCAATGTTTGCATGAGTGATCATTTGGTTTAATGAGAAAACTGAGACCTCTTATTAGTTACTACAATTAAATGCATGTAGTGGATATTTCCATAAATATAGATACTCAACCGATATATCGTTTATGTCCTTTAGTTTGTTTCAAGTGTCCAATGCTCTTGTAAGTACTTGAGTAAATAATTATGCATACATGTTGTAGTAATTGGCTAATTTAGTAATTAATGCTTGTTACACACGCTTGTGTTTTTATGTTTTTGGGAAATATTATATGTTTATGCATGATCAATAATTGTACATGTGTTTTTGTTGTTTCCATCAATGCTAATTTTACAAATCACACATCTCTTTCATTCATCTTTTGACTCCATTAGGTATTGGTCGCTAACTTCATTTGTTTGCAAGATACATTTGTGCATCTAAGTGTCTTTTTGCATGGTTATATAGGGCTCTCATCTAAGAGGTTTGGACTTCTGAAGTATTTGGGGATAAGTGACTAAGGTGACAATGTTCACTTTTCCTACATATGCTTATAGGTGGCTAGGCCTAGCATTTCAACCTATAACAGGTGGATTTTGATAGAGCATCATAGCAGGAACCCAAGAGTGTATAATAAGGATATTTTGATAGAGCATTGGACATTGAATACAATATAGGAATCATAAGAGTATCTCTAGGGTTCACAAGAGGAGGACCCTATGAGAGAATCACGGGAGGATCTCAAAGAGAGCATTGGAGGAAGATCCCAATAGAGATATCAAAGGTGGATGTTGATAGTGCATCAAATGTCGAAAACAATTGTTTAATAGAGCGATCCTCTTTTCTTACCGAAATTTGTTTAGGCATCATTGTTTACAAGGAATCTACGGACGTCGTTTGGGTGGAAATATGAGAAATTTTGTGGAGGAAATGGATTTGAGCAGCCAAGGTTATGCCCACATTCCCCCTCTTAATGGGAAAAATTATTATGACATCTAGTCAATCAAGATGATGACTTTATTAAAGTCCTAAGATATTTAGTATTGGGTACCTCATGGGTACAGAAAGCTAGTGGATGAAGCAACTAAACTAGAACTGATGAATAACCAAAGAAAGACACTAAAAGATAACAAAATCAAGGAATAAAAGGCTTTGCATCTCATTCAAACTAGAATGGAAGAAATCACTTTTCCCAAGGTTTCTCTTGCAAAGAATTCTAAAAATGTTTGGGAGATCTTTCAAAGCAACTATCAAGGCCTCACCAAACTGAAGATAGTGAAATCGTGAACACTGAGAATATATTTTGAAAGCATAGAAATGAAGGGATTGAATTAATACAGTCAAAAGACCAATACATCAATTTCTTGAAGGTCATGGTAATCCACCTGGAGATGTAAATGGAAAATAAATGATGGATCAAAAGGTATTCAAGAAGGTTCTTAGAAACCTCACCAAAAGGTTTGAATCCATGGTCACAACATTTGAATAAGGAAAATAATTGACTTATATTTTGGTAGATGAGTTGACAAGATCCCTTTTATCCCATGAATCAAGGATTAATAGGAATTAAAAGTTCCCAGCCAATAAGGCATTTCATACCTGGGACTTCATTAGAAGAGGTAAAGGATGCAATTGAAGATCTAGAAGTAGAGGCAGGTATGGGCAAACTCACTCCCAAATAGGAGATATATCAACCACATAGGAAGAAAAATACTAAGAACCATATCAAAACCAAATGGGGGGAGGCATAAAATTCAAATACAAGTCCACGGGGGTTTCACCTTGTTGATCAATAGCTTATCACGTTCATTCATAAACATTTTTTTATTATTATGAAAAATAAGGTGAATATATTGTACGTATAGTCGGGTAGGACTCAGGAGGGAGGTATAAAAAGTGGTATCTAGTAAAATATGGAATATCTAGTAAAAATAGGGTTTTTTTATTTGCAAATATGTATTTGGAAGGGGGCTCAACAAAAGGGTTTGGTAATTATTTTTCAATATCTAGTTAAATTAGGGGTATTCTTTAATAGCCCATGAACAAAGGCGCTATGGAATAGTTTCACAAAGTGAAGAACCCATGGACATGAAACAAATCCAGTGTTATTATTGCAAGAATTTTGGAAACTATGAAAGAGAATTCAAGAAGAACCAAGCCGACCTTAACAAAGGAAATCTCATGTAAGACATATTGATGAAGGAACATATAAAGAAATGCTCATTTCATGCTAAAATAATGAAGAAACCATAAACAACAAGAAAATATGGTTACTTGATAGTGACTGCACCAATCACACGATGGGTAACAAGCATCTTCTCACTAGAATATGTACT
Organism: Pseudotsuga menziesii; assembly: GCA_001517045.1. NCBI lineage: Eukaryota > Viridiplantae > Streptophyta > Pinopsida > Pinales > Pinaceae > Pseudotsuga > Pseudotsuga menziesii. Next base: position 442,786 of record LPNX010585574.1, read on the forward strand.
TATGTCTCATTGTAAATAAGTCCAAGTGATGAATCTCAAGTTCAAGGCAAAGGAAAAAGCTATTGTTTCTATCTTAATCAAACATAACTAGAAGAAAATAATTCATAATGTTTTCTATGTACCTCATCTCATGGAAAATCTAATTAGTGTATAAAAATTGAGTTAAAATGGTTATGATGTTAGATTCAAAGGTACTACATATACAATTTTAGACAAGTCATATAGTATAAGACCCATACCAAAGTTTAGATGACTAGAAAAAGAATGGTTCCTTTGAATTTAAGAAGTGTAAATCAGTCATATTCATATGCACATATGTCTCTACAACAAATGAGATATGGTTGTGTCATTGTATATATGGCCATATACCCTTTAGAAGTCTTTAACACTTGCAAAAAACATCAATGGTTAATGGATTTCCCATGCTGAATGAAGAAACCAGTTCTTATAAAAGTTGTATCCTAGGAAAAATTCATAGGGACAACTTTCTAGAACCCACCTACAGAACAAAACAACAAATTGAGCTAGTTTATACATACCACTGTGGTCCCATGCAAAATCATCCCATAGGTGGTACTTATTATTTCTTAATCCTTATTGATGATTTCAG
>LPNX010585574.1:459799-513344 GCA_001517045.1 Pseudotsuga menziesii
TTGGGGGGAAGAGGGAAGATGTTAGTCATAGGGAGTGACCTGTGGATGTGTGATGTGCATGTCTGTGTGAGAGAGAGAGAGAGGGTTGGGGAATAGATACGGGGTGGGGGCTAAGTGTAGTTGGATGAGTTGGGGAGTAAGAAAGAGTGGAGAGAGATGTTTTAGGTGTTAGGAGTGAGAGAGAGGTGCTAGGGGGATGTGTGTGTGTATGTGAGAGGAAGAGAGAGAGAGGGGGAGGGAGGTTTAGGGGTTTCGATGGGGGTGGGGGTTGCTAAGTGATTAGAGATAGAACAATAGGGGGTGTTTAAGAGTTAGAGGTAGAGAGAGAGGGTTATGGGTTCAGGGGTGGGGGGAAGGGGACATACAGGTGTTAGTGGTAAGGGGAGACATAAGTGTCAGAGAGAGAGAGAGCAATAATGAATGGGGTGGTGGGGTGTTTGGAAAAGAGAGGAGTGGATTTTAAAGGTAGGGAGAGGAGGAGGGGGCATTAGAGGTATCGAGAAGAGGAGTTGGGGTTAGTAAGAGTTAGGGGGGAGAAGGGAGTCAGGGGGGACATAAAATAATAAAAGTATAAAATGCGCACGCATTTTGCTTCGCTAAAACGCGCTCCCGTTTTGCTTAAATTCAAAAATGTGTTCCCTCCAAATGATAACGCCAAGCCTCGACCCATTATTTCATGGAATTAATATGCCTATGTGTCTACTTTGTACTTTGCTTCGGATTCAACATGCCTATGCCTTGGAGTATGATAAACCATGGCTAATTCAATATTATATCCAAATTTTCAATACGCTCATGTTTAGCCGTTCGTCTGATTATGTTGCACACCTCCATTTTTTTATGATATTTTAGAAACAAATATGGTTTTTTTTGCAGATTCCAAATATGTAAATTTTAACAAGAATACATTATCTTTTCTATTTTTTTCTTATTTATCTTCTATCATCACTCCTCAACTCAAAAAACACACTGTTAGTGTTTCGTCCATATCTCTATCATTTCTCAACCATTTAAAAAAAAAATTGTATGGTGCACTAAAGAACACCGAGCTCTACAAGATATAAAAAACCCATTTCCAAATAATTGCATTAAAACATTCAAATGCTGCACCCACAATTGATGTACCGTTGTCGAGGTTTGATCTCTTAGATAATAAATACAAAAATTAAAAATATAATTTTTATTATTGGAAAAATAGTCGTGCACTAGTACTATATGTTCTCTATATGTATACCTATTTTAGTAAGTTTATTCCATCATTTAGTCACTCAGACACTGCACCCACAAAAACATATACCTTATAATTTGTCCAAAAAAAAAAACTGCCCGTTAAAAAATATCTAGCTTCAGATAGTTAATAACATTTTCAATAGAAAAAAGTTATATATTTGGAAATTTGATTCAATTTCCTACCTTTCTTGTGTTTTAGTCATCGTAAGATTCATTGTGTAAGTGTCTCAAAATATCCATGCAGGTTGATGGATGTCTGTTTTTTCAGTTTTCTAGTGCATCTAATGCGCCAAAAGAAACCCTCATCTTTGTGCACTCACCCTACTCAATTATTCTTCAATTAGACTGATCAAATCCCTCATTTTCATGGAAAATTAAGCTCATACAAGGAAAAATAATTATGTGAGCTAATTGGACAGTAAGATTACAATATGAAAGAGATATGAAACAGTCTTTATAAGTTGATACACATAAAAAATAAATATATTGACTGTTGAAATATTGTAACTTCGAAGAATATTCTTTATGTATATTTTGTGGTCCCCGATGGTCCAATCGGGAGAACCATTTGTATTTCATTGTACCCCGATGCTCCTAATCGAAAGAACTAATAAGAGTCATGAGGTAGTCCCCTCAAATTGTAAAGGTGGGTCATCAGCACCCCAGTATGGTTACTTGAGCCTACATGTGTAACTCGAGCCTACATGAGTTAACTTAAGTCGACATGTTAATTGAGTAAAATTTAAGTGAACGGATGAATATAAATAGAGGTGTAGTGCTCCTCACTTGTGATATACACACTCACCTGAAATAGCGCACTTGTGGAGAGGAGGAGTTGTTGGAGAAGGAGGAGAATCAGGTTTTTGATCTCCTTGTTGGTTTTACCTTTTTCCCTTTTTGGGGCATCTATATTGAGGAAGCTTTTGCTGGGTTTTTCCCTTTAGGGTTTTCCCAGGATAAATCTGTGTTGTTCTTGTGATGCTGTTTCTTTCAGTGATCCTATTTTATATGCTTTTATTATGAAAAATGAAATGATATACTGATGTCTTAGTTAAGCATATGAAAATTTAACATGGTATCAGAGCTAACCTGAATAGGGCATCTTTCACAAGTTAAAGAAGCTAGGGATTCTTATTTTTTGGTTCTCTCTCCATAATCAATCAGCAAAATAAGTCTAGGCTGACTCTCCTTTGAAGGGTGCATCGTTCTGTCGAAGCGGAATTCGATTCCGAGCATTTTCAATTTTCGATGTGGAAATTAGGGATTTCTACAGAAGAGGAATTTTGAGACAGACCAGCATAGGATTTTTCTCCTCATCAAAACCGAATTTTAGAGACCTGGATCAAGATTTTTGGTAGGGTGAATCTCCGGGAAAGTCAAACCCTAGTTTGACCCCGAGCTAGAAAAACCCTAAATACTAAAATTGCTACGTTTTGGCATATTCGCTATATTCCGAGATTGGCGAAGGATCAAGAGCTGAAAATTGCAGGGGCCGAAGATAAAATCCTGATGAACACTGTGTCCATAATTCATCCTCTGATTCACTGTATTTCAGGAGATATGTTCTCTCCAAGTTAGGGTTCCAGCCTCTTCTAGAATTCATCCCTAAACAGGACACCTAGGGAGAATTGCAATATCTTCGGCTACATAGGTCCAAATGGAATTCCTGAAGATGTTACAGAAAGGGAACAGACTTTAATTTCTGTGATACAAATATCAAACTCAGAAGATGAACCAGTGACACGTGGCATGTCGTACAACTTCTCTATTCTGAACAGTCTTGTAACATTTCACCTTGGGAAAAGGATCATAAATCCCAAATGGTGAAACAAATTATGATGAAACCTACAGTGGTGGATCTGGGACATGCGAGGTTACCTTAGTACAAAATTTCAGACATATAGGAGCAGAAATGTCAGAGATATCATAGAAACAGTAACAGGAATTTCTGCAGAAGAAATTGAAAAATTAGGGCTTCCTGTTTCGGGAGCTTCCCTCCACTATTTTCAGAAATGGAGTACATTGGACAGCTCCATTTGAATAGATCTATCTGTCTATCCAATCAGATCTGAAAGATTCCAAGTTTTAAAATTAGGGTTTCTGTGACAAACCTTAGATTAGCCAACTCCAAAACCAGGACAGACACCTCAAATCGGTAAGATCTAATCCTTTGCTATGTTCATTTGAGGTTCTCATTTCAAAGTGATCTATCACATCAGCTTGATGATAAGCTTGGTGAAGTTGACAACTTCCAAGCCTAGAAGTATATGATCTCTCTGAAGAAAATGGATTGGACACCTTCATGAGCATTGAGGTTCCAGTTTTAGAGGGAGATGAGGCTAGAAGCCTTTCACAAGAAGAAATTGGTCAAAGCCCAGAATATTATTGATTATTCAGTCTCGAATCAACTTGTTCTACAAGTGTCTTCCCTAAAGACATCGATGAATTTTTCAAAATTTTTGAAAAATTTCTTGTTGTAAAATAGAATTAGAGGAAGATAATAGATCTTCTTCCTTCTTCATAGCATAACCACCAGCTTCATCTTTACTACTGGAAGAATCTACTTCTAAACCCTGGATATATAATGTATATCCCCTACGGCAATGCTCAAAAAGACACTCAGTTGGGTAAATCCTCTTACAATATGAATAAAAGGCATCATGAAAATATTTCAAAGAGGAAATACTGGAAGGAGGAAGAGTTATGTACCATTGTCTCGCACAACCATCTAATGAATACATAAACATTTTCATCAATATATCTTCATGATTTATACTCAGCTGATCCATGTATTGATGAAATTTAATTACATGATGTGCCGGATTGTCCTCTTCCTTTTCTCAAAATTGTGGAAGAAAATCTCCCCATTCATCAATGATAGGTACTGTATTTGGAAATCCAGGAACATTTGAGAAATTGAGCGGAGCAAATATTTGTGCCAACATGGTTTCAAAATGATTTGACATCTTGTAAAATGGCCTCTAGATTCTTCAAACATGGAGTCGCTCGGTGAATAAATTTGTAGTCAAACTAATGCCCTGCTTCTGTCCACCATCAAGAGCTGGATCTGATCTTTGTCATTATTTCCCGAGGAAGATATCTTCACTCCTTCGTCCCCGGAAACGGCACCTGAATATGTTATCCCTAAAGTTGAACCTAGACTATAGGGGTTCAAGCTTAAGGAAATCTTTTTCAGAAATATACTTCAATGAAATCAATATAAGGACTAGTATGTCTTCAAAGCTATAAGAAAATCATAAAATCATACAAGAACTGGGCTGGCATGTCATCAAAGTCATAAGAGAATCACAAAATCATTAAGGAACTGTATAATATGAAATAGGATACAAAATTCAATATTAAAGGAACTACGATCATGAAATTATGAAATGAGACTATCTTTGTTTTTCAAAAGTTTAAAAGGTAATTGTATTTCAAAACAAGAATCTTTGCAATGGAATTCAATGGACCATATACAAGATAAATCATAAGAAACACAACTCATAATACACACAGACAAATCATAATCACACTCATATCAAGGTAGAACTTGTATTGAAGATGTAGAGTACTTCATATCATACAGAAAGCTATCAAAACTTGATCTTCATAACTACAAATGCCAACCCCCTTTTAAAATGAACATCCTTCCATCCTTTTATAATCCTAAACAGGAACTAAATATGGTAGCAACAAGCATTCATGTCATCTCTAGTTTTGTGGAGAGTTTAAGTGATTTCAGGAGTCAAACCCCAACCAATGATCTCATCATTTTTGTTATGGATATAGTCATCCCATGTCGATATTTACTTGGTTGAAACTATTTGAAATGGTAACGCCTGTGAATTGACCACTATAACTTGAAATAGCTGGCTTGATCCTTTGTCACTTGTATTTGAAGGATCAAATGATGCCTAAAATATGTGATTACTCCTATAATTACTAGTTTATCTCCTTGAAGATATCGATTTGCTTAAGTCGTTGGCTTAAATTTAGGAACCAATATTTTCCATCCGTCCCAACATTACTCTGCCACCAATCTAATCAAGGATTGTGTCCCACATACATCAATTAATTGTAGGAACCAACAGCTTACAACCATGCCGGATTCAATTGTTGATATTCCTCTCTGGATGAAACTCAATAGAATTATAATATCATAAATGATATTTCATTGAGGATAATCAATCGTTGCAATAAATTAGGACATTTTGAATTTTTCCTTTGTATTTTGGAAAACTTGTTCAGCAATTACAGCACCACTTCCATCAGCTCGTTTTATCTCCAGGTTAGCTTTCTGGGAATAGGCAGTACCCCTTAAAGCATCTGTAATGAAATCATCAAATCCAATTTCAATTGCTACCTCTACTTTGGCTCCATATAACAATCATTTGATTCTTGCTCAGGGTGCTCCACTGGATATTGAACAGTCTCTTAAAGCTCGCTCTTAACATAACTCGGCCATCTCAAATTTCCAAACCAGCAATGTCCTCCCAAGGAACATTGGGCACCTCAACAACAGTTTCACATAGGGAAAATGGGTTACTGGTGACCAACGCAGTTTGGAAGTGCTCATTCGTAACATCCATAGAATTAAGAATTTCAACATTGATGGTCTCATCTTCCAAGTCCATAACATCCATTTTTTTCCTAATGCACTGTAGTGCAGCCTTGGTGCAAAGAGCTGCAAGATCAGCTCCAACGTACCCATGTGTATCCTTTGCAATTCGTTCAAGATCAACATCTTCAGAAAGATTCATGTTCTTCGTAAAAGGTGAATAGCTCCAAAGCACATTGGAGTTCTACTCTGGATCTATAGTCATCACATACATGTCTTTCTTTGGTTCATTAGCTGGGTCTTCGAGAATATCTCCCTCACACTCCAATGGAAAATAATGTAAACTTTACCACCACTGATCAAGCACCCAATTCTGCATTTGATAAACTAAATCTACTAACATACCATTAGTAAAATGCAAGCGCGCGTAATGCAGTACAAACTTCCCCATTTCCAATCACTTGTATTCAATATTCATTTCTTCTTAGTAGCTGCCTTGGTGACCTTTGCACCAGTAGGGTCCTTTTTTTTTAACAGGTTTAATGACTCCAACAACAACCATCTGACGCATGTCCCTCACTGCAAAACGACCCAATGGAGGATACTCGGCAAAGGTTTCCACAACCATTGGTTTGGTTGGAATCATATTGACAAACCTAGCATCTTCGTTCTTAAGGAACTTGGGTTCCTTCTCCATCTCCTTTCTAGAACGCCAGTCAACCTTGGTCATGATCTCAAAAAAATTGACCGCAATGTGGCAAGTGCAATCCCATACAGGGGCATAACCATTTTCAATCTGTCCTGGATGATTCATAATAATAACCTGAGTGGTGAAGTTGGAAGCTTCCTTGGCTGGATCATTCTTGGAATCAGATGCCACATAACCACGTTTCAAATCCTTAATAGCAACATTCTTCATGTTGAATCCCACATTGTCACCAGGAAATGCCTCCTGTAGAGCTTCATGATGCATCTCAACGGACTTAACCTCAGTTGTTAGCCCGGTAGGACCAAACAGAACAATGGTACCTGGCTTGATGACACCAGTTTCCACATGACCAACAGGTACAGTTCCAATACCACCAATCTTGTAAACATCCTGAAGAGGCAACCTCAGAGGCTTGTCTAAAGGTCGCATGGGCTCCGAAACCTGGTCAAGGGCTTCCAAGAGAGTTGGACCCTTGTACCAATAAAGGTTGGTTGAGCACTCAATCATGTTGTCACCTTCAAAACCAAAGATAGGCACAAAAGGATCATGATTGATTTTCTATCTGATCTCGGTATTCAAATTGAAACCTGAATGGTCACTTTGATATTTGGATGCTGCCAGAAACTGAAATTTTGTTGGAGCAGATCTGATGATAATAGGTGGTTTACCCGATTGGGCATCCACAATAAAAAAAATAAATTGTGTTCTTGTTGATCAAGTGTGTTAATGAATAAATTAAAAGTGATTTAAATTGTTAAAAGTTATCAATATTGATTTACCCCCCCTCTGTGTATTGTCCAATATTCCAACAATTTCTATCAGAGAAAGATCCTTCACTACACTCTAAACTACTAAAAGGAAGATCCTATTAAAAACCACTATGGGTCAACAAGGGTTAGCCACCAACATAACTCCTTTATTTACTAGAGATAATTATAGATACTGGAGTGGAAAAATGAAGTGCCATCTAATGTCTCTCGGATACAAAGTTTAGAGATATGTTGAAATAGAATATGAAGTACCAAATGACGTACCTATTTATGAAGGAGAACTAAGCCAACATGAGGCCAATACAATACCTCTGAATGCAATTTTGAGTGGGTTAACACATTCAGTTTTTTTAAAAGTCATGCAATGCAAAACATCCAAACATGCCCAGGAAAAACTAAAATATGTCTATGAAGGAGTGCCCAAAGTCGACGAATCCAAAGTTCAGACCTACAAAGGACAGTTTGAAAACCTAAAAATGAAAGAGGAAGAGAATATTGCAGAATATATTCTAAGAGTAGATGAAATTGTTAATTCCATTAGAGGCATTGAAGGAGAAATAAAAGAGAAACATGTAGTCGACAAGGTACTGAGAACCCTTCGAATGAAGTATGACTCAAAGGTGTCATCTTTAGAAGAATGAGATGATATTAAATTTATGTCAATAGATGAACTACATGGGATATTCATTGTCTATGAGATTATAACATGACAAAATGAATCATCAAAGAAAGAAGCAACATTTAAATCCGTATCTGAGATCCAATCTAAGGACCTAGATGATGAGGAATCTCTCTTCATGAATAAAATTGAGAGAGGCATTGGAAAGTACAAAGGGAAGCTACCCTTGAAATTTTTTAACTGTGGAAGGATTGGACATTTTTCCAGAAAGTGTCCTTACCCAAAAAAATAGGATAGTGGCGATGAAGAACCTTGCTGTCATATGAAAGATCAAAAGAATAAGACCATATACAAGAAGAAATTTCAGAAAAATAAGGAAAAACCTGTATTCCAAAGAAGACAGTGAAGATGTTGAAGTCCTATTCATGGGTTTCGAAAGTGAAATACCTGAAGAAGAAATATAATATGTTGTAGATCTTGAAGCAGAACATATAAATACTTATGAAGAATTAGAGAAGTATAAAAGGATGTACAAAAAATAAAAAATTCACATGATAGAATTTGAAGAGAAAAACAATGATGCAGAAAGAATGATTGTTGACTTAATAAATCAGGTTCTAGAAGTCGAAAGGGATGAAAACAATCTAGAATAACAACTCAAAAAGAGAATACACGAATCTGAAAGGATTGAAGAAGACATTATGCACCTTAGAAAAAAATGGATGAAGAATCTATCAAATCAAAAATTGAAAAAAAATCAATGACTTTAGATGAAATCCTAAGTGTCCAAAGGCCATCAAGTGATAAATATGGATTAGGATTTGACAAACAAAAGAAACCAGGATATTATTCTTGCACAAATCAAGATGGAAATAAAAGAAGCTATGATGTTGTACTCTAGCCAAATTAAAAGGGACAAAAGTAATAAATCTGCTTCTCTCTTACATAGAAAATATATGATTCCTAAAATACCAGTGACAAGTAAACATCAACAACTCTTTTTAGGAAATTGTTACACTTGTAACAATTTTGGACATATTGATAGAAATTGCAAACTAATGGTTCCTACTGAGAAAGGAATTACACCACATACTTCCTTCTATAAGAAAAATGGTATTAGAATAAATCTAGAAGGAAGAAGCTATAATTCGTTTGATCCTCTACAGAGTTATAGTATAGAATGCTACAAATGTGGAAATCTAGGACACATTGCTAGAAATTGAAAAGTAGTGATTCCTAGGGATAACACCTAAAAATATTAAGACAAAGAGGAGAGAAAGGCTTTGAATAAGAAGGATAACATGGTATGTTCATTATCTCTATGTGCTACAGAAAAACAAAATATATGGCATGTGGACAGTGGATTCTCAAAAGACATGAGAGGAGACCCAAATAAATTTATGAGCCTAAAAAAGAAATTAAAAAGGAAAGTCACTTTTGGAGATGACTTATCCTCCACAATAATTGGGAAAGGTAAAATATCTATTCGAAACAAAATGAAAGCAAACAATGTTTTTCTAGTAAATAAATTAAAACCAAATATTCTAAGAGTGAGAAAAACATGTGATCAAGGACACATATGTATGTTCGACTCCAATCAATCACAACAGGAATTGAACCCGAAATCTGATGACATCTGACGTATTTTACGGATGTATCAGACAGTAATGATGAAAATCACTGAGCCTTTTAAATTATTTTAGTACTGTCGAATTTCTGACACTAGGGCATAGCATTTTCGACACTAGGGCCTAGGATTTCCGACACTATGGCGTAGGATTTCTGACACTATGGCATAGGATTTTCGACACTAAGGCTATTCCAACACTATGACGTAGGATTTCTGACACTAGGGAAAATATATATATATATATATATAAAACCACAACCATCCAGACACAATATTTCTTTGCGAAACAAAGAACACAATCAATAATTTCACAGCGGAGCCAACACAATATACCTCCACATCTGGAGGTCACGCAGAGGAGGTTTACCAGAGGTCATGCAGAGGAGGTCGCTGGAGGTCAAGTGTGTTTACACAGAGGAGGGTTTGCAGTTGTTAGGGTTTGCAGAGGCAGAGGAGGGTTTGGTTTCAAACAATCATTCAGGTCCCTCTACAATGAACTCGCTCATCTGAATTGGTTTGAAACAATCATTCAGGTCCCTCTACAATCAACCATTTTAGTAGTGTATCTGCAAGATATTTTAGTGGGTTTTTACTTATCAGGGCAGTCCTTTTAGGCCTATAATGGATGGCTTTCAAGTGGGATTCTCTTAGAATGGCGGACATGGGACCTGCTCTACAAAAACTGAGAGTTTGATGGATTTAGCATGGTTTAATCATGGGTGTTAGCACTAAATTTATTTTTGTCATAATTGGTTTTATTGCCTTCAAAATTTTAAGTTTTCATGGGTGATTGAGTTGGTTTCCAAAGTTTTCTCACTAAGCTATTTCCAAGTTGGCAAAGAAGAGAAGTTAAATTATTTTATTTAGATTCAAACTTATATAGTTTTGGATATTTTTTCCAAATTCAAAAAGTGGCATCTTATTCACCAAACCAAGTCTTAATGGAGGTTTAAGCGCTAACTGGAAATTGATTTTAATAGAGCAAGAAAAGGGAAGCCAGCACTCAACAGTGCAGAAGGGAAGCCCAAAAAGAACATCAGCCCACAAGTGTTTTAGAAATATATACAGTGAGAACATTTGTGAAGGTATTGGTATGTGTTTAAAGTCTTACAAACATAATTTACAATGGAGAGTGTGCCAAAGCTTGGGATTATTGAAGTGTTTGGAGGCACTATTAAAAAATATGGCTACCTTGATCAATAAATTCATGGTATTTCTCTTACAATATATGATATTACAAGGATAGATGCTATATGTTCTCTGTTTATGAATTACAGTTAAACAATTCAAGGTTTAGAAGCAACATAGCATAATTTTTCTGAAAATAATTGTTTTAGTCATTTCATTCAAAGACCTGTTTCCAGAAAACAAAGAAGAATTTTCAAAAACTGAAATAGTTTCTTCATCATAACATTATTGTATACAATAACCTCTCTCATTTTTTACCCAGGTACTACAAATTGGGAGAGTCGAAGTCATCTTCAGAGGGAAAATGTTCAGATTTCAAAATGACTGTTCTAGTCATCAAATTAAAATAATTTTTTACATCACATGAAGATGAATTTTGAGAATGTGAGATATATTTTTATTCAAAACATAAATATCCAAAATAACCTCTTTCAGTTTTCACACAGGTGCTACGGTTTAGTAGAAACAAAGTCAATTGTACATGCCATTTTTCATGTTTTCCAAAGGACTATTTCAGCCATCAAATTCAAAGAATTGTTTTGGACAAATGGAATTTAATTTTACAAAAATGAGAGAGTTTTATATTCCTAACAGGCCTACAATTGAAAACCTCCTTCATTTTTTACACAACAATCATAGGTTGGGAGAATTTAAATTATCTTCGCAAGTCATTTTTCCAGAAATCTACAATTTTATTATGTGAGTCATCTGTTTCAAAGGAATATTTCGAGGATCTTGAGATTATTTTGGGGAAATGAAGACATGGGTTTTGTCTAGAACATGTCCAGTTATAAAAACCTCTCCCATATTTCACACAGCTATCACCATTAGAGATATGCAGGAGAAACTTTGTTGTAACTATTTCTATTTTTAGAGTTCAGTTAGGTTTTGAATTCAAGGTTAGGTAGAGGTTATTCTTATATAAATTAAAATGCAATTGATAGTTTTATGGGGGATTTTCATGATTGGAGAGGCTCTACATTTTAATGGCTTCAATTTTTCAGTAGGATGATGAAATTTGCAAAGGAGGAATGCAAAACCTTTTTCATGTCACAGATTCTTGTGTCATCTTTTTCTTCAGTAAGTAATTTCTTTATGTGACTGTTTATCCTATTTTCCACTCCATTTTGTATTTGCTTTCATGATTGAGAATTATTTTTTATGGGATAGAAGTCATCCTGCATGCTCCAGGTCCATTGTTCAAGCATTTTCAAAATATTTTCTTCTAAAGTCTTGCAGAATTCGCCCTAGTTAGGTGCTTTGTTTGATGGAATGTCTCCCTTTGTCTACTAATCAACCTGCTAAGACCTCAAGACTGAGGAAATGGTGCCTACATTGCCTCTGATCATAAACCTTCAAAATATTACCTCCTGCAACCTATTTCAGATCTGATTGTTGACTCCATTTCCCAATGGTCTCCTCCATGACTGTCCTACCAAGTCTTTTAAAACAAACTTGTCCTATTTGTCCCATCAGAAATATGACCTTCTGATTTTCTTTGATTGAATTTCTTGAGTATAAAAACTTTGTAAATAGTGAGAGATCCCTCTCTAACTATATTAGGTCAGAAATACATTCTAAAGTGGTTTTTGATGTTACCTTGGGATTTACCTTTCACAACTTGGGTACATTCTGAATGTTAACACATGGGTTCACTATTCCTATTAGCTTCCCACAGAACCAAATTGTACATGATATAATAGAAACAACTCTCACAACTTTAGTAGCTCTTTCTTGTCTCCTCTTTTGGGACGATATGGCTAAGCGAGATGTATTTGATTATATATTTTGTCGTAATCGTTTCTATTTTCTCACCAAATCAATATCTTGTTTTTTTTCATTTTATTGTTCCTTTGTGTCTATGGAAAATGAACTTGTGACCCCTCACTGAGACGTGACTTTCTAAGAACTAAGTAGAATGTGTTGAGTGACTTTCGAAGACCTAAACAATTCACTAAATTACTCGTTGTTTGCATATTGTACAGGAGTTTACTTTGAAAATAAATTAGCTGATACACTCACTTGGGCTTTCCAGAATGAGGAACTAGCATTACAACAATGTGCCTGGAAAGAAACCCGCCCTCATTTCCAAACTGCATTTCTAGTTTCCTTTCATGTAGAATTTGGTGGAAACATTATTTTTGTCTCCTCTGAGATTGAATCGACTTACGATTTCATTTTTTTTACATTAACTTACCAATAAGGGCACATGGCCTCTCCAATCCTTGTTGAATAAACAATTAAGAATTCCAATTTTATTTATAAAATACCCAGCTGAGATGTCATGGAGGAAAGTATCCATATCATATGGACTTGGAACCCCCATTTTTATTCCAAAAACATTTTTTGCGAGACCAACTCCCATGATTTGGGTATTTTTATGAAAATGTAGATTCCCTTGGGGTGTTTTTATTTCCATGTGTATGGGTCTGATTTCATTTCTGGTATCTTTTGAAATGTTGAAAGGAACTTAGAGAAGGAAGAGTTGTAGGTGGCTATCTACTAATTGTTTGACAAAAGTCCTCAACCAAGTACTTGTACACTAAGAGTTTGACAAAATTCGTAAACCAAAATTTCCATATCTCCCTCATTTGGATTTTGAGGCCAAAAAAAGTATATAGGGTTCAACTCAAAGATTCGACAAACAAATTTCTAGAAATCCTAGTAACCCTTTTTTGGTCCATAATCCAGCTAGCGAAGTGTGTTAGTTAGGCCCCTTCTAGGTTGTTTTTTTACTTTAAAAGTGACCCATTTGATCTGGAGAAGTGAATATTAGTACTATATAGTTTCTTTAGGTTTTCACCCATAAATTTTAAATAATGACCTCATATTTTGATTTCATTTCCCTTAGAAAAAACCTTTTATTGTTTACGTTCCAGAGGCCAAATCTCACTCAATTTAAGCTCGATTTTCACCAAACAAAAGGCAATGCGTTAATTATACTTGTAATTTATTTATAATGAATTTAGGAAATTTTAGTTTTAGATCATTTGTGAAAGGTAGATTAGACAGAACAACTTTCATGCCAAGAGGCATTTTGCCCATTTTGAACCTAGTTTGAGACCAATTTTTATTAATGATTGGGGGGGCAACAATTATCTTAGTGTGGATGCCAAGGATACAGTAGAATCATCTTAAAGCCATGCATAAGTTGAGAAATAAGGAGATAGTCCATGTTGTTGGATTGTTTATTAAATCAAGGCATATTCAGGAACTTTTTAAAATTTCACTCTTGGATACAAAAAACCACTCCAAAAATGGGAGCTTTTGAAAAGATCACTTCTTTTCTCCCCTCCCTCTCCCCACTCCCCACTCCCAATAGCATAGTTCTAGAGTAATGGGTGTCTACCAGTTCCTTTGATAGTAAATGTCCAACCAATGATTAGAAAGAGTTTAAATTGCAATTTGAACACACCTTGGGATTACTTTTGTTCATTTGAATAACCAAGAAAGACAATAGTAAATATCTCTGCCAAAAGTTGTCCTCAAAGATTGGTATGGTTACACAATATTTAACAGTACACTCAGCAGGGTAACTCAATCAAGAACAGGGTGTAATTCATGTAGCAGATGTCTAATAAGTAATAAGAAGGGCCTAGTTGCTCTAATGGATCTCTAGCACTTTAAGGTGTAGTTATTGTAGTAGATTCTGCCTTAGGTTGAATCATACACTCGCAAAAGGATCTGCAACTTTGTTTTGCTAGGGAACAAGGTCTATATCACCACATTAAGGACCCAGGCCTAGTCCCATGTTCTCTTCAAGGCTTTCCATCTGGTCCTTTTGCTCTAATACACAAGGATAAGTAAGCTTTGGAAGTTCTATTTTCATTATAAGGAAATAAAACTTTCAAAATGAAAATCTCCCGCAAAGCTAAATACTTGTGTTAGCTCATAGGGCTTAAATTTTCCAAAACAAAAATCCTTTTTTTGCTAGTAATTTACATCATCATTGCCCAAGATTGGAATAGCACCTCCAAAATGCCGAAGTTTATTTTTGTCTGTAATGCATATTTTTTCATGTAGTCAAAGGTAATGAAAGTGTGTTGCCCATTTTAGCATTTTGTAAGTGCCTCAATATTGTTGGGAAATTTCAGCCAAGGCCTGCCATACTAAATGCAAGATGACAACTACTCAAGTCAAAATCCTCTTTAACTGTGAAAGGATAAAACTTATTGCTTATAGTAGAAATGCCATATGGAATTTGCTTCTCTGACTATCATTGCACCATTACAATTGTACTTTGTAGATCTAGAAGCAAGTTGAAAATATTTCCTAGAAACTAAAGCATCTAGAAGCTTTAATTAGCCAGAGGTAATGCCCCAATTAATACAATCAAGAAAATGGAAGGAAGCAATGACAAAGGACAAGGAGGGGAAAGGCCAACCAAGAATGCCACTGCCTAGCATGAAATAAGCTACTGGTAAAAGGAGTAAAAGAGAAAAGGAGTAAAGGAGTTAAAACTTGATGAGACTCCATTCACAAAGGAATATCCCAACCTGAACACCAGCACCATGCATTGTTTTAGCATTTTCTTGATCTTGCAAGTATATTTTCTTTGTTTTAGGTTCTTCATGATTTCTTTACCCTACGGATTCTTAGATTTTGATCGTTACTGAATCCTATCTTCTCCAATTGAATGGGACATACCATAAGGGTACAAATAGAGAATCATTTTTGCAAATTAGTGAAAGTGAAATTGCAATTTATTTCATTTTATAACAGAACGAACTAGAGACAGGTTTTATTTATTCATGAAATATCCATACCATACAATTACAACTTTTGTCAATTTCTTGCCACAAAAATGTTTTCAGATGCTATTGTCAATTCTACTAATTATTTTAGGTATATGTTGCATTGTCAATAATGCTTTGTTAATCAAAGTGCAAACAAATAATCTATTTACATCTCAATCAATTGAATTGATTGAAATTATGGTTTCAATATCAGTCCTAGTAAACAACACTAGATATCTATAGGGTAGGAACACTAGTAGTAATTGAAAATGCAACCAATGGAGTTTTCTAGAAGCCTAGTTAATAGAAGTAACTGAGCACTAAGTTTTTGGTCCCTGCACTGCACACAATTCATAAATGCGACCCTGAGGCTCTAAGTGGCAGTAGTAGTAATAGTAATTGAAAATTCTGATTAAGACCTCCTACCAAAGGCCATAGGCATTCTAAATATGGATGGGATGGATCTAGCCATCTTCCCAATAGGAAAGTTTCATGCAAACAAGAATAAATTCTCTTGCAGTTACTCTGTTCTTGATAATTTCAGATCAAGAACCTTCTTTTAATATTTGATATTGCAAGGACTTGAAAGCACAATTGTTAATTATTAAAGTAGTTATGGTAGGGTTGGTCATTGTACAATATATTTTTGTTCAAAAATTGAATATGCTACTTTGATGATCTCTGCCCATTCTTAAAGGGAATATGAGTTTACAACTTCTGTTCTAAGGTGTCCCATTTGTCACCCTTCTTTTGTAATTAGATATTGTTTTCACAAATATTTTTACCAGTAGCACATATGCACCTTACAACACTAGTTATGAGTCATCACAAACAAAGTAGTCATGGTCAAATAGGTTTTAGCACTAGAATAAGATAAATTCATAGAAGCTCAATATGCTAGACTTACTATTAGTAAGTCTAGCATCTTGAGCTTCTCTGAAGTGCACCTAACTAAGAGCAAAAAAACAAGCAGAAAGATAACAAAACAAACATAGAATTTAGAAAATCATGTGGCATTGGATCTACAGTTTCATCCTTCTGAATAAAAAAATCAAGATAACATAAAATTTAAAATTTATTTTCAATGGGGTTGTTCAGTACATAAGAAAAACAAAACACAACTTACGAATAAGGAGGTGAAATCGACACCTCGGTTCTATGGAATACATCAGAATAAAATAATAAAATAATTGGCATTCTGATAGACATGCACCTTAATTCGTTGTGTCAACTAATATGTACAATAAATTTAATGAATTTTATTTCCACAGGGAGAAGGGAAGCCATGACTTGTACTGAAAGAACAATCCACTGGTCAGGAGTCAATGACAGAAATCCTACCTTGCAACCCAAATTCCAAGTTATGTTATTCTTTAAAGAGGGAGGGTGCACGACAAAGTAGCAACTCACTATCTGTTAAGTTGAACCAATTGCATATTGAATATGCTTTATGGAAAAATAACAGTATCCCACCATCCTATTTTCTAGTTGTTTCAATAAAGGGTTCACACAACTCTCTTGTAGCCACAACATTGTTATTATTTTCCAACGCTAAAAGCTAACATTCATTAAAAAAAAAATACTTATCCCTAATTTATTTAAAATTTTATTTATTTTAACACGCAATACTTGTTATAATCATCTAGTAGTCATATTTGAAAATAAATGATATTTTTTATCTACTTGAAATAAAATATTTTCATCAATTACCTTTGATATATATATACTAAAATACATATATTTTAGCAAAGAAGTTATATAGACATTTATATCATTTATCATTGCAATTTATCATAATATACTTCTGAATTATTAAATGGATTTGTTCCTAGTTTTTGTTCATCATCCTTTCCTATCAATTCTGCAGTAAGTATTTCTTTATACTAGGTTTCTACCATTATCTTATTCACCATGGCATCTTATAACCCTACATTAGTTGTGTAACAATTCTGTGAATCTGAGTTTTCATGCAAATTCATAAATTTCACCTCAAACATGAGATTTCCTAGACCTATTCCCTGTGAAGATTCAGCCTTAGGACTGATCTAAAATATTCAATTATAGCATCAAAAACTAGACTTTAAATCAAAGCAAATCACCCAGCCACTCAAGAGAATAAATACCATTTAAGTGTACTCAAACACCAACAAAGTACAGCCCTTGGGGCACAATTTTCAATCACATAAAAGATGTGCAAATGAATTTATTACAGCTGATTTCAAAGCAATATATCTGCTCCTTTACCTTCAAGGTGTGCACTAAAATCACTTAACAATTTCAGCAATATAATATGTCAAATCAGCATGAAAAAGTGTTGGAATCCATGCAAACAAGAAAATAACACAAAATGAAAATCAATTATTCTAATACACAATATTTGAACATCTAAAACACTTCATTTCTATATAAGAGATGAAGCAGAAGTCAAGGTTTCATCACCAAGTTGGTACAAGTCAATCTCTCCAAACTGTAGCTAGTAAAAACACAGAAAACCCTAGACTCCAACTCCTAGATAATAATCACTCCTAACAAAAGCTGGTCACTCTACTAAAGATCCTCCTTGGCACCTAGACTTTCATCCCACAAGTGCACAAGGCGATTCCTTCTCTCCTAAATAAGCACTCCAATTAGCACGGGTTTCCAAATGCCACAAAACTCTAGTATTTTTTCTCTTATGAGAGCTACAAAATAAGATGCTTGTCTTTCCCCTCTAGGAGTTATCACAAACCCTAGCTTCTTTGTCTTCGAAGGTAAAACCCTAACCATAGATATTCTCTTGAACTTCCTTCACAAACCTTATCCCTAAGACAAAGATAAATGAACAAGAGTACAAGAGAGAGACTAGTGCACTCCACTATTCACATCTCTACTGAACAATGTGATGAATAAATGAAGGAAATAACTCTATTTATATGAGAGGTGAGGGAGGCCAACAATACAAAGTGGACTTAGTCCACTACAAACAACCTAAATACAAGCAAATAAGCCCACATGTAAAGCACTCCATCTACAACTGACACTTGCCAAGATCACAGGTGAAGACATCCAACAAATGTTCTTGTGGACACTTATATATTTGTAAAAGACTAGTTTTTCTAAAAAAAATTTGAAGTAATTAATGTGATAGGAAGGCACTTAACCATGCTTGACAGAAGCGACTACTTGGTGCTATTTATAGCAATATTTTTACATTGAAACAGTCTGCACTAAGACTTCTTTCTTAGTGATATAGCGGCTCCATCTAAAAGAGGTTACATTTATTTTAATGCTGCATATGATAAATATGTTTGTTTACATTACAACACATTGCAAGATGAGGTTTGCTACATGATGATGAGGGATTACTGACATACCCATAATTTCTTCTCTAGGGCACACCTTTGCATATAGATAAGTCTGCACCATTCTTTAACCTCAGGTTCTGCTTGTCAAAGACCTTCCTATATTCCATAAGTAGAGCCTTCTTCATGCCACTAGAGCCTTGGTCTTTTGTTTTATCAATGGTCTGGAGCGATACGTTATTGACCTCCAACTAATAAGAACTTGTGATAATTGAGTGATATGGGTATGTATTTTATAACTGGCTGGATATATGGTTAATCACATCATGGAAAAGCCACCATTCTTGAATCCTCACTAAGGTAATAATGAGTTACACTGTTGAGCTTTGGTATGTCCGTAGAGGTTGCCCCTAGTAGTTTGTGCTTATTGTTCCTTCTAACCCCTTTAGGTGATCTGGTCATCATCATAATAATCATAATTATATTAAATAATAATAATAACCTTACTTTTTTTTCATCTAAATATGGTTTTTACATTTTTGATCACAACTAATAATTCACAGATTAGAGCAGGAAGTCAATCACTACTATTATTATCATAGTCACCATGTGTGACCCAAAAGGTATGGTGAAGCTCTGAATCTTTAGTCTCCACTAATTTTGTTGATGCCTCTATGTTCACTGTATGTTCTAGAAAAATTGAGTTTAGACTTGAAAATCCTCATAAATATATCTAATAGCTTTGTTGTGACAATTTTTCACCGCAGTTTAGGCTGTACAGCAACCTGTGTTAACTTGGTCAGGCATATATGGGAATCAAATCATGTCATCGGTCATCTATTTACCAATTTTGGTGATTGAATTATGAACCTCAGCACTGAATCGACCTAGGAACTGGTTACTAGTTCCATTGTGTTAGATATTGACATTTTGATGAGCATTAAAATCTTATGATATTGAATTATGCTCCGGAGATAAACTGATTATATGGTGTCTTGTCATTAATTTTGTCTCCCAAATATTTTTTCCCCTCTCAGCCTATTGAACTTTACAAACATAGGAACCATTCTAACAATCCATGTTTCAATATTGCACGGAAAGTGTCACCTGTAGAGTCTTCTCATGAAGAAAGTGTCTATATGGCCAAGATTGCTGAACAGGAAGAGCGCTATGAGGAGATGGTAGAGTACATGGAGAAATTTTCCAAGACAATAGAGGTGGAGGAACTTACTGTTGAGGAAAATAATCTACTATCAATGGCTTATAAAAATGTAATTGGAGCTCCCAGGGCTTCTTGGAGGATAATTCTTCAATTGAGAAAAAGGAAGAGAGCATGGGAAATGAAGAGCATGTTACTATGATAAGAGATTATAGAGCCAAGGTTGAGTCTGAGCTCAGTAATATCTATGATGTCATTCTACACATTTTCGACACACATATTATCCCTTCATCCACATCTAGTGAGTCCTACAAGGTATTCTACCTTAAGATGAAAGGTGATTATCATCGATATCTTACAAAATTTAAAATAGGTGCCAAGAGAATGGAATCTGCTGAAAGCACACTGCTTGCATACAAGGCAGCCCAGGTATTTTGCTTCACTCCCTTCTCTAGATTTTTGTTTATAATTAAAAGAATGTGATATGCATATGGCTATTTTATTCTTTGGTTTTGATCTATCAATTGGAACTTCTGAAGAAAGATTGAACTTGGTGTATAATCTTGGATGTTTTACTGTTTGCATCTGTACAGGACATTGCAATTTCAAAGTTGGCTCCAAATCACCCTATTAGACTGGGACTGGCTCTAAACTTTTTTGTATTCTATTATGGAATTTTGAACTCACCAGATCGTGCCTATGTGCTTTCCAAGTAGGTGTGCTATAAAGTATACCTTGTTATTTTTGTAATTCAATTGGGATCTGACCGCATCTTTATGTAATGAAATTATGTCTGACCAGCAAAATCATAATTTTTTATGATGAAGGCCTTTGATAAGGCAATTGCAGAGCTTGATACGTTAGGTGAAGAATCTTACAAGGATATGATCACTTTGATCATGTAGCTGCTTCATGATAACCTCACATTATGGACTTTAGACATGCAGGTATGTATTTAAGTATTATGTTTTCTCTTCTGGTATGCTTTCTAAGGGATGAAAAGTGAAAATTGATGACTTAGGCATCTTGCTTTGTATATTTTTGGCTATAATAAGACATGCTAAATATTTTGTGCTTTTGATCAAAATACTGGGAGAAAACTCTTTCATAAAGTTATAAATGGTGGAGAAATAGTCTTGTTTGTAAATAAAGTTGTCTCTGCCTTTTAAACTGATTACATAATTGCATCTTCCTCGTCCCTTCTTGATTGAACAAATTTTGGAAATGAAAAGGTTGTTTTTTTAATTAATTTTATTTATAAGAGTTGGGCATAAGGATTTTTGAGTGTGTGATTCCTGTCAGGAGGAGACTAGAGGAAACGAAATCAAATAAGCCCTGAAGAAAGAAGAAGGGGATGGGCATTGACATATTTTTCTTTAAATGAAATCAAGTAGGATGACTGATGGCGATGAACATCATTGTTTATCCCTAAATGAATTTCAAGTAGGTTAGATTCATCAAATATGGTAAAATATGTTTAGAGGTTTTAGAGTGTTTTTTTTTTGGTTTTCTGCATGATTGTGTGCTAATGGGGATCTTTCAACAAATTCTTCTCTTAAATCTACTACCTTACAAGATTTTATTGTTTCACGGTATTTTTTTGTGATTTTTGTACTCCTGTTATACCATGGAGGGTAGTACACTTAAAGTTGCTATTTAAGTGTTATTTATGTCAAGTGGAAGGATCCCTTCTTGTTAGCAATGGATGGACATGGTAACGTAGGAGAAAATATTCAGTAATGAATCAAGTAATGATTTGGTTACTCTTACATAAATGGTGATTTGGTTACTGTTACATAAAATGGGATATTATCAAAATACCAATTTTTTACCACTATTCTTGCAGCTAGGAAAAAGGTACCATCTTTTGATGATTTGACAGGTATTCTCATGCAAGAAGAAGAGAGAATAGAAAATGTTGAAAATAGACAACACTCCATGGACTTGGCATTGATGGCCAAAGGAAAGTAAACATTCAAGGAAAAGCCGTTGATGAAAAATAGAGGCAGACCAAAATCAAAACATTGAATTTCTTCCACATTAATTACTAAATTTCCGTGCTCAATAAACTATTCATTATAGCAGGCAAGGACGCAAATGCATTGTTTCAACAGCAGTGTGGTCACAATGGTTAAGCATTTGAGTGTTTTATTTACCATGAAATAAGTTCATTTCCATGATAGTGCTCCACATTTTGAATTTAGACATATGTTGCTCTTAAATCATTTGCCATGTCCATTTATATACAACTTTTGTTTCAACTTATGACTTATGGAAAATGCATTTCTAGTCTACATCTTCATGACTATAGGTTATTCTCAAATGATGTCAAAAGTTTGGATTGGAATTCCAAAAATGACATAAAAATCATTGATCAATGTTTCCTCTTCATGACTATAGGTTAGATAATATAGTAGCTCATATGTATTTTCTCTTGATTTAGGGTTATGCAATTTTGTAATGTTTATGACAAAATTACTATTGAATGTCACCACATTGAAATATGATAGTTACAATTTGAGAACCAATGTAATATGAAATAATGAGTAGTAATAATTGATGTTATCAAGTGGAGCATAAAATATACACTCACACTATTACAAACAATGGAATTTTACATTCATACTTATTCTAGCAGCATTCTACAATAATATGTTTGTGAAGTATTTGATAAAAAAACCCTGACCCAATCATAGTAAGGCCATGTTAAAACCTTAATTTGAATTAGGAACACACACTATAGCATTACGCTAGTCATTGACAGAATAGGCGAACAAGTTTTAACTATGAATACACTCTTTTTTATTAATATACAGTATCCCGTTAGTTATCTGGCATTCAATGCCTAGCAACTATTGTCGGATTTCATGTCAATCCAACGAATTTACTGTGGCTCCAATAGTATATTTTTGTAGGAAATCCGATGGCATTTCTGTAGGATATTCGATGGCATTACCATAGTAAATATGATGCGCTTGCCATAGGAAATCTCAGAGCATTTCCATAGGATATTCAACGACCTTTCCGTACGAAATCCAACAGCATTGCCGTAGGAAATCTGACGGTAGTGCCGTAGGGAATTCGACAATATTGGATTGGCATCGAATATCCGACGTTATTCCACCGACGACAAAAAAAATTAGTTTGTCGAATACTCGACAGGTTATTGTCGAATTTCAGACATGGAAACCGTCAGATTTTGTGCTCAAATTCTGTTGTGAATGTGAAATCAGAAGAAAATATTCAGGAAGATGTGTTGGTACTATTATAATAAATCCAAGCAATGTGTATATTCTAGAAAATGAAGAACAATGTTATATGAGCCAAATTGATGAAATTTTGCTATGACATAGAAGGATGGGGCACATGAACCTTGACAATCTTGTAAAAAATAGTGAGAAGGGAGCTTTAAGAAATATTCCAAATATTATAAAACCACAAAATCATGTTTGTAGTCACTGTCTTCATGGGAAACAAATGAGAACAAGATTCAAAATCAAAGAACATATAACCTCTCATCCATTAGAAATAATTTACACTGATCTTTGTGAACCAACAAGGAATAAAATATTTCAAGGTGAGTATTACTTTATGTTATTAGTCGATGATTATGCAATGATGACTTGGGTGACATTTTTTAAATAAAAATCAGGAGCCTTTATGAAATGTAAAGCCTTCATAGCACTTGTTGAGAATCAAGTAAATCACAAGATTAAATGTCTAAGATTAGATAATGGTGGAGAGTTCACATTAAATTAATTCAATTAGTTTTGTGAAATTCATGGAATAAAGAGGCAGTTTTCAAAAACAAAAAATCCTTAGCAAAATGGAGTAGTTGAGAGAAAGAACATGACAGTTCAGGAAGCAGCTAGAGCTATGCTTAGTGAAGCAAAACTTCCTGATGGCTATTGGAGAGAAGCAGTATATACAACTGTCTATATAAAAAGCATAGGACAACTCAGAGTAAATAGTAACAAGACTCCTTATGACCTATGGTTCAGAACACCAACTTCAGTTAAATATTTTAGAGTTTTTGGAAGTAAATGTTACATAAAAAGAGAAGATGATAATCTAGGAAAGTTTGATTCTACAACGGATGAAGTCATATTTGTTGGATATTCTTCCACAAAAATGGAATACAAATGTTACAATCTAAAGTCACACAGGATTATAGAAAGTGCATATTGTAATTAATGTTCCATTGATGTTCGGGAAATGAGTGCAATTAGATTGAATTATTATGCAGTTAAAGGAATGAATAATACCCACTAAACAAAACAAATCTAATAGGAAATAGAAAAGCATTGCTTAGTATAATTACAGTATAAACGTCATTAATCCCAATAGTATACAACAATGTCACAAATAATGGAATTTGAATCATGTGGATAGTGTTAAATTTTCTTAATTTGCTTAGATTATATCTTAAAACAATTTGACACTAGTATATCACTGAAAGAACAAAAAGCACAGAAACATAAGAAAACAAGAACACAAAGATTTTCCTTGAGGAAACCACAAGGGAGAAAACCCGCAAAACTTCCTTAGTATAGAACTCAACCAGAGCAGTGTAAAACCCATAAAATTGCTTCTCTCTTCTTTCTAGCGCACTAATATTTCTCTCTCTTACTAAGAAAACTTGAGTGAGTGAGAAAAAATAAACGGGAGCGCCTCCCTATTTATATTCTTCAGTTGACTTGACCTATAACCTAACGGGGCCGGCTTCTCTAAATAACTAGGCCCAATTGTCCAACTAGAAACCATAAATAAAATTTATTATATAGACACTTGGGTGCTATTGACCCGACTAACATTTGGAGTTTTACATTGATTATTTCAATGACACTAACAATACCAAACTTATCTCCCGAAGGAGGAATAAATGCAATACATCTGGAATATCTTTCGAGGTTACAATATTTTAACACTCCCTCTTAACTAGGAATGTATTCAACCACAACAAAAACTACTACTACAATTGTACAACTCTCTAGTGATACTCTATATGTCATAGGAAGTTTTGGAACATCATCTTTCATCTTCATGATCGATCTCAGTGGGATCATCTTATGTAATATTCGTCTTTTGTATGTACTTAGACATCTTCTATCATCTTCTGGATTATCTTCTATAGCATCAGTATGTGAATATTGAATCATCTTCTGTATCATATTCTATCGGTATGTGAATACTAAGTCATCTTCTTGGGTCTTCTTCTTGAAGCATCAATATGTGAATATTGAACCATCGCCTATCTCGTCAGAGTATAAATGTTGGATCATCTTCTATCTTGTCACTATATGAGTACTAGATAATATTCTATACTAAATCATATTAAGGATCATCTTCTTATAGTATCAGTATCTAGATACTGAGACATCATATGTAACTTCATTATCTATAGCATCTTTGCATGGATACTAACATCATCAACAACAATATCATTAGCCTTTTATTTCTAAACAATAACTAATGCTATATCATCATCTACATTATCAGCATAGAGATGGTGAAACATCGATAACATCATCAGTATAAGAATACTAAAGTAACATACATCAATAGTCATCAGTGTAACATCACTAGTACTAACTCAATCAATCAACCAATCAATCATCAATACTAAAGAAAACAGACAACAATACTGAAAAAAACATCTCATCAAACATCTCAGCAATCATCAGTATAGAAATACTGCAACAATCATCTCAGTAATCATCAAACATCTCAACAACCATCATCAACAATCATAAAAAATAAATAGTATAACAATATTGCAGCAATCATCTCAACAATCATCAAACATCTCAACAACCATCATCAACAATCATCAACAACCAATAGTATAACAATAATGAGGATACAAATTTCCCTTCAACATCTTGGAGTAGCATCATGGTGAATTCTCTTGTAGATTCATCAAGGAATTTTGTCTAACTTACTAACTCTTTCAAGCGAAACAATCCTAGTTATATAGATGGATCTCGCTAGGCACAAACAAGCCTTGTCTAGCTTACTAACCCTTTCGGGCCAAGCAAGCCTAGCCAAACATACTAATCCCCCTAGGATTGACAGCCTCCATCTGGCTAATAACTAACCCTTTCGGGCCAAACAAGTTTAGCCAGACTTACCCTCCTCTAGAATGAGCTACTCACCACTGCATCCATCATCCATCTACTGTCACTCCCTCTTTTGAGAGAGGTTCTTTCAGACTACACCAAGCTTGTCTTGAAAGTATTCAAACTTTACACGAGCCAGAGGCTTAATCAATACATCTACTACTTGTTCTTCTATAGGAACATACTTGAGCTTCACAACTCCCTTCTGAACCATATCCCAAATGAGATGATATATGATTTCAATTTGCTTTCTCTTATCATGAAACAAAAGATTTTTTTTCATCTTAATACAACTTTGATTATCAAAAACGATATCAGTAGCATCTATCTCTGCATCAAATAGTCCTCCTAAAATATTTTGAACCCTTATTGTTTTTCTACATGTTGAACACGCTGTAATGTATTCATCCTCTGGCATACTAAGTGCAATACTAGTCTGATTTCTACTCAACCAAAAGATCATGCATAATCCTAGACTAAAACAACATCCTGATGTGTTTTTTCTATCTTTGACACTTCCTCCCTAATCTAAATCTGCATATCCATGTAATTTGATCTCACCACTAGATGCATATCTAAGCCCATAACCTAAACTTCCCTTTAGATAGCTCATCACATGTTTTTCCGCAATAAGGTGAATGTGTTTAGGATTCTCCATATACTAACTTAAGGTGTTTACAAAAAAACATATATCGGGTCTTGTATTGGTTAAGTACATCAGTGAACCAATAATCTGTCTATATAAGGTGGCAATGACTGCTTCAGAAGTATCATCATTCAATAGCTTCAAACTTGTGGTCATTGGAGTAGTCATATATTTACAATCTAACATTCCAAATCTTTTAAATATTTCTATAGTATAATTTCCTTACTTTAGGAAAATATAATCTGGATATTACCATACTTCAAGACCTAGAAAGTAATGCATCATTCCAAGGTCTTTCATTTTGAACTTTGCAATGATATTCTTCTTGCATTCAATAATAGGCTTATCTTCTCCTGTCAAGAACAAATCATATACATACATCAAAAAAATCATAACTCCATCATTATCCACCTTATAGTAGAGGTTGGAGTCTTATTTACTTTTAGTAAATCCTAAGCTCATAAAAAATCCATTGGTTCTTCCATACCATGCTCTGGGTGCTTACTTTAGTCCATACAACACCTTCTTTAGTCTACATACATGAGTTTTTTGATCATTAATCTTGAACCCTTGCGGTTGTTCAACATATACCTCATTTTCAATCAAGCCATTTATAAATTTCATCTTCACGTCCATTAGATGTAGCTTCCACTTCATGTTCGATTCCAAGGAAAGGATAGTTATGATTGAGGTGTATCTAGCTACTGGTGCAAATGTATTCTCATAATTGATTCCCTCTTTCTAAAAGAATTCTCAGGTTACAAATATTTCCTTTTACTTTTCTATACTTCCATCTGCTAAGTGTTTAGCTTTGAATATCCACTTCGAGGATACCACTAACTTGCCTTTTGGTCTTGGCACTACTTCCCACACATCATTCTTTAATGTGTATTGGTCTTCCTTTACCATTGCATCAGTCCACTCTTTCTATTTTATTGATTTTTCAAAACATGTTGTTTCTTTATCAACTAGATCACACATTGAATCCATATAACCGAGACCTATGACTTTTTCCTTTTCCTTTCTTGGATGGTTCCTTTAGGAGCACCGTGTCTTTTTGCTTCTTCAATTACTTTATGAGCTCGGGCATGTTTTCTTTTTCAAGAAATAAAATCATTTGGTAAACAGTCAGGTAGCTGAGGTTTTGTCATATCACGCTCTTCAGGTATCTGTACTTCTTCTTCATTTCTGACTGATTTAGGACTTTCAACAATTTTGGGAGTTTCATGCTCCTCTTCATCTTCCTTATCTTTCTTTGAATTTCTAAAGGCTGTATCTTCATCAAATGTGAGAAATATGCTAAGTTCAATTTGATGTTATCATTAGATATATATCTGGTAAGCTTTTGATTATTCACTATATCATATGAACAATCCCTTCTTTCCTGAAGGATCTAACTTTGACCTTTTATCCTTTGGAATGTGAATGCAAACAAGACAACAAATATATTTAGATCACTTACTGCTAGTTTTTCTTTGGAAAACATTTCTTTTGGAGTTTTTTTCCCAAGGGAACTGTGCAAAATTATATTCTACACATATACTACTATTCTTGCTACTTCTTCCCACAGGTACATTAGAATATTTTGATCATGTATCATAGCTTTCACACCTTCCATGATAGATATATTATTTCTTTTCACCACACCATTTTGTTGTGATTTATAGGGAATGGTGAGCTCCCTCTTAATCCTAGATTCCTTGCAAAAATCATTGAATTCATTTGAAGTGAACTATCCTCCATTATGTGGCCTCATAAAATTTATTTTATTCTCAGAGAGGTTTTCTACTAAGGACTTAAACTCCTTGAATCTGTCAAACACTTCATCCTTCTTTTTCAAGAATAATTTCCAAGTCCTTCGGGATTAGTCATTAATAAAAGAAGAATATTAGGCATACCCACTTAATGTAGTGGCTTGCATTGGCCTGCGGATATCTGAGTGAATAATATCTAAGATCCCTTTTTCTTTACTATCACTTTTTTGAAAAGGATTCTTTGTATTCTTCCCTTGTGCACATCCTTTGCACACTCCTTCATGATCTATCTGAATTTTTGGTAAACCAGTCACAACTTTGCTTACAATTGGAAGAGATTTGTAGTGAACATGAGCAAGCCTTCTGTGCCATAGCTCACATGGGTTAATGGCACTGGTTGATAATGTTGAATCTGTATGTCCCTTCAATTTGTAGAGTCCTCCTTCCTCAACTCCAATATCCACTGCATCATCTATGGTTTTACCTTTTGTCCACACGAGGAATTTTCCATCCACAAAGGAAACTTTGAAGCCTTTCTTGTTTAAGGCTGAAATGGAAATAAGATTCTCCTTTAGTCCTGGGACATACAGGACATCTTTCATTTTCATAGGATTTCCATAATCCATTTTCAAGGATGCTTCTCTTCTTCGTTTAATGGGATATTGCGAATCATCTACAAGAATCACTTTGTGTAAAGATTCCTTTTCTTCAAGGCATGAGAGTAATTCCTTGTAACCAGACATGTGATTGGAGGTACCACTATCAACTAACCAGGTATCATTTCTTGGTGATACCGATCCTGTTAAAGCAGAGATTAAACCATATTCTTCACTGGATCCTTCATCCTTCTTTGCTTCCTCTTTAACTTCTTTATCACTATCTTCAGTAACATGGGCCTCAAACATTCTCATATTTTTTATCCTTTCTTCTTTCATGGGAAGTTGATGGAAATGTGTCCCAACTTATGGCAAGTGAAAAACTCAAAATTTGAGAAGTCTCTCTTGGGTCTTTTAAACCCTTGAGTCTTAGGAGGATGGTCATGACTTTTCCTTTTTCCTTTGGTGTGGGTAGTCAACGCTTGATCCTCATTTTCATTTAGCTTTTGTTCTCTAGATGCTATCCTTTCTTATTATTGAACACATTCTTTCCATAACTTTTGGAATTTGGTCCATTTCCATCTTGAGAAAATTCCTCGGATAAAGGCTTCTCAATCTCTTGGAAGGCCATTTAAGGCTGTCATTACAATATCTGCTTCTTCAAACATATCATCAATGGCTACTAGTTGATACTTTATTTTACCTAATCTTGTAAAGTAAGATTGCATAGTCTCTGACTTTTGATCTCTTACACTTTTGAGTTTATTCCTTAGGGTCATTTTCCTATTAATGTTTCATCCTTCAAATAGACCTGATAGGGTATCAAACATTTATTTTGGGGTCTCCCTTGAGAATACTTGAGGAATCAAGTTATCTTTGATGGAGTCAGGTATGATCCTTTTTTCTATGATCATATCCTTCTTATGTTTGTACTTAGCTTCAACTTCTTCTGATTCTTTCACTTCCTCTTTCACAAACTTATCTATATCATTCTCTTGGAGGATGAGCATGATCCTATACTTCCATGTTCTCAAGTTTTCAGCCCCTTTAATCTTTTCATCTAGGTTGGTATTCTTTGTCATATTTAGAAGACTGATAAATTCAAATGGAATAAGGAGGAAAATATACTTACTTGAAGAAATAATCTCCTCACTCACCTCCTTTTGGATGACCTAGGTTTTGAATCAGAAAGCATAATTTTTCAGTTGGGATCATAGGTGAAGCTCAATGGTGGAAAAGATTTTCCTCCCTAAGGAGAGGTGGAATTTATATTCCTTTTTCTGATATTGATGATGAAACCTCAAGAAAACTAAAACCTTAGTTTGTCTCAGCAGAAGTAATTGATCAAAAATGAAAATTCTTGGAATTCAGTTATGTCTTCATATAAAGATGCACTCTTTAGAGGCGATTTGGAAGAGCCTCCTTTTTGGTTGATCTGTGAAGGGATTTGTTCGGAACAATAAATTCCTAATTGTGCAGTGCTTCCTTTCAGGGTTGCTTTGATGCCATGTTAAGTTTTCTTAATTTTCTTAGTTGATATCTTAAAACAATTTGACACTAGTAGATCACTGAAAAAACACCAAGCATAGAAACAAAAGAATAAAAGAACACAAATATTTTCCTCGGGGAAACCACAAGGGAGAAAACCATGCAAAACTTCCTCAGTATAGAACTCAACCAGAGGAGTGTAAAACCTAGACAACTGCTTCTCTCTTCTTTCTGGCACACTAATATTTATCTCTCTTGCTAAGACAGGATGAGTGAGTGAGTACAAATGAAAGGGAGCACCTCCCTATTTATATTATTTGGTTGACTTAACCTCTAACCTACGAGGGTCAACTTTTCTAACTAACTGAGCCCACTTATCTAACTAAACACCATAAACTTCATTTATTATATTGACACTTGGGTGCTATTGACCCAATTTACATCTGGAGGCTTACATTGATTCTTTCAATGACACTAACAATACAAAACTCATCTCCCAAAGGAGGAATACAAAAAATACATGTAGAATATATTCCAAGGTTACAATATTTTAAGAGATAGGATTCGAATCCAACAACTCAATCTAACTGCATGGCTAACTAGAAGTGTCTAAATCACTATCGAAGCTAACTAGCTAAGCTCCAGTTGCCTAATTTAGTCTCTCATTTAGTTATAATTAGTTAAACTAGTTTAACTGATGTGATAGGTGAGAAGTAGGTGAGAATAGGTGCCTATCCACATGCAACCATGCAATACTGGTAGTAACCGAACTGGAGTACATATAACTGAATGTAACTGAAGCATAACTAATCTTAACCAGTAACCAACTGCGAACAAGTGAAGGAGGTTGGTGCCAACACTCCCACTGGCTCCTGAATTGTAGAGATTGGTGTAGGAGGTGCATAAATAGATGCATGAATGCGCAATCAATTGTAGATAGCCTCTATCTGTGTTCCCCTCACTCTAGTGACTAGTACATGTGGCCCCATTAGGCCAAGTGGACCCAATAATACTAGTGGACCCAAATAATAACTAAATGACTTCTAAGTTAGGAAAATATAATCTAATAGACCAGTTTGGATAAGGAAGGATTATAAATCCTAACACCCCCCCGGAATCCTAACTTGGACAACTACGGGCCCTGGAAACAAGGCCAACAGTATCCCATATACAAATCTAAAATAATTAAAAATGCTACTTAATAAACCAAGGAAATAGGGGAAAATATCATGGGAAAGCCCCTCCCCCCCTCAATATAAGCACAATATAAGAAGGAACAAGAACTGTGAATCAAGCCTTAACACCTAAAAGATCTCTGAGAAAGGAAAATCTCTTTTCTGTGAATGAATTGGTGAATATGTTTGCAATTTGATCCTTTATAGGACATTAGTGCATTGTTATGGTTTTGTCATGCATTAGTTCCCGAATGTAGTGCATGTGAACCTAAATGTGCTTCGTCCTCTACATCTGAACTGGTTCACTAGAATTTTTTATGGTGCTCTGGTTGTCACAATAAATGTCCATTGAAGGTGAAGTGTGAATCACAAACTCTCCCAATATCCATGTATCCAAACTTCCTAAATAGTTGAATTCACAACTCCCTGATACTCTGCTTTTGCTGAAGAGAGATCAAGTGTTGATTGCTTCTTGATGGACCAACAAATTGGCCCAGATCCGATAATAAACACAAATCCTGAAATTGATTTCCTATCATTTCCATCTCCTGCCTAGTATGAACTTGTGAAGCCTATGAGATCAAGCTATGCGCCAGCTGCATAGTGAATCCCATAATATCTAGTACCCTGCACATAGTGCAAGATCCTCTTTGTTTCCTTCCAATGCAGCTCATGTGGCTCATGCATGTATGTGGCAACAAAACTCACATCATAGGATATGTTTGGTCTCAAATTTGTGAGATACAGAAGGCTTCCAATGAGTTGTCTGTAGAGAGTGATATCTACCAAAGGTGTGGAGCCACCTTCCTCCAGTGAAATTCTAGGTAGAAAGGGACAAGGGAATTCCTTGCATTATTCCAAGTGGAATCTCTTGATCATGTCTAATGAGTATCTGGATTGTGAGATCATGATTCCCAAAGTGCTTTGACTTACTTCGAGACCAATGAACTGTCTTAACAGTACTAGATCAATCATAGAAAATGCTTCGTTCAGAGCATAATTGATGCTTCTCAATCCAGCATCAGAGATTCTAGTAACGAGCAAGTCATCCACATACAAGACAATCAAAAGAAAGGATCCCTCCTTCTTCTGCATGTATACGTTACAATCTAATTTTCATCTTTCAAATTTCTGAGATATGAGGAAGGCATCCATTTTGGAATACCATGCCCTCGAGGCTTGTTTGCGTCCATACAGTGATTTCCTCAGTCTGCAAACTAAGGAAGTATCCTCAATAAACCCCTCAAGTTGTTTCATGTAAATATCTTCCTTCAAATCACCATGGAGGAAGGTACTTTTCACATCCATGTGATGTACCTACCATATCTTGGAAGCTGCAACTACCAAGACAAGTTTGATGGAATCCATTCTAGATACTGTAGCGAATGTCTCATTGAAGTCCAATCCTTGAACCTGTGAGTATCCTTTGGCCACCAACCGATCCTTGTACTTTGTTTTGGATCCATCAAAGGTAATCTTGGTCATGCAGACCAATTTGCACTGAACAAGTTTCATTCCTGGAGGTAATAAGACAAGTTCCCAGGTTTTATTGTCATGTAGTGAATTAAATTCCTCGTCCATAGCTGCCTGCCATATAGGATCATGGAAACATTCCTTGAATGTTTGAGGATTTGACCCCAACATCAAGAAGCACCTTTTAGGGAGAATTGGATTTGTGTGGGACAGCGCAACATTCTCCTTTTGATATTGGGACCTCATTTTTCTTTTATCATCTAGATCCCCAGCACCATCCCCAGCTGCTTTAATGAGCTGCTGATCCCATTTAGGTTGTTGAGATGAAGTGGATGTTGGATCTAGATCTAGATCTCTTTGAGGTGTAAGCTCAATATCTGAATCATGTTGGTCTTCCTCTTTTTTTGAATCTAAATCTGAAATGTTAGACAATAAATTTGTATCTACAATAGGAAGTAAAGTAGTTTGGATACCTTTATTTGATTCAAATAGAAGTTTTGGTTGTATTGGATCCGATTATGGCATGAAATGAGAGAAAAAAGATGCCTTGGAGGCATAATCTGTAATTTCTTTTGCTATAGAATTCCCAGTTGAGATTTATGTCATCTCTAGTGAGTCGGGCCCAAAAACCACTTGCTTTGGTGAGCTAGTGTGAGTCATCTGGTATACAGACAAAAAATTAGCTACAAGAGAGGGCACAAAGAGAACATTTATGAATATACTATGTTGTATTTTAATGGAACCTCTTCCTTCTGTTGGAATCTAGGAGTCATCACCACGGGGGATTCACTCAATGAACCTCTCACATAGCGCGTGTGATCATGGAATATTAAATAATACCCTTATATTCTATAGATATTGACCAAAAATCCTTTTGTTGAAACCCCCTCCCAATACCTAAAACCTAGCTAGAACCCTTTTATACCCCAATCCTTATAGATACCCCTAGCCCCCCCACTCTATACCCCTCATCCACCCCCAATACTTTCAATATATTGGCCTAGTTTTTGAGAATTCTAAAATTGACAATATGAACTCAAATGTTACGATATTGGTCAACAAGTAAACCCCCATTGGTCATCACCCATATGATTAGAAGCCCCTCATGTGAGGGTGAGAGTGGTGAATGAATATTTGGAGAAAACCATGTGGTTAGATGCTCCAAAATCAATCAAGTAGGCCGTCAACCGAAAGAGGCCAGATTTCAATACATGGCACCTATCATGATCATCTATTGATTGTCCACCATTAGAATTCTTTGCTCTTTGTGGAAGACTAATATGGTTTTTCTTGAGGAGAGCTGACAGATGGTTAATCTGTTTCTTCATGCACTGGTTTTTAGGATGAAAACCCCTCATACAATAAGGACACTTTGTCTTTTAAAGTTTTTCTTCTTATTGGTGTTGATGAATATGTAACTTTGGAATGTATTCGCTTATATTTCTTATGTATTATAACCCGATGTTTATTCTGGGATGTATTTGTAATGTAATTGAGTCATGTCATGCCCTGATGTTCTGATCGGGAGGATCTATAATGTAAACAAGTCATGTCAAGTTATTGTGGGTAACCCTCCTATTGATCAAGGGTTAAAGTCCCCGCAGTTCCGGGGCACTAGCGTCATTAGACTCTCCTAGAGAGGTCAGCCCTAGTAGGGTTTAGTCATGTCGGGAATAAGTATAAATAGAGAGCTAGCCTCTCTATTTAGCACACACTCACTCACACTCAGTTGTAGTGCATAGATGAGGAAGAGAAAGACATTGGGGAAACGAAGAAAGAGGTTACTACTGTCTGGATATCATCTTACTGTTTTGGGGTTTTACTTTTGGTGTTGATTCTATATCTGAGGAAGTTGCGGGTTTTTCTCCATTTATGGTTTCCCCGAGGAAAAACACCTTGTTCATTGTCTCTTGTGTTTTATTGTTGTACTTGTTGTTCTCTCAGTTAAATATACTAACATAATGCTAGCTTGATTGATAAAAACTAACATGGAATCAGAGCTGACCTAAGAAGAAGAAATTGTGCAGCTGCAGGAACTAGGGATTCCTACTTTGTGGATCTCTCTCCATGGATTTTCAGCAAAATAAGGTTGGAATAACTCTCCTCCCTAGGGTGTATCTTTCTATTGAAGCAGAAACCAATTCTGAGGTTTTTTAGTTTTGGAGCCAACACTACTGCTGAAAATTAGGGCTTTTCACAAAAGAGGATTTTTTCAGTGAGTCTAGTCCGAGATTGATCTCCTCCCCAAAATAGAAGTTAGGGCTCAAATTCAAATCATTTGGTTGGACAGAACTCTAGAAAAGGAAAACGCTAATCTTCTCTTGAACCAGCAATGCAGGATTTCAGCTCCAAATCTAGATCCGACATCTTGACCGGGTAACATATAAATCTTTTGTATTTCCATTTGAGGTTCTCAGTTAATATTTCTCATCATACCAAGCTTGATGAAAAGATTGAGGGACCTGACAAATTCCGAGCTTAGAAGTATAGGATCTCCTCAGTCCTGGAAGAAAATGAGTTGGACTCCTATATCAATGAGGAGGTTTCAGTTCCAAAGGGAGATGAGGCTAAGGCCTTACATAAGAATAAGTTGGTTATGGAAAAGAGGATCATTGTTGATTCAATCAAGGATCACCTCATACCACATGTGTCCTCCCTAAAGACACTTAATGCTATGTTTGATTCCCTAACCAAATTGTTTGAAGGGAAGAACATAAACCAGAAGATGACTCTGAGAAACAAACTGAAGAATGTAAAGATCCAAAATGCTGAGACCATCCAATATTACTTTACAAGGGTCTCTCAGATCAAGGAACAACTGTAAGCATTAGATGAAGAAGTAGAGAATGCAGAGATTGCGATGACCACCTTGAATGGTCTCCCTAGATCATGGGACTCCTTTATTCAAGGGATATGTGTTAGAAAGAAGTTAGTCAAATTTATTAGACTATGGGAAGAATGCTTTCAAGAAGAAGCTCAGATAGCAGCTCGAGAAGAGAATATGGGAAATGAAGATCAAGCTCTCAGAGTACACTCCAAGAAAACCCAAAGAAGTTCTCATCACTCTAGAGGTAAGAATTTCTCTAGAAATAACTCTAGAAAAGACATGTCTAGAATCAGATGTTATACATGTGATGAAGTAGGACACTTTGCAAGAGATTTTCCTAAAAGACAGAATAAGAAAAAGAGAAACAAGAGAAGAAAGCATGCCCATACTGCAGAGGATGATGAACCATCCAAGAAGAGAACTAGATATGAAAGTGAAGACTCTTCTAGTGAAGAACAATATGTCTTGATTTCTTCTCTCATGAGAAACATCACACATGGAAGCAATGATTGGATTATATACAGTGGGGCTTCGAAACATATGATAGGATTCAAAGAGTCCTTTGTAAAACTTTCAGAACATGAATCACCTCACAAGCTGAAGCTTGGAGATGACTACCAATATCTAATAAAAGGTAGTGGGGAATCCTCATATAAACTAGACTCTGGAAATTCTATGAAGATGCAAGATGTATTGTTTGTACCATGTCTCAATAAAAACCTTCTCTCCATATCTACATTAGATGCAAAAGGAATGAGGGTTTCATTTATAGATGGTCAAGTTATCATGTGGCCAAAAGGAAGGACTATCGATGATGCAGTAGTGATTGGAGAAGAAGAAGGAGGATTATACAAATTAAAGGGCCATCGAGAACAAGCCTTGGTCCATGACACAGTAGAGCCAAATGAGCTTTGGCATAGAAGGCTTGCACATGTGCATTATAGAGAACTACCACTAGCAAGCAAAGCTATTGAAGGTATTCCAAAAATTCAAGCAAAACATGATGGAGTCTGCAAAGGATGTGCAAAAGGAAATAATACAAAGAATACATTTCCAAGTAGTGAGAGCAAGGCAAAATGAATCTTGGAAATCATCCACTCCGATGTATGTGGTCCTATGTCATCAAGCTCACTAAGCGGGTATGATATTATGTTTCTTTTATTGATGAATTTTCTAGGAAGACATGGATTTACTTCATGAAGAACAAAGATGAAGTATTCAACAAGTTCAATGAATTTAAATCCTTGATCAAGAATCACACTAAAAAGAATATCAATACCTTTCGATTAGATAATGGCAGAGAATTCACTTTGAATGAATTCAAAGAGCTATGTAAAGAATTAGGGATTAAGAGGGACTTATCCACTCCTTATAATCCACAACAGAATGGGATTGTAGAAAGGAAGAATAGAACTATCATGGAAGCTGCAAGAGTAATGCTTCATGATCAAGATCTTCCTATGCATTTTTGGGCAGAAGATGCTAGAACAATGGTGTATGTACAGAACGGTACTCCACATAGAGTAATCAAGAACATGACTCCTGAAGAAGTATTCTTCGGCAAGAAACCAGAAGTCAACCATCTCAAAATATTTGGTTGTCTTGTGTACACACACATTCCAAAAAAGAAGAGAAAAAAACCAGATCCTTTAGGAAAAAAGGGTATATTTGTGGGATACTCTGAAAGCTCGAAGGCTTATAGAATATACTTCCTAGGATTCAAGAATATTGAAATCAGTAGGGATGTGACATTTGATGAAGACACGGCTTACAAAAAATTTAGAAAGAAACCTACTAAAGAATTTGAAGAAGAAGAAGCACCCAGAATTCATGATACAACCATGAATGAAGAAACTCAAGAAGAAGTTCAAGAATTTGAAGAACCATAAAGACCTGTAGATCCACCTCCAGAGAAGAATCGTCATAAGAGGAGACCTACTTGGGTATGAGAAGTTATCCAAGGTGTAGAAAGATATGGGGCTCTAGAAGAGAATCATGGAGAAAGAAAGAGGACCAGATCCTGCTCCGAGCAGAACGAAAGGAATGGAAGGATGCTATGA
Source organism: Pseudotsuga menziesii (assembly GCA_001517045.1). NCBI lineage: Eukaryota > Viridiplantae > Streptophyta > Pinopsida > Pinales > Pinaceae > Pseudotsuga > Pseudotsuga menziesii. The sequence continues at coordinate 497,818 of LPNX010585574.1, forward strand.
TCAAAGAGTATCAATTGATCATGAAGAATGATGTTTGGGATGTTGTCCCAAGACCAGAAGGGAAGTCAGTTGTAACTTCCAAATAGATAAACAAGATCAAGCATGCTACAGATGGTAGCATATAGAAATATAAAGCAAGATTTGTTGCTCGGGGTTTCTCAAAGAAAGAAGGAATAGATTATGAAGAAACCTTTGCACCTGTAGCCAGATACACTTCCATCATATTAGTACTTGCTCTAGCTTTAATGATGAAATGGAAGATACACCAAATGGATGTCAAGACTGCTTTATTGAATAGTGTAGTGGAAGAGGAAGTGTATGTGGAGCAGCCACTTGGTTTTTAGACACATGACAGGGAGTCTCATGTATGTAGATTGAAGAAATCCCTTTACGGTTTGAAACAGGCACCCAGGACATGGTACAGCAGAATTGACATCTTTCTATCTAGTTTGGGATTTACTAAGACTAAAGTAGATTCCAACCTTTACTACAAGGTTGAAGATAGAAACCCAGTGATGCTCCTATTGTATGTCGATGATCTGTTTGTGACAAGTATGGATGGGTTGATTGTTGCTACGAAGAGAAAGCTTACTGCCGATTTTGAAATGAAGGACTTGGGTATGATGCATTATTTTCTAGGTATGGAGGTGTGGTAGAGTGTGGATGGAATCTCTCTTGGACAAGGGAAGTATGCAGTAGAGATCCTGAAGAGGTTTGGGATGATGGATTGCAAGGCCATGACCACACCTATGGCATCGAACCTGAAGCTATTGAGTGATGCTTCATCAGAATCAGTTGATTCCATGTTGTATCATTAGATGATTGGGTCCTTGATGTACCTGACGAACACAAGACTAGATATTTGCTCTTATGTGAACACCTTGAGCGAGTTCCTGACATATATGAGAAATGTTCACTTGACTACTGCAAAGCATATTCTGAGGTACTTGAGGGGTACAATTGATTATGGGATCAAGTACGAGGTGAATCAGAAGATTAACCTAAAGGGTTGTGTTGATTCAGATTGTGCAGGCAATGCCATCAATAGGAAGAGCACTTCAGGATGTTGTTTTAGTATGGGATCAGGTGTGATCTCTTGGTTTAGCAGGAAGCAATCCTGTGTGGCACTAAGTACAGCTGAAACAGAGTATGTCACAGCTTGTTCAGCTAGTTGTGAGGCAGTATGGTTGAGGACGCTACTGTCTAATTTATTTGATATCCAGATGGATACTACTTGTATACATTGTGACAACCAGAGTTGTGTGAAGTTGTCAGAGAAACCAGTGTTCCATGACAAGTCGAAGCATATCAAGATCAAGTATCACTATATCAGGGATATGGTGCACAGGGGAGCAGTGAAGCTCCAATATGTTGTAATGGATGATCAGATAGCTGATGTGTTGATGAAGCCATTGGCCAAAGTGAAGTTTGAATACTTCAGGGAGAAGCTTGGTGTTCTCCAGATCGAGGTCCCTTCCAAGGGGAAATGATGGGTCCGAAAGCCATTCTAATGAGTAGGTCATATGTAAGGGATGATCCATTATGTCATGGTGAGAGGATTGGTTCCTTCCATGTCAGATATGAGTGCTAAGCCATTCTAATATGACTGTAGGATTGGTTCCTACATGATCAGTTATAAGGGCTACTGTCATTCTTGGAATGGAGCTTCCTGGTGAGTTACCAGGAATACTTGGTCTAGGACTGAAGGCCTTTCTGAGACAATTGTAAGATGTAGTATTACATGATCATATGTGAGTGCATGGCCATTTTGATGTGATTAAGGGATTTGTTCCCACTTGATCAGATATAAGGGTTGTTGCCATTCTGTCATGGTGAGAGGATTGCTTCCTTCCATGGCAGATGTGAGTGTTGGCCATTCTGATGAGTAGGTCAGATGTAAGGGTTACTGCCATTCTTTGGGAGAATGGAGGCACCTAGTCAGTTACCTGGTAGCTCAGTCCGGGACTTGGGTCTATTCTGATGTGACTGTAGGATTGGTTCCTACAAGATCAGATGTGAGTGTATGCCTTTATGATGAGTAGGTCAGCTGTAAGTGTTGTGCCTTTCTGACGATTAGGTCAGATGTAAGTGCTATGCCTTTTTGACAAGTAGTTCAGATGTGAGTGATGGCCATTCTGACGAGTAGGTCAGATATAAGGGCTACCAAAGACCGACGAGGAGGTAGGCCTACAACGAGCATGAAAATAGGATGGATTTGTAGAACTTCCTATGATGAGGAGAATCATGAGATAGCACATATGATGACGACCCAGTGATGATCCAAATCGAGCTATGAGTCAGATCCAATTATGATGTCTCCAAGATGATCCAGATCAAGTGATGATCTAGATCTAGCAGTGATGATCTAGATTGAGTGATGATCCAGATCCAGCAGTGATGATCCAGATCGAGTGATGATCCAAATCTAGTGATGATGACCCTGTGATGATCCGAATCGAGTGATGATCCAGATGCAGTGATGATGATCCAGATCGAGTTATGATCCAGATGTAGTGATGATGATCCAAATCGAGTGATGATCTAGATCCAGATGAAGATGACTTGAAGATGAAAATTACTTGAAGATGAAGATGATGAGAACTTGACGATGACCCAAATGATACAGAGAAGAAGACTTGTGCTGAAAAACTGTGTCAAAAGAATACCTTCCTAGTTAAGAGGGAGTGTTGATGAATATGTAACTTCGGAATGTATTCACTTATATTTCTAATGTAGTGTAACCCGATGTTTATTCCAGGATGTATTTGTAATGTAATTGAGTCATGTCATGCCCCGATGTTCTGATTGAGAGGATCTACAATGTAAACAAGTCATGTCAAGTTATTGTGGGTAACCCTCCTATTGATCAAGGGTTAAAGTCCCCGCAGTTCTGGGGCACTAGGGTTATTAGACTCTCCTAGAGAGATCATCCCTAGTAGGGTTTAGTCATGTTAGAAATTAGTATAAATAGAGAGCTAGCCTCTCTATTTAGCACACACTCACTCACACTTAGTTGTAGCACATAACTGAGGAAGAGAAAGACACTAGGACAAAGAAGAAAGAGGCTATTGCTATCGAGAGGTCATCTTACTACTTTGGGGTTTTACTTTTGGTGTTGATTGTATCTCTGAGGAAGTTGTGGGGTTTTCTCCATTTATGGTTTCCCCGAGGAAAAACACTATGTTCATTGTCTCTTGTGTTTGATTGTTGTACTTGTTGTTCTCTAAGTTAAAGATCCTAACATAATGCTAGCTTGATTGATAAAAACTAACAATTGGATCCCAAAGATCCTTCAAAATAATTATGAATCTCTTTAGGCTTTGAATAAAATGATTCAGGCTTCTTCCCCTTGTACCTCCCTTAAGATTGCACATTGGTAAAGTCAGTCATCAATAGAGCTTGGTTCTTGGAATTTTGAAGGACTCCCATCTGGACCAACTTTTCTTGCTCCTATATTCAGGACTCAACAAAGCCATCAGGTGAAGGAATCTTCCAATTAGGAATGGAAGGAGAGACAAATATAGAAAAATTAGAACCAAGTTTGTCAAGTATGGAGAGCACAAGTTTCTCATCCTTTCTCTCTATTCCACACTAACGTTGTAGTGCAAGAGACTTGAATTTAGTAAAAACTTGTTGTATGGTAAAAAAACAGTTGGGTTGCAATGATATTAGCTCATTCTCTAAAATGTCTCCTAAAAGCTCATTTTTCTTTCCAAACAAGAATTTGAGCTTCTCCCAGGATTCTTTGGGAGTCTTCAATCCTTCAATATGAAAGAGGAGGTCTCTTGGGATGTGAGCACAAATGAATCCAAAGGCTTCATCCAACTGGTTCAAGAATTTGTTTTTCTCATCAGGATGATGAGGTTTAGTCTCTCAGCCCATTGTCATCCTTTATAGGCCAAGCTTGAGCAAGGAGACCTACATATCTTCCATCCAATCAACATATTTCAATGGTGTCAGGATCTGAGGTAAGAAAGATTGATTCTTCGTCAGTTCTCCTTCTGATTAGTCAATTTCTGCAGTCAAGCTACATAGCACCTGTAAGAAAACACTGCAAAAACATAACGAATTTGTAATATGTCAGAATCAAGCCTTCCCTCTCGACATTTACACCTTTTTAGGGTCTGTCGTGCTCACACTGCCACTCTAAATGAATCCAGAGTTAGCAAGGCACTCTTTGCGGGACTTCTGTGAAAACCCAGCTGCTTCTGGTGTACAATAGAGAGTAAACAAACTTGAAGCTTCCCTGAGGAGGCTCTAATACCATATTAGAATTAATGTTCCATTGATCTTCAGGAAATGAGTGCAATTAGATTGAGTTATTATGCAGTGTAAATGAATGAATAATACCCACTAAAGAAAAAAAATCTCATAGGAAATAAACAAGTATTGCTTAGTATAATTACAGAGTAAACTTCATTAATCCCAATAGTATACAACAATGTTAAAAATAATGGAATTTGAATCATGTGGATAGGATTCAAATCCACCAACTCAATCTGACTGCATGGCTAACTAGAAGTGTCTAAATCACTATCGAAGCTAACTAGCTAAGCTCCAGTTGTCTAATTCAGTCTCTCAATTAGGTATAATTAGTTAAACTAGTATAACCGATGTAATAGATGAGAATTAAGTGAGAATAGGTGCCTATCCACATGAAGCCATACAAGGTTGGCACTAACTGAACTGGAGGACATCTAACTAAATGTAATTGAAGCATAACTAAGCTTGACTAGTCACCAACTACTGACAAATGAAGGAGATTGGTGCCAAAACTCCCAGTGGCTCCATAATAAACTGATGCATGAATGTGCAATCAGTTGCAGTTAGCCTCTATCTATGTTCCCCACACTCTAGTGACTAGTACATGTAGCCTCGTTAGGCCAAGTAGACCCAATGGTACTAGTGGACCCAAATAATTTAACTAAATGACTCCTAAGTTAGGTAAGTATAATCTAATAGACCAGTTTGGACAAGGGAGGATTATAATTCCTAACATTGAAAATGTAACAGTTGATGATGCTAAGTCAAGAATACAAATACAGGTAAGTGAGGATGTTGAAGAAACTGATGATGAAGAAATAAATGATAAACAAAAATAAGAAAGTTCACAAAAGGAGGATTCTCTCTCTCTTGAAGAAAGAGTATAAAAAGAAGACTCACATGAAAGTGGAGGTGAATACTCTCCAAGATCTAATACAAAAGCTCCATCTAGGAAAATACAAAAAGGTCATCTTGAGACACAAATCATAGGTGACAAAGATGCTAGAGTCAATACAAGAAGGAAACTACTATTTAATGAACAAGCCTTACCACCAGTAGTGGAACCTAAGATTTATGTAGAAGCTAATAAAAATGATGATTGGATCAAAGCCATGAACGAACAGTTGGAACAGATTGATAAAAACCAAACTTGGGAACTAGTTCCAAGACCTGCAAGAAAAAATATTTTAGGAACCAAGTGGGTCTTCAAACACAAGTTAAATGAAAATGATGACAAAGTGATGAGAAACAAAGAAAGGTTAGTATGTAAAGGATATGCTCAAGTGGAATGTATTGAATTTGAAGAAACCTTTGAACCTGTAGGAAGACTTGAAGCAATCATAATGTTATTGGAATTTTCATGTTACAAGAACTTCAGAGTATATCATATGGATGTAAAATCTACTTTTATTAATGGAGAACATGAAGAAGAAGTCTCTGTTGAGCAACCTAAAGGTTTTCTCTTATCAGTAAATTGAAATCATGTTTGCAAACTTAAGAAGGAACTCTATGGTATTAAACAAGATCTAAGAGCATGGTTGTCAAGACTAGACAATTATTTAAAGCAAGAAGGATACATAAGGGGGGCCACTGACAGTAATCTATACATAAAATTTGAAAACAAAAATATGATCATTATTGTAGTCAGACGATATCATATTTGGAAGTGAGATCTACAAATTCTAAGTGAAAACTTTGCTTCCGAAATGAAGAAAGAATTTGAGATGTCAAAGTTAGAAGAACTAACGTTCTTTCTAGGATTAAAAGTATCTCAATCAAAAAGAGGGACCTTCATCTCTCAAAAAAGTATACCAAAGAAATGTTGAAAAAACTCAAAATGGAAGAATCCAAACCTGTTAGTACTCCTATGGTCACAGGTTGTAAATTGAGCAAGGATAATGAATTGTTACAAGTATATCATACTATGTATATGTCAATGATTGTTAGTCTATTATATGTAACAACTACAAGACCGGATGTAATGCACGCTGTAGCTGTGGTTGTGAGATTCCAATCAGCCCCACAAGAAACACATGTGGCTACAGTAAAGATATTTTTTAGATATCCAAAAGGAACCATGGATTATGGATTATGGTATCCAAAAAGTGATAACTTCACTCTAAAATCATTTATTGATATAGATTGGGTAGGAAGTATTGATGACATAAAAAGCACTAGTGGAGCAACATTCTACCTACGAGATTGTTTGGTCTCATAGTTAAGAAAACAGCAGTCCTTCATTTCACTGTCTACAGCAGAAGGAGAGTATATTGTTGCTGCTTCATGTTATACACAAGTCATTTGGATGAAGCATACATTGGAAGACTTATGTGTAAAATATGAATACCCCATTATTATACACTGTGATGATATAAGTGTTACAAATATACTACAAATCCTGTTATGCACTCTAAAAAAAACATATCCCGATCAAGTATCATTTTTTAAGAGAGAAAGTTTCACAAAAAATTGTCAAATTTAAATATATTGATACGAAGGAACATATTGTTCATATATTCATGAAGAAACTTCCCAAAGGATCATTTGAGCATCTTAGGCATAAGTTGGGATTAATATCCTTACAATAAAAAGAGGAGGAGGAAGAAAAATCAGCATGTCAAGGGGAGATATGTTGATAGGGGGGTTGCCATAAGAGAACCTTTTTCATTATTGTCAAAGGGGAAGAATGTTTTAATGATTTAATGTTGTCATCAATACCAAAAGGGGAGAATGTTGGATGGAATTGTCATTGATGTCAAAAGAGTTAGGTAATTACAAAGGAATAAGTGATGGAAGGGAAAGCGATGGCATATGTGATAAGCATGGAAAGACACATGAGACAATCTAGTGAGGGAATCAAGTAAGGTCAAGTCCAATTGAGCTTGATTGATCAATTAACGCAGAGTCATGGAGCTGCAGTGATATTATTTTGCAGATTTGGACGGCTAAGATTGTAAAAAAACTAGATCGACGGCAGGGAAAGAATCTGCAAAGTAAATGTGTGTGGAATATAACATTCCAGAGAGCCAAAGTGAAGCTCTGTGTTTGATAAACTGATCAATGGACAAGGAGGATTCCACAAAGCGATCGACGGTTCAAAGGAGTTGCGGAAGGAATTTTGCGGAAGCCTATTTAGAAAAAAATGGGAGGCACATCTATAATCCACAATCCGCAATGCAAAAGGAAGCCGCAATCTGCAATGTAGAAGTTACCCACAATCTGTAATCCACTGAGTGTGGAATAAGTCGTTGCGGAAATATAATTGCAAAAACAATTCTTGAGAAAGTAGAAATGCTTACCCACAATCCGCAATTGCAGAAGGAATATGTTTCCAATTGCAGAAAGTTTGTTGCGAAAAGATAATTGCAGAAGCAATCTTTGAGGAATCTCGAAATGAATACCCACAATCCATAATATATAATTGCAGAAGGAAGAAGTGTCCGATTACAGAAAGGACATTGCGGAAAGATAATTGCAGAATAAATTTTCGAGAAGACTCAGAGTGCACATCCAAAATATGCAACCCACAATTGGGAAAGGAATGAGTATTCGGAAATTGCGGAAATATAATTGCGAAAAACTAATTGCGGAAGGTAATTGTGGAAAAATTATTGTGGAAAGGTCAATGCAGAAAAGAACTGTTGCAAAGATTTTGTTGTGGTAAGGACATTGTGGAAAGGAAACTGTAGAAGGTCGCGACTGATAAACTAAATAGAGTTCAAAACAATCAGAGAAGTTATTTCGAATTAGTTTATTTGTCTCTGAAGAGTCACGATGAAGATATATGACTGTTGAATGAAGATATGTGTTTGAGGGTATATAAACAATGCTTTAAACCTTCAAATAAGTGTCTCTGTACATTGAATCAACAGATCGATTGATGTAGAATAGTCAGAGATCAAATTATCATATAAGGGCGGTAGGGTGGTGCTAGGGAAGGCTATTTTCCTGTAAGGGGTTCGTAACCTCCTTCGAGTAGTAGCTGGTAAATAGGGTGTAGAAGCAACCTTTCACTTGTAGTTGATAAACTAGGGGGGTGTAGCCTCTTTCTAGTAGATGCTCGTAAATAGGGTGTAGCACCATCCTTGTATGTAGCAACAAGAAAAAACTATTTGTAAATATAATTTTGCAGTAATAGGAGGTATTGGTGGTTTACCCAGTCGAGCTTCCATGATAAATTTGAGTTGTGTGTTCTTGTTGATCATGTGTGTTAATGAATAAATTAAAAGTGTTTTAAATTGTTAAATGTTATCAATACTAATTCACCCCCCCGCCCACTCAGTATTGTCTAATATTCCAACAAAACTTGTGGTTGGTGAATACTGATATGTCATAAGTTAAGTGTCACATGTAATCGTTTATGTATTACTTCTTGTTTGGCATGAAGTTTTGTATTCACGCATCACCTAAGAGTTATCCATGCATTAGCTAACACTTATCGATGCATCAATTACAAGTTATTTTTCATAAAGTAGACTTGTCTCATCCTCATATAATGTTGGAAAAGCATAGATGTTAATCTACCCCAAATTGTAAGATATAAAGACCTATGGGTGTAAAAATTGATGATGATTAAAAATAAATTAAAAATTTAGTAATTTTTTTGTTGGGCTAGCATTTGGTACCTAGAGGAATGTAAGCTGTCAAAATTACCTAGGGATTGCACTAGGTTTTGATCTCGAGCTCCCTTGCAGAACGAACCCCGTCTTGATTGTTTTCTCTACGGAAACTTGATAATAAATATTTAATCATTGTTTTAGAGTATTTAAATTAAATAACTTATAAATGATATCGATTCATATAATTATAATATTTTATATTTACCATTTAACATGATGTTAAATTTAGTATTCATAAAATATATATATAATAATAATAATATTTTGTAATATAAAATAAAGGTTGTGATTATCAAATCTAAGAAGGTAACTTAACCTAATTTGGTATATAATAATCCCAATTTGCAAGAAGTGTCTTCTTATAAATATTTGGGGATTGATATTCATAGTGCAAGCTCAACTAAAACTATAGCATTGAGAAAAATAATTAATGGAGGGTGGAAAGCTTATTTTGGTCTTGAAAACAATTGTGAATAAAAAACCCTTGTGATGTGAAATAAAAAATATATATTTTTGAAACTCTCATCACTCTCGTTAACTTGTAAGGTAGTGAATTTTGGGGTTGCAACATTTCAAGCAAATCATGGAAAGCGTTTGAACAAATTGAGAAGATTTTCATAACATATAGCCTCAAAATTAAAAGCTATACACCCTACCCTATTCTCCTCCTAGAAGTGGGTCTTCCCCCCATCGAAAGCATCGCTATGACAGGTACCTTATGTACAAGTACATGATAGATAACATGGAAGACCATAAGCTTCCTAAAATTGCTTTAACGTCGTGGCTTGGTTAAACCATTGGGGAATTGATGAAATGTCACTTTGCAAGATATCAATAGCATTACAAATATTATCACTTCTAAGTTTAAACAGAAAATGTGGGATGAAATAATTAAAGGTTATAAGAAAATTAAGATAAAATAAGGAGGACATTAACCCTAACCTAGAAGACCAAAAGTGTTAACTAATTAGGGGTGGAATGGAGTTACCATCTTTGCGGGACTACTAACATTGAGGATAAATTCACTTTCGAATGGAGTTACCATCTTTGTGGTACTACTAGCATTGAGGATAAAATTCACTTTATCTTAGAATGCCCTAGATACAGGTCCACATTAGATCACACTTTCATAATCTTTGCTACAATGCAAACCTCCTAAACCTTCTAACTTCAAAATTATGGGGTCTTAAGAATTCTTCTTTTTAAGCCTTTTAAACACCCAACTAAAATATTGAAGCAATCTAAGTAGTCCTCTGAAATGTCCATTAGGCCGAAGTTGGTGTGGAGGTTTCATCACCACCACCACCATCAATTCTTTTGATTGTCAAATGATTAAAATATATAATTCTTAATTAAAAAAAATATTTGATATATATGAATAATTGATTACATATTTTACTTAGTTTTATTTTAATAGTATTTATTTTCACCTAATAATATATTTTTTAAATATTTATATAAAAAATATCAATAACTTGAAAAAATATAAAATAATAGATATTTTTAATTATAAAAAATATAGCTGTTAATGTATCTAAAATATCTAAATTGAAAATATTAAAATGAGAAATATATGAAAAAGATAAAAATCAGTAAATAATATTAAAAATAATAAAAAATAAAGTAATCATAGAAATTATTCACAACTTAAGGTTTAAAAACCAGTTTTATTTTTAAAATTTGAAGAAATAATTTACTTATTTAAATTCAAATTTAGCAAGATTTTTTTTCAAAAACTAAAATTTATTTTGTTATAAATTAATTAGATATAATTTTTTTATACTTTTAATTTAAAAATTGAGAAAATAATAATAATAAAGTATAGCTATTTATATAAAACTTATTAATATTTATTCTATAAAGTATTATAACAAAAGTTCTAAACAAAAATAGATTTTAATATTATTATTATTAAATAAAATAAAATAATTAGTAATAATTTTATTCAAATGATTTTAGATTTATTAATAATTTGATTTCTTTATTTTTTTTATATGCTAATTAATTTTTTTTTAAATATTTACAACATAATTTCTAAAAAACTGACATAACCCATCCAAATCCAAATAAAAGAGGACAAATCTCTTTTTTATTTTTTAAACACTTTTCTATTATTTAAGACAGATATAGATTTGTTATTTTTTTATTTATATTAGGGATAATAGATTTGTAACAAATATTATTTAGATTTTATGACATAATTTTGGTGTAATTTCACTGTTAGATTGGTGATTGGTGTATATATCAGAAAAATAATATAAGGGATAATAGATTTATTATTTTTCTGATATAATAGAAAAATGTTATAGAAAAATATTATTTTGCTATAAATAACAAATCTATTATCCTTTATATAGATTTGTTATTTTTCTAATATATAATAGAAAAATGTTATAGAAAAATATTTATATATATATATTTGTTAGATTGGTATATATCAGAAAAATAATTGATTGAAATTATGGTTATGTTAATCCTTATTAAGTTTTCAATTTTAAGGAACAATGAAATTACACCAATATTTATATCAACTAAAAACTTTTGTTAAATAGATTATATTGTTAGCAATGAGCATTAAAAAAAACCTTAACTTGGCTAAATCACATTTTAAGTATATCTAAATTCTACTTCCCCATTTCAATTGATATGTTACCTAGATTATATTTTAATATTCAGAAAACCTTGAAAATCTCTACATTAAGTTTTCAAGTTTAAGAAACAGTAAAATTACACCCCACATTCCAACCAAAAAACTAGCTTTTCAATTTGCAAGGGCAGTCAGATTACAACTCCATGTTCCAACCTAAAAAAAAATAACATTTTTAATATATATATATTTTAATTAGTTTATTAAATAATAATTTTTTTAACATTTAAAAAATACTTCTGAGAACTCACCACTAAAATGATTGCAACTTCTCATTTCAATTTCAATTGTATTTTTAACTTTCAGACAACCTTAAAAATCCCTACATTATGTTTCTGATACAGTTGGATTGCAGCTCCCCATTCGCACCAAAAACAAGCGAGCAAACCCTCGAGAAAAGGGAGCATTTTAATTAACCCTCACTAACCAACTGAATAAAGAAAGCCGTCTCATTAAACCAACATTACGACTCATTTCAACAAGTTCTCGTTTGAAATCCCCCGAGTGACGATGGTCACTTGCATCCTCTATTTTAGAAACGAGAAACAGACACTGTAAATTCCATCAATTGTCTCTTCAATTTTTTTTTGAAGAGAATCAATTCTCTCCTCAACTCTCTTTTCAATCTTTAAGATGACTCCTCCTCTTTTCAATTTTTTGAAGAAATTTTTTCTGAAGATAGGTTGAAAAAATTCGGAAAAAGGTCCTAGATGCCGGGCTGGTCCTACCTCTTATTTTGGGGTGAGAAGCCCTGCCTTGCCCAGTAGAGTTACCCTTGCCTAATTCGATATCATTTATCAATTATTTATACGAACTGATCCCATAGGGTGAAAGCCGTTCTTCATACAGCTAGTAGAGCCACGATGGAGTAGTGCTTTTAAGGTTTATTTTTAGGAAGGTAGCGAGAGTCTAAAGGGGCTGCGGCAGGTGCTTTTTTGACAATATGTAAAAATCTTATCATATAATAATTAGCATAGTTACAAGTAAAGTGATATGTACAATTGACAATATGTAAAAATGCTTATCCTATAATAATTAGCATAGTTACAAGTAAAGTGATATGTAAATATAAATAGATTTAGTTTGTAAATATTATTAATTCAATCAACCACTTAATTTTGTAGAGATTATTAGTTGTTAAATAAAAGATAAAATAATATTAATTTACTATTTATTTATTATTCATACTAGATAGTTATAATTATCCATTAATGATATAACATAAACATTAAACTAATTAGTATAAACTTAAAATAAATATTATTTAATAAACAAAAACAAACAAAATAATAAAAAGCAAGCCTAACAAAATACAAAGACTATCATCCACTCAAAAATGTCCAAAAATTTCAGATAATATTTAAACTATTTGCATAACTAATTCTTTTGTGAAAAAAAAGGACTTAAGATAAAAATAAAGACAATCCATACTTTTAAAAGAAACAAAGGGCATCCATAGCTTTTATAAAAATAGTCACCCGAAGAAGCAAATCTACATCCTGAATTTCAAACCCCCTGAATGATGATTATGGTTAAGTCTATGTCACCCAAACAAACAAATTAATAACTTTGCTTTAAAATTGTATTCCTATGCTCAAAGAGCTTGGTTCGAACCCTACAGAGCTCACTACAATTTTGACAAGTTAAAAGGCTAGGAAGGTCGGTATTGCAACAAAGATTAGAAAACTGAGATCTAATGTGGGTGTACCCAAGACACTCAATGCAAATCTCTTTTACTCATTATTTCCTAAAAAATCTGGTTGGTTGAGAATGTCATTTTATTTGAAGATAGATTAGTACATTTAAAATTTGTGCAATAAACAGCATATCTTAAAAAATTTTAATAAAAAAGGTGAGATTATAAAACACCGATTTATAATCTCTAAAAGTTATTAATAAATCTGGGGCATAGACATTTTTTTTAATAATGAAGCATAAAGGCATCCTTAATTAGAAGATGCAGGGTATCATTTACCTTAAAAACTCTGTACACCACAAATTCAAAGCAGGTTTAGGTGTATACTCCAATTACATAACTGAATTATTGCCCCAACTCATTCTCAAATTAGCAGAAGATTTGGGCCTTCAAAGAGTGGAAACATTTGGAAATTATTTACTAGTTATCAAATAGATGATAAAAAAAAATCAATTTACCATATTTGTTTCAAACCTTTATATGAGGAACTAATGACTCTTGCAGATACTTTAAAACCTTTATATGAGGAACTAATGACTCTTGCGGATACTTTTCAGGTCATATCTTTTCATCCTATATAAAGAGAAAGGAACACAGAAACATATTCTCTCTTCAGAACGGCTCCTCCTTGCAACAGGTATTTGGCAGAGGTAGTATTAATCCAAAACAATATCGATAGATTTTGACATGGACTTTCTATTACAGGAGAATGGACAAACTGTTTACAAACAGATATATTATTCTTCTTATAGTTCCGGAAGGTTTTTTTAGATATTTTCTCAGTTGGAGGACTGAGTATATTCCATAACAGTTTTGGTATGGCAGGATGTAATATTTAGAAGTTATTTAGGAACAGTGGGCAATTATGCATGTGCTGTAATCGCTTGACCTTTCTCCTTGTAAAAAGATATGACTGCTTGTCATTTCATTTAACTGACGGGCTTTATATGCCATTATATATATATGATTTCTTTTTTATGTTAAAAAAAACCTGCATCTCCGAGAAAGGCGACGCAAGAATACAGTCGGTTCTTAATCTATTGTATCTTCAGTAGGGTTTCTCGAGCAATCAACGCTACGCTAGCCTTCAAGTTGTTAGAAAGACTCATAATACGAGATTTCTAGTAATGTATCCTGACGAATGTAAACCTTTTTCGGATGGTAATTGCTCGCTTGATTATAGAAGAAATTCTACATCATTTTAAAAGAGAACCCTGGACGTTTTTCACCCGGCTGTATATACTATTTCCTTTCTAGATTTTGGTTTAACGAACGACTAGACATGCCCATTTTAATAACCTTCATCAGTGTCAAATTGATTGTATAAATTCGTAACTAACAAATAAATACTTTGAAGAGTGAATATTGAGATTGCAAGGGACGGAAGAAGGCAACTTACTCGTTGTTGCTTGCAAACTCGTAAATCTTTCCGGTTTCAGAGAAAATGAGGAGAGCAACTTCGGCATCACAGAGAACAGAAAGCTCGAACGCTTTTTTTAGCAATCCGTTCTTGCGTTTGCAGAAACTAGAATGTCGACTGATAGGGTTTTGAATGCGTTTCATCTCCACCCTCTTTCCCATTTTGACTACTTTCCAGAACAGAGCAATGGTAAGTCCAGCAGTTTATAGTCTAATTTAATGGCACTTCTGCTTAGCCCCGATTTATGGTCTAATTTAAAGGCACTTCTGCTTAGTTGCCATCCGAAAACTCGAGTTACGAACTTACGACCCAGCTGTGCTGGTCAACAACATTATTGTAAGTGTTGTCCTTCAGAACCCAAAATGGCGTTCCCATTGCCCAACTTCCCAGAAGAAAAGAAAAAAAAACAGATCGTACAAAAGGGTGTCAAATTTTTCCGTCGGACATTGAGTTACCAAAGGACCTGCCCATCCACGTTGAGGGCATCCAAATATTCCCCTCCGTCCTAAGTGCTACTGTAAGTTTCTTTTTCAGTGACTGATTGATTGATTCGTCATTTATGATATATTTCATTATGATCCCCTTTATATTAGGGTGTCACATATGGTGAAAGCTGAAGAGCATGAATACTATTGGGTGTCATATGTGACCTTTCAGATGCTTGATGGGTCGACGTTTACCATATTTTGGTGCTGCATTTTGTCTTCCCATAAGAAAGAAAACAAAGCGACATAAACGATTATGCTTTGTGTCGTTGGAAATGACTTGTGGTCGAGGGGCGAACAATACTCCTTATGCTATGCAGCATATAATGCGACGGCGGTCGCACTGTCCGCTGTCGGATCTGTTCCAAAGAGCGATCCGACGATGGACAGTGCGACC